>JABUIW010000020.1:18282717-18328172 GCA_013363375.1 Menidia beryllina | reverse complement strand
GTGTGTGTGTGTGTGTGTGTGTGTGTGTGTGTGTGTGTGTGTGTGTGAGTGTGTATTACAGGTGTTTTGCAATGTCAGCTGAATAACCAACCATAAACACACTGATCACACACCCAGACAACAAACACGCACTATAATGTTAACCAAAAAACGCCTTTCTAAATTATGAGTCGAGGAACTGTGTCCTGAATTTTAAGTTTTGATCTTTTATTTCGATATTTAGCTCATATGTGTTGTTGTTTATATTTTCCCCTCTCCCTCAAACTTAACATTCAAATGATCATACCAGCCTCATTGCTATTGCAAGCTAAATAAACAGGAAAATGAACAAGCATTGGCAGCAACTCTCTTGATAATAATCATATTACTCCACTTGTTTTTTTTCCCCCAAAAGCAGAATGACAGGGCTTTTTTCCACATTTCCGCCAATGATATCATCCCCAGAGCTTGGCCACGTCAACCACAAAACTCATCTGGTTTCAGAAATGATGAGCTCAAACAAAAGCTGCGAATACACCTTTGACTACCCACAAACTTATATTTATAATGTAGGAGACTAGGCACCTCACATTGTCTGTGGACTGTATACATACTTTTATTTCCATCTTGATAAGATGAAAATACAACGTGAAGTGATTAAGCTTGTTTAATTGTAGGTGCTACAACTATATGCAGCTGTTGCTGTGGCTGTGGTAAGACCTCGCTAATTGGAGTGTTAAAAAGAGTATTTAAAGATCATTTCGATTTGCTGGATAGTTTGCCGCTTCGGGCTTGGAAAAGCTGCTTAAATCAGTGAACATACAGTGAACATCTCTTTTGGAATCTTTCACTTCCTCCTGCTCATTTTTAAACAAGGCTGTAGACTTTACAAGCTTCAGGTTCATCCAATTGAAATTGGGGCTTTGGATCTTCTGGCTTTGGTGCCAACATGTTCTCTATCATTCATTATCTGATCATTTCTGATTAAGCACTACAGAGGCATTTCTGGATTTACAGATGTGACCATTTCTGTTGGTGTCACAACGTGATTTTCAAAAATGTTCTTAGATTTTCCTCACATCATTATCCCTATAATGACAAATGTATCATATTTGATACATACGGTTTCTGAAGTCTTTTGGATCTGAGAACTTTTGCATCATTCAGTGTTAAAAGCTTTGCTCAAACCCCTGCTGTACACATTCAGATATACCTGACAACAGCCAGTAGAAGACTACACCAAAATATATTTTTGACATATTGCACGCTAATTTGATCAAAATAATTTCAGTTTTTTTTTCTTCATGTGTTGTTGAGGGGCCAAAGAAAGACTTCAGACTAAAAAAAATCCAATATCCTTCCTATCTTTCTTGGATCGGGCTTTAAAGGGTTACGTCTAACCGTTATGTTGCAAACAACGAACTGTGCTGTGCATTGGCAGAAAATATAACACACTCGTATGTCCCTCCTCATCACCTGCTCTGCATCCCAGTTCTGCTCACACACTGAGATGTTATGCTCATTAACTTTATTACTTCCCAACGGTTTTATGAGCTTTCTTGTGAGTGGTTGCGATAACAGTTCTACCATCAACAGGACACCAGACTGTTTGCAGGTTTTATCCGAACAAACATTCTAATGAGTGTGCGCAAGAGGGGATAAACACATGGGCTGTGTTTTTATTTTGATGTTGAAAAGATGAGGCTGGGTGCGATGTCGGCAAGTCTTCCCGATTCTGTTTTGGCCCCTTCGCATTTCCTTCCATAAATGAGCACGAACAACTGGATATCTTCTGATAGCGGCTCCACCACTGATTTTGTCCCATTTCTCCAGGGTCCGCTGAGGTCAGAGGGTCATAATACAAGAGGAGTGTGGGAAGTGAGAAGCTTGGTAGCCTTTTGGATTCAAAGAGTAGGTCAAAGCTTTCTCTCAGGAAAAGAAGGCAGAATGACAGTGGAGGTCTGATGGAAACTATATCAGCCACAGAAAGCAAAACAATAAATGCATGCGTGGACATTATATGTTAAGATAGTTATTTTATGTTTAGATTGTGTGGATATTTGTTGAATTTACAATAATAGCATCACATTATGTTGTCACATCAGTGCAATCATACTGCAATTTATGGGAAAAGAATAAAAATGATAATGATTTACCAACTTTTGCCGTGAACGTCCAATATGGTCAGCAACATTGTTAAAATGTGTCTAAGTGTGTAGAATTCGGACAGTTTTCAAACAACCCATCGTCTATTTAATTTCTGGGTTTCCTAAACATAATTACAGCGATTAAACACAACAGTCATCTGATGAGACAGTGGACAAAGTTGGATTTGGTCAAATAGAATTTGAGCATTTGTTTAGTTAAATATGTGGTTGAGAATGATGACTAATGAAAAAAGAGCACTACTCTAACAGTATGTCACCAGCAAATGTGTCTATTAAAGCAAAAATGTATAGAAAAGAGGACCTATCTGGTGCTTTTTTTTCCTTTTTTTTTTTTGCTGTACCCTGATTTGTATTTGAAGTTAGCTAAGCAGTGCCACATTTACACAAAATAGCTTCTTTTTTTTAACTCAAACAAAATAATTTGCAAGCTAAACATGTATTAACAACTCTACTTGGGTGCAGTTAATTGTACTGTATTTCTTCAAATCCAATTAAATTCTCCAGCCCAAAACTCACAGATTTTATTATAGCCCATGTCACTTGGTATGTGTTGAGCTGCCTGGTCGTAGAGAGAAACATTCTTGATATTAAAACTATAGGAATATACTGTCTCTTCAAAGAACTTGTCAATTTTGTTAATACGTTAGGAGTAGAGTAATTTATTTATGCACTATTAAAAGGTATTTTCTCTTATATGGACTGAATTCCAACATTGACAAGGTTTGACAATGCAGACATCTATTCAATCTTGTAAGTTGAGATCCGGAATGGTGATATTCAAGCAATGGAAACTGCTTGAAGATCTGCCACAGCAAGCAAAACGGAAAATGCATGCATGATTGATATATAAGGCCAATAAAAGAACAGGTATGAAAAATAACAGACCTGAAAAAGGAATTAATAGAGATGTAGACAACGAAGACAATGGTTTCTGGTGGTGGATCAAGAAAAAAAATAGAAATCAAAAATAGAAATGGTCTGGTCCTGTTTACTTAAATTTTGACTGACATGGGTGTTTTGAGATTGCTTATCGGTTTTCATACAGAATTATCCACAACTGCATAACATAAACTCATTGTTATGAGTGTTGGTGTTTTTTAGCCGTGAGCTACACCTCTGTCCTGAGCAGAATTGTTACAAGGACCAAGAGTGTCGTGGGACTGACCTACAGGCTGCCAGCCTGCATGTCAACACATTCTGCTGAGCTGATGTGTGCCAAGGCTAGCACCAAAATACAGTCAAACAAGCTGTAACACAGCTCCAGATGTTACCTCAGCATTACCTCACGGTCAAACAACGGGAGGAGGGAAAGGGGGGAGACACTGGCAGAAGGGAAGTTTTTACATTTCTCGTTTTGTGCTGCAGCATTTCTTGTCTAATACATGTAGAAACTTTTTTGTGAGGCCAGTTTAGGGAATCACTGTTGATTTTCTAATGTCGCACTGCCACACAAACAGCAAGCCTTCAGCCTAAGGAGATTTTTATATTGCAATCTAGATATTTCTAATCCAATTCTTGTGTAATCTTTAGTTTCTGTTCTCATATCTTTATTAACTGGAACTGGAACTGGATTGAGCTTTCAAGTATTTATGGACACTATATGGACAAAAATCATTCCCTCACTTATTAAACTTTCATGAAATTTTATCAGCTAGTCTAAATGAGTTACTGGATATTTGCACAAACCAGAATATATACGAATACTCGAGTCATTTTGGAGTCATAGAACAATTCATTAACAACTGTTTGATTCGTACATTTTAAAAACGTTTCGCACTGGTGTGGATCAATTGAAATCTGGTCTATTGTCATAGAGACTGAGCAACATTTACAGAAAAGGAAGAGTTTTTTTTGTTAAATAAGATGGCCAATGTATGTGTCATGGGATGTTAACAGGTAGACTTTAATTAGCACATTCAAAGATCTTGTTATAATATGCAATTTCATTGCAAGTTAAGTGTCGAAGTTATAAAAAAAAAGCCAAAAAAGCTCACACTAATTATATCTCGGCGAAAATGCCAGGTCTGTTTTACTTTAAATGATTGTTTTGACTATGGGCTAACACTGAAACCATGCCATTTATGGTACACAACAGCCTGTTTGTACAACAGGTGTTAATTAATAATGACAAAAATAAATAAAGAAAATAAAGCTCAGCTGCATCCCATTCAGAAATGCCTCATAAGTTATTTACAGCAGCCGCTTGTAATTAACATCTTGTCCTGCATATACCTGCTAATAATGGATGCATGTGTGCCGTGGGGCAAGAAGTGAGTTCATTTTCTACCAAGAGCAAAAAACACACAACTGCAAGCAATTACAGCACTCCACAGGGAGTACCTGGTGATAACTGTGGCAGGTTGATTTAACAAGCAATCATCTTCACCAAACTGAACCTTCCATACACACATACGCATTAGGAAAGCAATTAAAAGCATGTAAACGCAGCGGAAAAGCAGGCCACACTCAAGTGCTACGCGCTCAGAGGACACGCACCACTGCTGTGTTTACAGAAAGGACTGAGGTATGTAAGAAAAACTAACAAAAAAAAAGATCAAACTTAATGGTTAACATGCATTTCACTTCAAAGTAGGTCATCCTGTTGTTGGAAGTTCTTCTTACAGGTTAGACTTTGGAATGTCAAAAGCAACAACAAAAAATAACCTCTATCAGACATTTTTCTATGGCAGTCGACTATGAACGGTTTGTTTGTCCAGATACCCTTCATTATACCAGTTGTGCAAACCAATGAGATGTTTGAAAAATGTTTGTACATGTGTTGCTTTTTGCTTAGAGAGTGTCCGAGTGGTTAGATTTGAGTTTGATTCAATTCATGAAGACTGTTCTTCCGTGCAAATGTGTGTTACTAATACCATACTCTTTTTACAATGTAACTTTAATGTATGTTGTATGTGAGTATTTTGTAAGTCAGTTACAATAATGTTAGGATGCACTGCAAAGTGGAATTCTCATTTCTATAAAGTTATGAATTGCTTATTGTTTCTAAATTTCATGAAGAAATGCGTTGATTTTGGAGTAGCAGGCATAGAGCTCAAAGAAGTAGGGACATTTTCGCCTGAGTAAGATTTTTTCCTTTTTTAACAACAGTCTATACTCACATACAGTCGAACATAATGAAATTATTTTATTATTCAACGCCAACGCAGTTGTTTTGTCTTTCAGATCTACACACCTTTAACTATGTTTTTTTTTTTCTTTTTGTAAGAGTCTCTTCCTCTTTGAGGTGCACTCTAAAACATGTCTTGAAAAGTGCAGGTGCCACAAAAGGTGAGTTCGGAAGAATCAGTGGTTCCATTTACAAAATTCCAAATGTTTCAGTTTTTCTGTAAATAAAACAGCGCTCCTTGAGATTTCCAAATTTTCCCACTGTTTTATTCATAAAGTGTCCCTACTTTTCTGGAAATGGGGCACAGTTAAGATTTAACCTTTAGTCACGTTGTGTTACTAAGATATTTTGACACTCACAAAAGGTAGCACACAAATTGAATGCAAAATGGTGAAAAACGAAATGGATTCTTTTTGGACAGTCACACCTTTTCACGTTATGTAAATGAATGGCCCTATTTGGGGAGCTTTCATGCAGCTGAACCAATTGTATTAAGACACCAGACCATGTTTTTTCTTGTTTAGAAACCTTGAATTACCCTGAATGACTGGTTCAGCTGATATTTTCCCAGATCTGAACATATACCTTTGAACCGTTCATAAAACAGGATGGTTTTAAGCAAATTTACCCCGAACACGACGTTGTTTTCCATGGAAAACTGTGTTAGGCACTAACCCATCATCAGTGTAACCATCACCATTATTTAAACAAGGCCAAAAGAAGTGTTCTGATAGAATTTTTAAAGGAGGTAAGAAGGTGCCAGCTTACTATGTTTTGTCCCCCCAAAAAAAGGCATTAAAGTCTGCCTGCCTACTGCAGTTGTGTTTGGAAAAAGTCCACAGTGGTGCTGTGAACAATGAATTTCCTCTCTGTGTGACACCATTCCCTGTTCGGTTTCTTGTAGGCTGCTCAAGTGACCTGCTAGCTTCCTCCCCTGCTCATGTGGCTTTCTGGCAAGCGGCCAGCCCCACTCTCTCCACCTCCCACTGCCCATAAGGCCATTCTGCCGTCTGTCCCGTGTGAGACAGGAAGTTAGCCCCTCTGGACAGTGACCTCACCGCAGGAAGAGCGGAGGGTGTGTGCCTTTTATGTATACGCGGAATTGTATTTCCCTTACTCTGCTCCATTAAATGTAAGGGGGGAAGAAAAAAAAAAACTCAAGTGAAACTTAGTAGGTTTTTCAGAGCAATTTTAATGTGTACATGTCCAGCATGGCTTGTTAACACACTCAACTAGAAGTGAACACAGAACACAAATGTATAAAATCTTCTATTTTCTAAAGAAAAAAAAAACTAAACAAATCAAAGGGGAAAAAAAATAATTGGAATGTTATTAAAAGACAGAAAAAGTGAATTAGGTTTGCAGAAAAAAAAGCACAAAATCAAATCAGCTTCTGCATTCATTTTTCTTTTTTTTTTCCAGAACAGTCAATGCACCGTTACTCGAGTGGAAATGAAAAAAAGCGGCTAAAAAAGGCCGAAAAGTGTGAGATGCTCAGTTCTACTACTGACAGTTAGTTTAGACCAGAGCGCATCCAAAACAAACAAACATAAAAAAATCACTCTAGTTTCTACTGTAGCTGCAACTAGAGGATGGAGGCAGTTTTTTTTCTTCCCCCGATCCATGCCCTCAGTGACTGCTTGAGTTAGCTGAGTGCTGAGTTAAAGAGTCAAGTGGTTTCAGAGTGGATGGGCTCAGTGAGCAAGTTGAGATGTATTCTGGGAAAAAGGGAGCCTACGGTCCTTTGGGATTCTTGTAATCCACAAAGCCAACTCCAGTGAAAATGAAGCGGAGCAGTCCCTATGTTGTTGCTTTTTCTTTTTTTTTAAATATCCCTTTGAGTCCATTTTGTATGGATTCTTTTTTTTTCTTCACTGAGTTTCTCAAAGCTCTGACGCAGCTATCTTGAGGCTCGCAGATATTAGAATGGACAGGAACGGGTGACATCGATGGTGACAAATATCAAAAATACAGGGTGGGGAAAGTGGTTTAGAACACTCGCCTTGTGAATGACAGCGTTTGACAACAGTGATTAGAAAAAAAAAAAGAAAAAAAAGACCAAACGGAACATTTAAGAGCCTGTGGTAACAACCTAAAAACATCGGGTCTGAGTCAGGAAGGCTCAGCATGGCCGGTTTACAGAGACACATCCTGAAAGAGATGAAAACACAGACAAGCTCAGCGTGTCCCAGCTTTCCTCTCACTCAGTCCAAACTGAGAGTTAAAAATCACTGAAATTTGCAACGTTAAATCCGACGTTTCCTTCCCGTTACGAGTGGGCGCTCGGCAGACTGAGGGAATCCTGACAGGTAGTGTTTTTGTTTCTGTGTGTTTTTTTAAGCAAATCCCTGACCGGCTGAAACTGGGAGGTGGGACTTCAAAACAGGCTGTGCTGCACCTTAGCCTGGACTAGTTTCCTTATGAGAGGGGGGGGGGGGGGGAGAAAGGGTGAGGCTCACAGAGACAATCGTGTGTTTGTGTGAGTGTGTGTCGGAGAAAGAGAGAGAGAGAAAACAAGAGGGAGGAGAGAGGGAGTGGAAGAGAGAAGGCCATTGTTGTTGTTATGATCCCCTCGGGCTTTTGGAGGGCCGGGCTGAGTATGCAGAGGGGATGGAGAGGGGGTGGGAGATTTACAATCGGAGAGCAGGCCTCGCTGATGGAGAGTAGGGTTGATTAACTGATCACCTCAACCAACACACCCACACACGCACACATCAATCAGACTGGACAGCTTTCTTCCCTGACCTTTCAAGTCTTCTCCGCTGCTCTTTTCCCTGAAACAATAAGCAGGATCGAATTAGAACGGCTGAATTGCAAACTCTGACTCGGGCGGTACAAAGAGGGCGGCCTGATAAAGACCTCCACAAGCCGCCCCCCCCCCCCATGCGGTGAGTCTGCACTTTCTGAGCCTGTCCAGACGCTCCTCGGCTGACCGCTGATGAGCCAGACAGACCAATGGGAAGCGCGGGACAGCAGAGGACGGTGGAGCCGAAGGTTGGTTGGGGGGGGATGGTGGTGGTGCTTTTAACGCTGATTAGCTGCGCCCGCCAACCCCCACCCGCAAAAAAAAACCTACAACGATGGGGAGGTGAGCGATGGACACAGGACACCGTCTCCGAGCAACCGCGATCGACCTGCCACGGATCAATCTCCAGACCTCTGGTGACGGCTGATTCTGCTTTGACTCTTCCTGTCTGCGTTCCTGTTTAGCTCAGCTTGTTTGGAGGGGTCACCTCAGCCTCTCCTCACCTGTTGGGGGGTGCTAGTGGTGAGGACTTCATTCAAACGGCGATAAACACATTTGTCTGAGCTGTCCTAAAGTGGCCTGCCGCCCTACTGTGAGCTTGGGTTTCCTCCTTGCCAGCACCGTTGAGATCGCGGAAGAATTTGGGTCACATGAGCTGCTGCCAGCTCTCTTTCTCTCTCTCTCCCTCCCTCTTTTCATCCAATCTCTGCAAGCTCAGGGAGACGAGGTCAGTCTCTTTCCCCTTTGCCTCCCTTCACCCGCCCCCAATGACCCAACCTTTGCTCATTTATGCTAGAGGAAATTTAGAATCCCCCCCCTCCCCACACCCCACACCCCCGCTGTCTACATCTTTGTAACCTGAACCTGGCAAACATGCTAGCTCAGATAAGCCTTCCTCCAATTGAGAAGTGAAGACAAACATCTCGATTTAGACCGTTTTTTTTTTTTACTTGTATTCAAGAGGAGATCAGAGACAAATCCTGCCTTTCAACTAAGCTGCTGCTTCGGTTTCACCCACTTGAGACCCTTTAATGGACCCGAACACCTTTGCTGCTATTTTAAAGATTTCTCTGCTTGCAGCTACCGCTCTTGTTATTTGGAACTTTTTTTGTTCCGTTTGACTCTTCATCCAGCCATCCATTATTCATACCAGGTACTCAGTCTGACTCCTGAAAACTATAAATACACTAAAACTATGCTTCAAATTTAGCAGTGGATTCTGTTGCAGCCAATGTCAACCATCAACAGCCATTAAAAGCGTCAACACAGCGCTTTCATACAGATGTAATGAGGGGTTTATCTCCATTTTTAATTTGTTCTGGCCAGATGAAAAGGGAAAGGGAAGTGTTCTGATTATGGGGGGTTAAAGATTTAGGTTCGGGGGTCTCGGGGGGTCAGCGGCATTTGCGCACACCTGCTGTTTTTGATGAAGAGGATTAGCCTGCGCTCACGTGAGCCCGAATGGTGCCAGCCCACCCTGAAGCACACAGGTGCCCTTAGAGTGGAAACGGATCGCAACGAGAGTTTTCCCAAATTGTCTTGAAAATAAAACAAAAAGACAGGGAAGACGGATACCACGTGGGATGTTAAGGCTTTGGTTTGTCTGTCCCTTATTTTCGGACTCCTGCCCGCTCTGTCTCCTGTGTCATTTCACAATGAGCCGACTCTTTACATTTCCTGTCAGTCCAACTCTGCTGCAGAACAAAGAAAAAGCTCCCACTGTTGACAGAACAGAGGCACATTGTGAATTAAACCCGTAACTGTGAAAGCATTGGGAGGGGTTCCCCTTTAAAGTTTGTTTACCCTTGAAGCTGTAAGGTTTTTAGATTGTTTCCAAATAAGGTAAAGAAAGAAGGTATATATCCGACCGAGCACAATACAAAAAATAAGGCTTTAGGTTTTTTAGAATTAAAACAGAAATTCCAATTTCTTAAAACTTAGGTCTAATATCTATAAGCCTTCTACCATGTTAAGACTTCTAAAATGTAACTGCCGACGGTGCACGCAGCCTCAAAAAAGTGCCTCCTCTAGATCTAATTTATACTAATTCTATATGACAGAGGAAACTAACTAAAGTGTAATGTGAACAGCTGTTAAAGTTAAAGATGCTGGGGGGAGCCCAGCCAGCTGCCTCCAGTCCGAACGCGAACATAAGCTAACGGTTTGTAGCTTCATGTTTAGTACATAAAAGACTTCCCTGACAGTGCCGTGCAGTGTTTACGGAACAGATCTCAGCAACTATTCTGTAACTGTCGCTATTCCCGCTGGCGAGCTGTCCTCTGGAAAGTCTTTAGCCTCCCCTCACCTCAATTCTCCACGGAAAAGGTTTGCTTGATCCCTGGAGTTTGAATTGACATAGTTTTATCTTAAGTGGCTGAAAAGGAGCAAAATCAGATCTTTATAAAGTCCGAAAAATGATCGCTTGAGGTAACTCTTTAAAGATATGAAAGTCTGGTAGCTGGAAACAAATTACAAGAAGGGGTATGAGACTGCTGCACAAGACTGTAAATGGACGAAAAAAAAAAAGGCTTCAATTGTAATAGACCATCACGCCACCATAAGAGAGTAATATCTGGGCTCATGGCAGGTTTTTACTGTAAACCAAATCCACTACTTTCTCAACCACCTCCTTGCATATGACATACGATGTCAGGAAAAATAACAGAGAAAAAACGATGAGGGGAAAAAGAGACCCCTACGAAACTGTACCTGAAGCACAGTGGTCAGTCTGCGAGCCGTTTGCATTCCTTTCTTTTGTGGCCAATAAGACGACATGAGCAGATGTCAAGTTATCAGATTGGAAAGAGCCCCTGCTGGGATTAGGGGAACGGGGAGAGGCCAGTGCCAGAACAGCCTTCCTGGTTTAAAAACAACAACAAAAACAAAAAGTCACACAGAATGAACCAAAACAAAACAATAAAAAAAAAACTATGTGCAAAGTTCTCTCGTATAAATAGACTACAGTCACCGCTTTGTAGAGCACCATCTGGGACAGGAGGAGGTGTGTGGGTGCGTGTGTGTGTGTTTTTTAGTATGAATGTAAGGCATAATTTATGCTTGCTTTGTATTTGTGGGTGCTGATGTGTTGGTACAGTATCTGCATGGATCTACTACCACATGTACTACGAGCCATTGAGCACAAAAACGGACGGGTTGCTGGGAAAGTGGGGTTCTGATCGGAGGTGGGGTGGCGTCTCGGGTCCCGGTCAGGTCCAATGCCGCTTCCAGTCGGGGCTCAGACCCAGTCCTGCAGCGAGCGCTTGCAGTGCACCAGCAGCCGCGGCGCCCCTTTGCTCTGCAGCGTGTTGATGATGGCGTAGATGAGCCCCAGGATGCACAGCACCAGGACCAGCGGGATGGTGACCATCAGAATGTTCATGGTCCTCTCCTCGTCGTCCACCGTCAGCACCACGTCCACCTCGTTGGTGTCCTCTTCTCGGCCCTCCCGGTAGTCCTCGTCTCCGTCGCTGCCGTCCGACCCTTTGCCAGCGTCTTTGTCCACCCCGTCGCGGTCTTTTCCGTCCCGGTCTTTGTTGCGATCTCTGTCGCGCCCTGCGTCCGGGTTGAACGGTGGGCGGTTGACGTCCGGGTACTTGCGGCCAGCGTCGGTGTCTCTGTCGGGATCCAGGTCCACGCTGCAGCCCATGAAGTCTCTCAGGATGGATTTGGGGTAGCCCGGCTCGCTCTTCATACGGTGGTTGTCGAACTTCCAGTACTTGGAGCCCCGGTAGAAGAAGGTGTAGGCTGGGACATGCGTGGAGAGAGAGGAACCAGGTTTAAAAAAGCGCTGTGACGTGTGTGCGGTGGCCGAAAGTGGGCGCATGACAGCGCTCCGATTGTTTGATACGGCCACACACACATATTTCTCATCGGGTGTCAACTCACCCCCATCATCGCTGAGGAAGGCCCCTTTGGGAGAAGAGGGCACGGAGGAACCCCACACGCTGATCTGTTTTGGGTATCCTCGGTCAGCCGACCGCGACTGCTCGTTGAAACGCCAGTACCTGCGCACGGGAGGCCCGTCACTGTTTAGACACTATCTAAACTCTGAATGACAGTTTACAGTGGACCCACGTGGAATGTGTACAGCAAAACTGTTTCCTCGGAACATTTCAATCGCCTTTCGGAGTAAATACAAACTGAATGTTAGCCAGAGGGACTCTCAGCTTGGAGTGTGTGTGTGTGTGTGTGTGTGAAAGTGACTGTTATTGTTAGGGTTTGAGTCAGTTTTAGCAGGTTCACGCATCCCCGTGACCTTTTCAGGAAAGAAGCATTAAAATAAAGCTGCTGGTTATCCTTCAAGGTGGCTTCCCATTAAAAACTTTCAAAAACAAGTGCTGGGAATCTTAACCATTAAGAAAAACTAAATCTCTGTATATGTCAGTGTCACGACAACGTGGCCAAAGTTATTATTTATGCTGAATTGCACGAGAATTTGCTCTCTTGACTTTGCAAGATAAAAACGTTGTCTACTTTCTAAACTATTTAGCCAGCCTGGAGAGATCACAGATGAAGGTGTGCTGAGTCATGGTTGGGAAAGCTAATGAAATAAGCATAGACAGCTTGGACTATACAGGCCTACAGGTGGAATTTCTGTTGCTCTGTTTGTGCTTTGTGTCTCCACCTTCACAAAGGCATGATTTGAAAAATAAGAAAATCTCTTTTGCTTTGCCCAACATTTGCAGGCTTCAGAACTTTACATTAATGGTTCTTTGAACAAAAGAACCTGCCATCAGCAGAATAACAGGGCTTCTTCATGATCAGCTTGAAAGCTTTCTTACCGATCTCCCTGAAATAGGTATGTGTAGCCGGATGGCTCCCACCAGATGGCTGCATCTATGCGATCGTAAGGAATGTCTCGACCATAGTCAACCAGCTCCAGCGGATAGCCTGGTTCAAGGTTTGCCTCCCTGAAGAGCCAAAATCTGTTTCCTAAATAGGATTAAAAGAGAAAAAAGAGGAGAATCATTTAACTTTGCTTTAAAGATTAATTCTCAGTCAGTTATGGAAAAGTCATGGTACTTAAAAAGCAGCAGCTCTCAAATACTTTTTGACCAGCACAAGCAAGGCCCGTGCATTTTATTTGCTGGAGAAACCAAAGCGGGCTACACGCCCACTTGTAAATTATAAGAAAACTGGTAATGATTTGTTGGCAGGTGATCAGAAACACAGCAGGAGTGATTACGGCATCTTTGGGTTTGCCTTGTAATTATGCATCAGAAGGGGCCGCTCTCGTGTCAGGTTTTTACTGTTTTTCACAAGTGTCAGACGGTGGAGGGGAGGGGGGGGGTTCTATTCTTCATTACATCTCTTTTTGGCTTTAATCTGCCTCTACTCCAAGCATCCATCCATTCATCCACCTCTGGATCCTTGTCTGAAATCAAAGTGCTTGGTTCACTATCTGGAGGGAACAGCTTACCAAATCTCTACCTCCAGTGACCAAAAATCCTTGCTTTTGATTTTTTTCAACGGGATAGAGACTGCTGTTTTTGTGACAGCTGGGACAATTTGGAATAAGAATTTTCAGATACCGTAAAAAAAACACCTGTGAAAGTGAACAGGATAAGCCTGGATGTTACTGTACTCCAAATTCTGTTTTGTTTTTATTTCCCAAACCTCGATAGCGCGTGATAAAATTGTATGATTTTCCAGTTATCTGAGGTTCAATACAAACACTATACATCCATATGCCCAAGTTACACAGTAAAATGCATTCCTGAGCACAATCCTCCAGCAGAGGTTGGCCGACCCTTTAGTGTTGGTTTTCAAAAAGTCTGGCAGAATTTCAAAGTGGGGAATGTTTTTTGACCGGTATACCTCATATTTTTCACTTTGAAAAGAGCACATTACAAGGGACTTCTGTCAAAGCCAAAGACCCTGCTTTGCATATGTAAAGAAAATCTGGATTCACTTCAAAATGCAATACTGTTTCCTTTTGTCCAGAGTATGAGGTCTCTGCTTCCAGCGCCCGACAAATCCAGCCTGTTAGTTTTTGTGGTAGTTTAGTCAGTTCGACTAGGAATTATGACAGATTTTAACCTTTCATTTGAACCATTTTGGCAACAATATGAGTTCTATTAGGCCTGAGTAGGTGTGCTGTATAGTCATTAATAATAGTTGTTATGTAAGTTATATTTCATAAAAGAGGGAAAATGATTATCTTGCCCCTGTAGCAGGTAACAGCATCTCCTGCCTCACTCCAGCTGAGTTTCTTTGGCTCTATAAGTATATAAATTGGGCAACGTTTTGGATTACGATCACATTACAATTAATTCATTTGATTTGGATTTTAACTTTGAAGCGCATAAAGATCACATTTGCTGTGATTAAACTGAACAGACAGAGCTACGGTAAATGATCCTCAAAGCGACCAAATGTCAAGCTCCCAGTTTCTCAACTCTCTGGCCTTTAACAGGTAAAGTTTCCTGATGTGATGGGTTCATTTATTAGTAACCGCCATCTCTCCTCTGTCTCCCTTTGTACTGTATCATCAGATCTGCTTCTTCTTCCTTTTGTCTGGTCTTTCCTTTGCTAATGGCTCGCTGCCAAATCTCAAGCCGAGAGGCTTGCTGATGAGATCATTCTCCTCATTATCAACAGCTGCCCCAAAGCCTGTGGCTCCCAGAGTCAAGCACCATTAAAGGCTGGGTTCTTCCCTCTTCATTCAACGGCTTTATCCAGCGTTGTAAAAGACAAGCTGCTCTCGGCGAGTCGCTGTATAAATAATGGGTCGTGCCAAAAGAGATTTATACTCCGCATGTCGAATACATTATGCGCTGCTGCTTTCTTATGGAGCTGGGGCGATGTGCATATCTTCGACACTATCTGCAAAAGATGGAAGGAGCTGCAAAATCTGTTTTATTACCACAATAATCTGGTGGCGCTGACACCATGGTTTCAACTGACCAGGAAGAAATATGCATTTATTAGGATTATACAGAAGAAACCAGATGGTGGAATATATTTTATTTCTTTTCACAGGAGAGTATTTATATGATATAGCCGGTATAAAATCCATATGTCCCACATGCTCAGAAAACCCCCATATCTCAACTACTGGGATGAAAGGGGTAGAATATTTTTGCCTGAATAAGTTGATGTGTTTTTTTACACCAATGAGACTGACCAATTCATCTGGCCTGAATGAATAAAAAAAACATCCAGCTTCACTCCGAAATAAACGTGTTTTTCGTTTTGGCCATGCAAAGTCTGGGCAGTCACCCTGTGCTGCGAGGCACTTGTAAAGTACCTTCGCCTGAGAAAATATCCTTTGCTCACCTGTCTTCCAGGAACAAGTGATTAATGATAACAATGTTGAGACAATGACTGGAGGAAAGACAGTCTCAGAATGAGTGTGGCAGTCATCATATTACACGGGCTGTTTCCTGAGGAGCGAGCAGTGTGTGTGACTGCTTGCTGCTTACCTTTAAAGAAGACAAATTTGCCATCGTGTCTCTCATACGCGGCATCTATGTCTCCGGGAAGACCCCTCCAGAAGTGGCCGATGGGCATTGGGTAGTTATCCAATACCCTGTTCCGACGCACTCTCCAGAACCAACGACCCTGAGGGGACAACGTTATACAGATTTACAAGAATGTTGCATATATTGTTTTGATCTACAAACAATATAGATCAAAACAATATATGAAGAATATAGAAGTTAGCATTTTTGTGCATTTCCTCATTTGTTTTTCCATTTCTGACTGAGTTTCAGAGATAAGATATACAGTGAATTCAAAAGGATGACACACTTCCTTCTGTTCAGGTAAGAAGGTGACATACAAACTGGTTCTCACTAGAACAGGGGAGTTGATAAAAGAAAAAGAGAAAAGTTATACAACGAAACCATTTTATTAAATTGGCTCATTTTTAATCTGCTGCAGCGTGACTCAAATTATTTAAAATGGGCTCAGCATGAAAAAGAATTGAAATAAAGTGGTAATACTCAGACAACAGGAGGAAAATATTTTAAGTTTACTGAAAACAAGGGACTAACGTAGTTAGATCTACAAATTTGAAAAAATGAATAAAAAAAGCAGTCCCTCAGAAGTAAAAATGGACAGTGGATGCAGCACACCAACAAACCTCTGGAGCAATTACAGAAAACAGGGAGCATCAGCACACCATACTTGTCAGACAGAGATAATGCTTACCAAATCCTGCATCTATAACAACGGCTTGGCATTATAGTGAATGGTGCTGGACTGACCTACCCCCAATCCATTCATTTTTTTCCATTTGAAATAAAGAAAGAAAGCTTCCATATAGTAGCACGTAAAATATGAACTGAGGACTACTGAGCTGTTAAAACAACTCAAACAGCTTGTCCTCTCCATTTTCAGACCAAAAATACAAGGGGGATGCTACACTCTGTAAAACTGTTTTTTTACTGCCTTCATTGTTAATATGAGCTCACATATATCTAGTGAGATAATATTTTTAATATACGTGCGGACAATTGCGGATCATTGCATTCTCTTGTTGTGCGCTCCATCTATTGAATGAAGGCCACTTGCAAAAAGCACCTTTTTTTCTTTTCTTTCACTTGATGCTTTACAGTGTGAAATGTCAAATCTATATCCTGCATGCAGATATACACTATATTGCCAAAAGTATTTGCTCACCTGCCTTGACTCACATATGAGCTTAAGTGACATCCCGTTCCTAATCCATAGGGTTCAATATGACGTCGGTCCACCCTTTGCAGCTAGAACAGCTTCAACTCTTCTGGGAAGGCTGTCCACAAGGTTTAGGAGTGTGTTTATGGGAATTTTTGACCATTCTTCCAGAAGCGCATTTGTGAGGTCGCACACTGATGTTGGACGAGAAGGCCTGGCTCTCAGTCTCCGCTCTAATTCATCCCAAAGGTGTTCTATCGGGTTGAGGTCAGGACTCTGTGCAGGCCAGTCAAGTTCATCCACACCAGACTCTGTCATCCATGTCTTTATGGACCTTGCTTTGTGCACTGGTGCACAGTCATGTTGGAAGAGGAAGGGGCCAGCTCCAAACTGTTCCCACAAAGTTGGGAGCATGGAATTGTCCAAAATGTCTTGGTATGCTGAAGCATTCAGAGTTCCTTTCACTGGAACTAAGGGGCCAAGCCCAGCTCCTGAAAAACAACCCCACACCATAATCCCCCCTCCACCAAACTTTACACTTGGCACAATGCAGTCAGACAAGTACCGTTCTCCTGGCAACCGCCAAACCCAGACCCGTCCATCAGATTGCCAGATGGAGAAGCGCGATTCGTCACTCCAGAGAACGCGTCTCCACTGCTCTAGAGTCCAGTGGCGGCGTGCTTTACACCACCGCATCCGACGCTTTGCATTGCACTTGGTGATGTATGGCTTGGATGCAGCTGCTCGACCATGGAAACCCATTCCATGAAGCTCTCTGCGCACTGTTCTTGAGCTAATCTGAAGGCCACATGAAGTTTGGAGGTCTGTAGTGATTGACTCTGCAGAAAGTTGGCGACCTCTTCGCACTATGCGCGTCAGCATCCGCTGACCCCGCTCCGTCAGTTTACGTGGCCTACCACTTCGTGGCTGAGTTGCTGTCGTTCCCAAACACTTCCATTTTCTTATAATACAGCTGACAGTTGACTGTGGAATATTTAGGAGCGAGGAAATTTCACGACTGGATTTGTTGCACAGGTGGCATCCTATCACAGTTCCACGCTGGAATTCACTGAGCTCCTGAGAGCGACCCATTCTTTCACAAATGTTTGTAAAAACAGTCTGCATGCCTAGGTGCTTGAATTTATACACCTGTGGCCATGGAAGTGATTGGAACACCTGATTCCGATAATTTGGATGGGTGAGCAAATACTTTTGGCAATATAGTGTATTTACAGCTGGAGCCTTTGAGTCATTCATAAGCGGGGAGTCAGTGTGAGTGCTTCTTGTCCTGGATACTGTAGCAGTTAAAAAGCTCAGCGCTGCATCTTTCTGGCAAGCACGCCTTGTTTCGTCCTTCACGTGGGACACGCTGTCAGACAGCACGGCGCGTCTTCGTGGAAAAAGAACAGACTGGAGAAGTATTGGCAAGAAGTGAGAGAAGCAGAAAAGAGCCGAACCCCACAGGGTTCTCTTTGGCTCGAGAGGTCTGACAGATCCGTAAGTCAGCCCGATCAGAAGTGTCCTTATTAGTCCTCATGCGGGAGCTGCACCCTGCCTTTTGCTTGCAGGTGCACAAAAGAAACAGAAAGCTTCCAGTAGAATGACAGCAGCCTTCTTCTTTTAATGGACAAGATTAGATGGAGAAAAGAGCGATTGCTCCCCCTCACATAAAAAATGAAATTTCACTCTGCAGAGTAACCAGCATCGGACAAAGACAAAGATATAACAGAGGGGATATCAATTTAAAATTGGCATGGGAGCTTTTTCAGTCCGAACAGCACAAAAAAAAGAAAACTCTCAGGAAAATCACTGAGTCATGACATAAAGAAAGTCGGCATTGGCTGATAAAATCTAAGATAGCATGTTAACCTGTGTTTTTCATGAAATGTGAATTAGTAAAAAGAGGGATGCACTCCATAAAAAAAGTCATCAAGCTCAACATCGAAGCAGTATTAATGTTGAATATCAGTAAAAACCAATCTCGCTGTGATGGTCAATTTAAAAAAACAAACTCATTAAGATTCATCTATTGGGGGACCTCGAATGCCAGTATTTCATAGCAATCGACTTTAAGGTTTATGTCTGAACAAAAGCTGTGAAGTGGTAGCTAAGGGGTGAGGCAACTTTTCTATTGACTGCTGCTGAAATGATTCAAATCAGAGCAGAGGTTAATGCAAAACCGCGAAAAGACAGAAGATTACACACAAAACCTTTTGTCTGAATAAGCTCTCTCAGTTTGATCACGACATTCACTTGTCTAAGAATTACAAACTTGTTCATTCTGCAGTTTAATCCACACATTAATGTACAAGATAAGCATCATGGCTCTAAAAAACTAACAACTGCACTCATGCAGTGGTAGAGCTCAACACCCTGGAGCTTAAAACCTCTGGTGTAACTCTTTGACCATGTGCAGAACGTGCATGTCAGCTCTTCCTGGTCATAGTCAAACACACCAACACTCCAAGATAGGAGGTATGCATATTCTGTATCTGTGTGCCACCGTGCAGTGGTATCAACACTGGACACCTCCTTTAACCTTTTCCACTAAAACAAACCATTACTCATCTTTGTTGGGCTATACTTTTTTTTCCCTGCATAGTCCTAATTGTTGCTGAAACTGCTGCAAACTCAGCTAAACGAGGAAAACCAAATATTTCTTACTCCACTGAGACTGCCGTGATTACTGGGAAGAGATAGCAGATGTGTATTTACAGATAACCACAGAGCTGAGCTGCATAACGTCCAAATTACCCAGACATCACAGTAAACAGTAAAACAAAGCTGGAGACAAAACCAGCAGACAGGAAGGAATGATCACTTTAAATATTGGCAGTTTGAATCTAAAAGCTCCGCTAACAGCTTTCGGCTGCCCGATGTCTTTTAAATGTTATGTGTGGAACCAGAGGCTCTTTAAAGCAAACACCTGACTGAAACCCCCTCCACCCTGTTAACAGTGCTCTATCTCATAAAAGAACACTGGCCCCTGTTAGTTTACAATCCACAAGCACCTGATTGAAAACAGAGCGCTTGCTGGCCATGCACACACCCTCTGACTTAAACCAATCCTCAGATAAGTCACTGATGCAGCTTGCAGAGACAATTTCTTCTTTTAAAAAAAATAAAGCCTTGAGGAAGATAAAATTCCTCATCCTCCAAGCGTTTACCTTGAAAACAAACATCTCTCCTCGCAGCATGGCCACTGTGTCAAAGTTCCCCTCGCAGATGTTCGGCCCGTAGTGGTCGGGTCTGTCGGTGGTCCTGGGCCGGTCGGGGTGTCGTGGAGGTTGGTGAGGTGGTCGGGGCTCCGGGCGGCGGGGTGTCACTGTGGGCAGGGCCTGGGTGGGGCCACCATCCGGCTGACCTTTAGAGTGAGGGTAGAGTGGGTTCATTCTGACTGGATGTGGTGAATGGAAAGTCGACCTCAAAACAGAAGACTAGGATTTCTTTTACCCCTATGATTATGTAATGCTAAAATTTTGCTTAACAAAATGGTATTACTGAATCTATGGTTAAAAGTAAAGTTTACGTTTGTTAATTAAAGTATTATTGAAGAAGCCATGTTGGTCAAAGTACATCAAAAATCGCTTAAATGCAATTGGTGGTTTTTCTGAAAGAGATCTAGTTTATTTGGATATAAATTTGAATGCAGAAACACTTTTCTTTGCTTCTTTAAAACCATTTGAAAATAATGACTAAGAGTTCATAACAACTTATGATTCTACAATCATGGCAGTTAATACTTTAAGGCACAGACACAGGTCTGCATGGATCATACGCTATAAAGATCAAAGAAATTCAACACCACAAGGTTTCAAAAGAAGAATTAAGAACAAATATCCTACCGTAGATCTGTTGGATGCCTCGACGGTCATCGTCAGGCAGCTGGAAGTTCTCCGTCTCCATCCATTGGTAGAAAGGAGCCATAATGGCCAGCGGGTTGTTGGAGTGCTCCAAACCCAGGGCGTGCCCCAGCTCGTGGACAGCGACCAAGAACAGGTCATTCCCTGGATGAATAAAGGCTCAGGGTTAGAGGAGGGATACTGCACCGTCATTTTAATCCCAGAGTTTTGTCATGAGAAACAGAAATTGCAACCGACTGTATCTATAATTAATATTTATGCATTACAGCTAGAAGTGCTCGTCCAAAAAAGATGAAAGTCCATTTTAGCTGTGTGAGACTTACACAGGTTGTTCTTTGTTCTCCCTTTGTTCCAAGCAAAAAAAATCAACTTGTCTCATAAATCACCCACAGGAGTTTTACTGACAGCTGAGATAAAGTAGTTTTCATTCCTGTCACCCTGAACCAGTCGAGGCTGCTTCTGTCCACTGAGGCACTTGCAAACTGACCCAATAACACAGCAGTGATCCCAGTTTTAACTTGGTAAAAAAAAGCAAAAAGACAAAAACACAGATCGGTAAACCCCCACATTTATTATTTCCTTTATATTTTGGAATAAGGTTACTCATTCAACAAACAGTTTGGCATTCCCCCTCCATCAAGACCTCTTTGTTCTTGCTCACACAGGGGTCGTGGTCTTTACGAACTTTGAACTTACGAGCCATGATTGGTGCCCCACAATGAGCTATGCCCATTGGTCGGGTTTGAGCTGATGACATCATGCTTCTGGGGGAATGAAGCTCGGTGATGTCATTGCTATGAAAGCAAAATAGAAGGGGAAATGCTCCACATGCCTGTCCTTGTGCATCTCCTCGCTTCCTCTTTGCAACACGCCAGGATACGTGGCCCCTCCCACCTCCGCTTCCACATCACCCCATCCCACCCACACCGAACTTCTGTAATTTCAGTCACATGAATGTCCTCATGGCATGCAGCTAACACTCTTAGCAGAGGGGAACATGGAGTCCAAGAGATAGCTGAGGATGAATGAGGAGAGAGTAAGTGCTAAGAGCAGATAAAGAGACCTTTGTGAGGTAGCCGTGACAACCATTCAGCTGGACGGGGTGCAAAGAGACAGCTGAAAAAGTTGTCTACGACTTTCTGAAGTTGTGTTCTGGAGTGCATCACATCTTACGCTTTAGTTCAGCAGAACAGAAGAGACAGACCAAAGTAGCTCCCTGACAACCGAGCCGCACCTTTCAAGTTTGCTCTGCCTTTCAGGCAGTGACTTACTCACATGAATGTGGTGAAAGCACAAAAGCTTCTGACCTTTTTCCTGCTGCGTGGTTTCATCTGTTTCAGCCTGAGCCTTTTGGATAAAGTTTAAACGCTGTTTGTGTTAGATTACCCTGCATGAGAAAGGCTGATTAATCGCAACGTGCGTCACACGGTTAACACCGACATGAGAGGGCTGTCATTTACTGAAACTGAGATAAAGAGAGAGCAGAATGCAAGAATGAGTGGATTAAATTAATGTATCCTTGTATCCTTGCGTTTTGGGCTCTTCATGTGTAGTCACTGATCACTGACAGGTTTTATTCAACACTACTAAAAGAGGACGTATCAATAATACCTATTTAGTCACGATAATGACTCCTCTGCAGGTCAAATTCAAACAACTTTGTTGCTTTGAAAATGTAGCGGCAGTAGAGAAAAATAACCAACTTCAGAAACAATCCAACAAAATATTTCTAGGTGTTTTTTGCCTTTGTTCATTAATTGTTCTTCTTTTTGCTCGGAATCACCAGTTAATCATTGTTAGAGCCAAACAGAAACTTTCCACAGATAACACAGGAATGCTCAGTCTGTTGTCTTCACAGTTTACTATCAAAATCGGCGAAACGTCAGATCAAATGTGAAGTCGTCTGTGCCTGAAGTTCGACTAATGAGACATGTTTCTGTCGAAAAGTCAGGACAACATTGTAATTAGGTAGCACTTTGCATTTACGCTAAGCAAGTAGCGCAGAACAACAAGGGGACCAGTCTACAAACCTCTCAGAGCAGAACACACTCCCACTTATTGTGGCATTCCAGCATCCCTGTGATCTGTCTTGAAACATGTCCCACACACAGCTGATCACAGAGATGCACACACACACACTCACACACAAGGCTTAGACAGTCGTGTCTGCAGTCTGTCAGTAGATAACAGGGCAGGAAAGCTCTTTGTAACAAAAAAAAGACAGAAATGATCCTCTAGACAAAAGACAAAAAAGGAGGAAAAACACTTTTTAAAATAATTGTTTTTTCAATATTAAAAAAGGAAAAATGGAACTTTAGGAGTCTTTTCCATGGAAGTAGAGAGTTTCAAAGGTTTGAAGATATGAGACATAAGTCTAATAAGTCATAAGATACGATCCAGTGAAGTGACAGTTTACAATCAGTGTGGTCATTTCTCAGAGCTAAATGAAGGTTGAGGCTCAGACTGAAATGCCAAACATCCACTTTGAATGTCTCCTTATATAACCAGGGTAAATAAGACAAATGAAAGATTTTGTTGCCACCTGAACCCAGCCAATGTGTTGCTGAGAAGAGGAGAGCCACGTGTGTAGCATGTTTAAGCTGCATTTTAAATATAGACTTTCTAGAACAAGCCATTTAAATCTTTTCATGCTAGCAGTAGAAGTTTGGTGTTTTGTGCTGTAATGGGTATAATATATGTACAACCAGTCAAGACACCAGCATTAACTCCTAGCGTGAATTACACAGGCAGGCCCTTCGAGAGATTGTCAAAATTAGATATGCAAAAGAAATGTATTTGTTTATTTAAAAGAAAAAATATTCAAGAAACAAAATACCCAGCAGCGCAAACACACTCATCATGCGCAAGTGGATGTGCAAAGCTAAAAAAATTCAAAACTTTAGTACCGATGTGTTTCTAAAGGTGAAATTCATGTGGAAACAGATCTGGGTACCAGTCATGCTCTCTGTGATAGCACAGTTTGCACATCCCTGCACAGTTTCTACCTGCAGGCTGTGTTGGACAGCTATTTCTGATTAAGTGTGACTTTCTCAATCTATTTAGGCCACTTTAATATTTTTGACTGGATTGAGGTTGTCAGCACACAGCAGGACTGAAAGGCATCTGTCAGCCGTGCTCCAGAAGGTAAAATTGATCAGTCCAGTCAGTTCAAAATCTTCCCAAAAAAATGTTGTACCCATTCTTGGAACCCCTTTAGCAGCATCCTGGGTAAAAAATTAGCAGGTGTACATGAGTGTGGTAGGACCGGGAGCCCATAAAAAAACAGCATCTTTTTACTCTCATCTCTGTTTCACACTAAAACGCCTGAAATAAACACGACAATACTGTCAGGTCTTACCTTGCACATTGTGGCTCCCTATTGTCCACGGTTCATCAGAGTCAAAATGCGTGTCCCCTCCCATCCCGGGTCCAGGGAAGTAGGCGTGAGCCAAGAAGCCCCCTTCCCCATCAAAAGGAGAGCTGTCTCCATGAAAACCAGATGCAAAGAAGATCATGATGTCGGGCTCCTTGCGACGTCCGTACTTGATGTCCTGGTAGGGGATTTCGTCAAAGGTCAGTGGGGTCACTCTCTCCCAGACTTTAAAGGCTCGCCGGATGGCCTCAAACGAGTTATACTCTCCAACTTTGGGGGTGTAGTTCTGAATACTATGAAAACAGAGAAAACAAGAGGAAATCAATCTCAAAGGCCAATGGCATATCTTTTTAACGTAACATCATATAAAGGACTTGTTTCAAGTTCGATGCTTAACATACAGAATGTATGGTAGCAAAATGGTTATAACCCACAAATCTGATTAATTAAATTCCAGCACCTGCTTAATTCTTACATTATGCTGAGTGAGTTCAGATTTTGGTTTATGTCACCTGTAACTGAGGTGGCCTTTGTTCCACTTATGTCCAGTGAGCGCATAACGTTTCCGCCGGACATTGGTCTTAATTTGCCCTCCAAACTTGTCAGGCACGCCACAGCGGGGTCTTCTCATGGCACTGAAAGAGTTGAAAAGGAGTCAGGAAGAGATTCAAGGTGTGTGTTTGGAGGATGAAGCTCCCAAGGGTGAGAGAAGAGGGGAGAGTGCTGTGACAGTTGGTGCTGGAGTCTGTGTGCTTCGTGTTGTTTGGTTTTAAAAGTACCAATGTGCTTCCTGGAGCAGCTACACATTGTGAATGTGTACCTCTGCTGGTTGTTGTAACTGAGAAAGAGGGGAAGTTTATTTCAATCATTTATACCAAGGCTGCCTTGTCTTTTGAGTGTAGGCCAAATCACCTGAAAACTTTGCAACCTAAAAATGTGTTGAGCACGAAGTGTTATATGTTGGTTTTCATATAATATGTATATATATTTCAATTCTGCTGACCTGATGGTTTGAGGATCCATTTGACCGGTGACCTCCAGACCATAGAAACGCTGCATGTCGCTGATGGCATTGGACAGGATCTCAGCTGATCTCATGGTAGACATCTGCCGGCTCGCTTGGGGCAGGTAACCATACATCCCCAGCCATGCCTAGAAAAGTGACATGAGTAAAGAGATTTTTTTTGGTGTCGATTTGGTGTTTTTTTTATATTTATTACAGTCAGCTTCAAGCAATCAAATAATCTGATCTAAGCTTTTCTTGTTCATAGCTCAATAAAACATTAAGCTTCCTCTGAATATCAAGCGCCACATAACCATTCATATATAACAAGCGAAATCACAAAGGAAGCATCGCTAAATAACAGCGACAGCAATTTTATGAGCATATGGGTAATTTCAGATGATCACCCGCGAGGACACAAAAGTTAAGCATTTGATTGTCAATTTCCATCATGTCATGCCACTTTCCCTGATACTCCACAGGGCTTCCACTGAAGACCGTTCATAGATGAATGGACTTGCATTTAGCCATCGAACCATATAAAAAAGAAACATAGCTGTGATGGGAGCATACACAACCGCACTGTGGGAATATGGGACCGGTTGGGCTGTGGGGGTAGGGCTCGATGACAGACTCAGGGGGAAAAACTGTGATACTCGACCCCGATCACAGATGACGCAAAGTCTATCCCACCTGTTATGTAGAAACTCAATATCAGTACATTCACTCACTCTCACATTGAGTAGCTTTCATGTTTGGCAGTGGAGATTATTAGATTCTCCACGATTCTCTTCCTGTAGTTCTGTAAAAATAATTGTGTGTGTGGGTGTGTGTACTGTAGATAAGGATCACGCCCTTCTTTCACAACACAAAATAGGCATAAAGATCTGTATTTACTTACCCACCCCTTTAAAGACATAAAGCAAACTCGCCTTTCATTTGATCTTATGAGCAGAAAAATATGAGCAGAAAAAGTGCAATGTGTTCTATCCTTTATTTCTTTGTGTGTGTTCCCTTTTTAACCATCGGCAATTTGGTCAATGTCACGGTTTTAAGTTTCTTACTCGAATGAGTTTGACTTGAATGCTCTCCAAAATTAGTTAGGGAGGGTGTTTCAAACTCAAAGCTTTTCCAATGTCCACACACGTCATTTTCTCTGTTTACTCTTCAACTGGAGAGTCACCATAAATTCAGGAAGGCTTAATCCACTAAAAAAGGCCAAAGGGCAAAGGTCTTGCCCCCTTTTTTTTCTACAAAATTAAACCCGGATGAGAGGCATTGATACAACAGGATACTGAATGTGACAGCTCAGCTTCTGAAAAACCTTACATCACAGTACTTTGAATTGTCTTGCCGACGAAATGTGCTGCACAAATACATTTGTCTCGTCTTCCCTTACATCGGCGTGGGTGCGTTTCCTCCAGCAGAAGAGAGAAGCAACACCTTTTCTTTGTGTCCTTCCCGGCTATTTGATCAATCCCCGCGTTGCAACTGTGATTAATTACCTTGAGCACATTATTCTTGATAGACCAATCACTGTCAGCAGCAGAGCTGAGCCTGACAGCTTCCGATGGCATCTCATCTTTTGGAATCAATTTAGGCGGAAAGAGGACCCCTGTCAGCTATTAGGAGTAATTGTGACTGCTTACTCGGCAGCCTTTACTCCTGAGGTGAGATAACATTGCAGCCTTTGGAAAAGCAAGATGTTTACTCAGAAAGCTTCAATATAGAATACAATTCAAACAGTATGTTTGAAGTTTGAAGAAAGAAACATTTTGTTGAAAAAGACTGAGAACTGGTACTGGTAATAAAACAGCTGTCAAAGGATGAACAGATCCTCCGTCCATTCAGGGGATTTCCACTGTTGCCTTATAAAAGGGCCATGCACAAGAGTAATACTAAAAATATTGGAGGTAGATAACAACCCAAAACACACCAGAATGTGAACACAGCTTATAGACCGGTCATTAGGTTTCAAGATGGTTGTAAATATGTAATAAACAAAATAGACACTGCTGAGAACACTTAACGCTTTAACATAAGCGTATGTATTGGCGCAAAAGGGCTGAGATGGAAGTGACCCTGGCCCATCTCTGCCTGCAGATAAGAAAGCCTAATACCTGCTGACACACAAACGGGCAAACACTCCTCTATCTCCCTCTTGCACACCAACTCACAGACCCAAAAGTCAAGGCCAGGGGAGGCAGGCGGTGTGGTCAGCGAAACTGTAACACCCTCAGAGATTTCTGCTCAGACACAAAGCGGATGAATGGCGGACAACCGTAGACACTCCTTCTACAGCGCTACCCGAATGTGAATAATTCATAACAAAACCAGGAAGTACGGTAGGTAATGTTTCTATGACCCGGTGCACGCATCGAGCTGAAACTGTTGACGTGCAGAAGTGGAGTCTTCCTGAGTCTCTGTACACATCAGTTCAACAGCTTTTCCTACTGATATCCAGCACAATGCCAACCCTGCTGCCTGCTGTCCAGGAAATAAATCCACTTACAAGCTTTCATTCACTCGGTCCTCCTCCATTTTTTTTGTTTATTTATTTTTAGATCTCACTGTGTTGAAACCCCAATTGACTCACTGTGTGAAGCTCTGCTTGGCTCTAATAAGAGGCACCTGTTTCACCCGTTTTGTACTTTGTTGTTTTTCTAAAGATGTATATTTTTTTGAAAAATTTAGGAACAATCTTTAGAAATGAACAGACAATTTAAAGATCTTCACTTGTACTTATTGCTGAGAAACACTACCTCTCGCAGGTGCTTTTTATCAGGGAGTGGCGGAGATCCGAACAGAAATTAAAGTAAAAACGTTAGGTGGTCAGGGTTCTACAAAGAAAAGTTGTGCATGTTCAACCAGACTTTGCAGAGAGCAAGGAAGAGTTATTTATCTGAAATCGTCAAAAACTGCTGTACAACAAGAACTTGTTTTGCCAGTGAAAAACATACTAACACAGCCTCCGGTTTCACCTGTCTTAGAACTAATTTCACTTAACTTCAAAGTGTAATGAGTTTGCAATATTCTTTAAAGACAAAGTTCAAGGCCCTAAATATAAGCACATTTCTAAAACACAAATAATTAATCTGCAGCCTTTTAGGACTGTTAGACGCCTTCGAGATTGTTGACAATGCCTGGGTGGGAATCTCTGGTACAGCTTTAAACTGATTCAAGTCCTACCTTGAGGACAGGTGGAACTTTGTTCAAATTGGGAACTGCGTCTCCGACCGAATGGCTATGAACGAGCGATAGACAGCTGCAGAACATCCAGAATGTTGCTGCTAGAGTCCTGACCACAACCAGGAAATACGACCATCTCGGTCAAGTGGTCAGGTCTCTGCACTGGCTTCCTGTCGCTTGGAGAATAGACTTTAAAACAGCTCTGCTTGCGTACAAGTCTCTTCATGGTCTCGTCCCAAAGTGCATCCCTGGCATGCCAGAGCCGTCTGAACCAAGTCAGTGTTTAAATCCAGGTTGAAATCAGTTCTTTTTAGCTGTGTGTATGACAACTGGAGGTATTTCATCTGCACTCATCACCAGTCAATGATTTTGTCCTTGTATCTCACTAGTTTTTTTCACTTTTCTTAATTTCTGCTTTTAAACTCACACTTTTTAATGCCTTCTTTCTTTTTTCAAATCTTCTATGTAAAGCACTTTGAATTGTCTTGTAAACAAAATGGTTTGGCTTGCCTTGACTTTTTAAAGTACTTCCTTTAAGCAAATATGACTCTGCTGGTTACAACGCTATCCTTTTTCTTTCTGAAGACTTTTAGACAGAATGCACGCTTGAAGATAACTGCAAGACAACGTGTCATCTAAAGTCTCTGAGAATTTTGGACCTGACATCGCATGCCCGAGCTCTTCAGGCCCCCGGGGGACAGTGTATTGAAAACAGGCCTGACTCTGTCAGGCGAATCACTGCATGGGCTCTGGAGCACTTCCAGAGATGCTTGTTCACAATGTCATCCATGACTGCAGGTGTAAGCTCTCATCTCGAAAAGGTGAATCCTCTGGAGCAAAGCAAACTGTTCTACGATCCAACAAATCCCCATATAAAAAGAAAAACAATAGACATGAGCGACCAACCGGCCTGTTAGCAGCTCTTACTTTAAAACGCTGCATCTCTGATGATGCATTAGTGCTTCCGGAAGACGCGAACTGCTGAGCAACCATTATTGCATCCTGCAATTTCTCTCTGATAGCAGTCCCGACAACCGGAACCCACGTTCCCCCAATGTTTACGTAAAAGATAAGAGGATGGTACGCAGTTGTAAACAATTTTCCTTTGAACGTTATTGCGATCAATTAAAAAATGAGCTGAAATGCTTTGCAAAGCATCCCAACATTTTGTGTGGAACCGAGGTCAAATGACAGATAGTAGGTTAAACGACCCAATAATTGCTAATTTAAACCCATACGGTTTCCAATCATGAAGAATGGCCTTGGACTGGTGACCTGTTCAAGGTGTAGACCGCCTCTTGGCCAATTTCAGCCGGGATAGGTTCAAGCCCTCCTCCCCCCCCGCGAGGACCTGACTAGCAATAAGCGCTACTGGCAAGGGATGGATGGATTACGACAAAACAGAGAAAAATGTTTGTTATGACAAAACCATCTCCTCCTGCTTCACCACACAGTTGTATAAATATTCCAACAATAATAATACTACTAAGCAAATGCAAACGGCCCTCATTACTTTGCTGTGTATGTCTGTGTATACATGTGTACTGTACACTCTCTGTCCCATCCCAACTATCCACAAGGCTGTCAGGTACAAGGGCAGAGCTGCAGGGCTGTAAGGAAGATGTATGGAAGAATATGACCCCTACCCTCCTCCTCTTAAACGGTAAAGCACTTCGGACTGCCAAGCCGCCTCCCCTCATCAGCTGGGCTGAATACAAAACAACGGGGGGGGACCAAGGGGGGGGGGGGGCGTATGTACGTGCGTGCATGGCGGGGCTCTTCTATTAAATGGTGTTTCAAAGAGTCCTTGAGCGTACCTGCCAAAACCAGACCGGGCAATATACAAGGAGTTGTAAAACCTGCCAGTGTGGGACTGTGCGCGCGCGAGTGCTTGTGTCCACCACAATGTCAGCCAAGATACTAACGGCGCTCTTATTCCGAGGCTTGGTCCGCTGCCATGTCTCGGCCAAGAAAGTCTTGCCGAGCGGGCGGGAGCGTCGATGAAGGAGTGAAAAAGAAATGGAGGCTGAAAGGAATTACGTATGTTCCCTTTAAAGTGCCCCCCTCCAAAAAAGAAAAAAGTCACAAAGATTACAAATGCTGCCATTGTGGAATGTTGAGACACCTTATATGGAAAGAAATAAAAGAGTAAGGTAACATGAGGTGATCATAGATCAACCTGTCATCAAAATGCTGACAAATAAGATGAATCGTTATCAAAATCTAAGGGTTTCGGCACTTGCTTTACCCCGTAATTTTAAAATTGTAAAGTCAAAGTTGTCAAACTTACTTTTTCCTCACATTCTCAGGTTCCAGTGTCAGAAACCTTACTTAGAAATGGTTTTTGACACTTACTCCATCAAACTGTTTCAGTTTAATATAAAATAGAGCTGGACATGCAGCCATAGCCAACATTGGTTTCGTGCTAAGGCATTTGAAGTGTGTTGCTCACTGGCGATGAATGCACACACACACTTTCGTATGTGGACCACCGAAATAATTGGATAATTGGATAAATAACTTTGGGTTTGGGTTTGATTTAAAAGGATGCGATTTGATTATAATTGTGTTCACATTTCTTAGAATTGTGAGGAGAATAATGAAGTAAAAAGTAACTGATTTGTTCAAATATTTGCATTAAACATTTGTTTTATCCATAAAAAGGCACTTTAAAATGTAATACAGACTGCCATAATATTTACTAAAACATGTATATAACAATGTGATTAATAGAAAAAAAATCCATGCGATTAATCTCGATTAAAAATTTGAAGAATTGGCAAAGACACTTCCTGTCAGATAGCCCTTTTGTGGGGAACGCATGGTGAAGGTCGGTCACATGATTGTTTGGGAGTTGCTGAGAGGGATGGCAGCAGATTGCACGGAATTAAGGAGAAAGTTTTATAGCGTCATTACATTCACTCAGACAACATTCGAACTCTACACATTCAACCTCTTTTATCATCTCCATGTTTTTCCTCTGTGCTGTCTCATCCCATTCCAAACCTAATGCATGATTTTACTCTCATGGCTCTCTCTCTCTTCAGATAAAAGGCTCCATTGTATTTCCTGAGATGCCCTGGAGTCCTTAGCTCAGCAAGCCTGCGCACGGTGGATGTGTGTGTCCGAGTCAGAGAACAGCTGTCACATTCAGCCGTCACATGCTGTGCAGCTGAGACTTGCCTACTTTCAGGATGGACCTCTTTTCAGTGCTTTGTAACACCTTTTTTTCCCCAACTCCCTTTAATTAATTTATTACACATTTGTCTCTGTTGATGCTGTGACGTGTCCATTATTCAAACGAGGTTTTCACAGATTCTGATCTCGACACTCTAAAAGTATGAAGGGAACAGAGAAGGATTTTTAAAACCTCCCACTTTATTCTTTTTAGTCCAGACAGAGTAGGAGTAGTTGAGCCTCCGAGCCAAATAGCGGACTGAACACAATGACGATCAGACAGATTTCAGCCTGTGGATGTTGGGTTATTTCATTTTGGGTCTCGATTTTATTGATGCAGACGCACTCATCTAATGCGGCCTACTCGACAGTTAGCTGTTTAGTGCTAAAAATGAATCATGGTTTGTCTAACTTTATGCTGACTGACGTTCATGTGATGTGTTTTTGTACTCAGAATGAATACGGTTTTTATCACCCTGTCAAACGACCACTTTTAACATTGCCAACTGTCTAACTAAGTTACTATTATGTCTAAAATGTCTGAATCGGCCAATAGGAGTTTGTCATTTCTTCCAAATCAACAAAGTATTATCAATGCTCGATTTTAGGATGTGTTCCACCACAGACGGGGGGTCCCAGCTGCACACGCTCCTCATACAACAGAATGTCAAAACTTTTTAAAACAGTATAAACTCTGTTCCCCTGACACTGGAGCCTAAGTCGAAGTTGCCGATTGACCATCAACTCACAAAAGCAACAGTCCCTCTCAACGTTCCACATGGGGTCGCCCCATTAGCTCACTCAGACCTGAATTGGCTTTTTTTATTGACCGGACGAAACAGGTAAATATGGGCGTAACAGGTTACCTTTAACAGGTTACCATTACTGCGGGGGTGAGGTGGATGGAACGGAAGGCCAATTAAACAATGGGGCAGGAAATAGACAATACAGATCATCAAGACATTAAAATCAAGTTTAAACACACCCTACTAACCATCTTTTGGAAGGTTCCATAAGCATGAGTCTGATTTCTTAAGGGATGCACACAACTGATGCAGTAAATGCACATATGACTTAAAGTTAAAGAAATGGGTCATTGTTTTGTCCATGGCAGTTTTCAATTAACTTAGTGTGCTTAAACTGGGAACCATTGTATATTCAGAACCCGTGCGGTCGCTAAATTATCACCACCTGCAAGGGAAAAAGCCTTGAACAACAGCATCATAAGGGTATGAAAGTACATGCTTCCTGAGACTGGACGGGTACACTGTTCCTGACAAAAAAGGGTCCTTTTGAAATAACATCGAAATCAAATAATCTTGTCTCCGTCTGTGAGTGGTTGGTGTAAGATTCAAAGACATTAACGTGAATTTCTATCTTAAAAGAAGAAGTAAAAAGAAGAAAAAAAAAACACCATATGTTGGGTTTGTTTTCCTGGTAATGAGAGCCAGTAGACAAAGTGCAGAACTGTTTCCTAGTTAAATACTTTCCATTTGCACTAAAAAGCCAGATGCTAGACGGTAAAAACATTGCTTTTATGGAGTGGTGTAAAGGTATTGCTATATATTTGTTGTCATTACATTCATGTTATCTGTTATGAAAAATACTTCACGCATTATGTTCTGCGCGAGAGTCTCCTCAAACGTCTCCACACATGAATATCTTGCTGGGAGTTGACAGGCATGACTCAAGCTTAAAATGACTTCAAATTGCACTCTGCCTGTGTACTGCAAAGTGGTTTCAATATTACACAGACACCGCGGTTCAGACATTTTGTTATCAGCTGACACGCACACTTACACATTTAGCAACGAGTGCTCAGCAATTTCTCATCCATCCCATCTCTGGAGGAATGTCTCTGTCTCCGGTCTTAGGAAGACAAATGAACACAAACTCCTGCGGGTCCGCGCGCACGCTAATGCTGTGTTGACAGCCAAACAGAAAATGAGACAATCTGACTGACAACCCGATCCCCAGGTCACCGAGATTGTAATTCAAGCTCCCTTCTAATGACCAGGAGGTCTCTGTCTGTCAGGCTGTGTGTGTCTGTGTGTGTGTGTGTGTTTGTCAAAGGATGCACAAAAGCCTCACCACTAATCTCCCTCTTATACATCATCAATTATCTCTTTTTGACTCCCAAAACAAACAAAAAGAGACGGATCAATGTAGGAGTGATGAAACACCAACCCAGGCAGTGCTAGTTCAAGTCCTAACAACATACTTTGGCATCTGGTGACACACCTACATAAACACATTTTTTTTACTATCCCTGTAGGTAGAAATCTGACTGAAATCACTACCTTTGGAGAAATAAGATGGCTCTCAAAACATTTCATTAAACTTATGAGTTCAGGTCTAAAAAAGGGTAATAATCTGTATCCGTGTGCTGGTGTTCGGACTTGAGTGTCCTCACTCAGACGGGACTCCAAAAGGTGTCATCCTTTTGTAAATGAAAGTTCTGAAAGCAAAAACAAACTGAACTGAAGTACATCCGATCACATTTGAGGACATGCATTCTGCATGGGACCATATTGGAGAATGAGTTTTCCTAATAAAGTAGTTGGAAGTACAGGAAATAGTCAACTGTTACTTTGGTGGGTAAACTTTCTTTTTTCTTTTTTTAACTATACACCTGCCTGGTACATTCTACCCCGAGCCAGCTGTGAGCTACTCAATAGATACACCACATGAAGAAATTATTAGTTATTAGTTAGTTTTATGCCCAACTGCATCTTTACTTGTTTTCGTGGTGTTTTTACCTCTGCGTTGAAGGAACCCTCGTCCTCGGCTCCACGCGCTCCGACCGCACACAGCCACAGCGCGAGCAGGGTCCGTCTCCACAGCAACCAGAAGCAGCTGTCTCGTGAGGCAGAGGCCATTGTCTTGGCGTTGTTGAGGGAAGCCCGTCGCCGTTAGTTGCGGTTCAGTGCCAACGGTGAAATGCGTTGAGCACGGCCAGTTTTTTTTTTGACGCACAAAATTGTTAATTTGTGCGTCGAATTTAAAGCTACCGGTCGTGGTGTGTCCTGAGGCAGACTGGGCACGTAAAAGTCTTCAAGAGTAGGCTACGTTTGCGTCACTTGAAAGAACTCCATCACAGTTTTATGACATTATAGTTGACCCTCCGCCGGTTACACGGGCCCACACCGATTTACCCACAAGTTTTTAGACTTAAGAATCCCTTCTCTTTTAGATTCCACCTTGTTATCTGAAGTTAATAAGCGGGAGCGCACGCCTAGCTCAATTTATTTTCCAAGGATTCCAATTAATTACTAACCTTGAACGTGCACTTTGAAATAATTTAAACATTTAACGTATGTCGAGCACTAGCCATAATTAACCCACCGGCTTTATTAGAGAAATACCTATTAGAGAAAATAAGTAAATCACTTAGTGCCAACATCTCTTAATCCACTTCTTTCAAAAATACCACCACGATGAAGCGAGACTGAATTTGCCCCAATAAAAGTTTCAAATAGTCAACGATAAAAACCCAAAGTTCTCTACGTTGGACGGATTCTACCGGCTCAAAGTAAGAATTTAAACGAACAAAACAGTATTGGGTCCCGGCATTTCGTTCCAAACATATTATGTAGCCCTTTTCAGTTTTCCCTTTTCTCGTTCGGTATCCTCTCAAAAGCCGGCATTAAGAGTTCCCCTACAGCCTGTCCTCACACCGGCTCTGTGCCGTCACCCTACCGCTGCAGGTCGGACTGTGGAGCGGCGGTCGCGTTGTTTCGGTACCCAGCGTGAAGCGTAGAGAGCGTGAAGTTTCCAGCATCAAGTGACGGAAATACAAAGTACTTCCGGTTAGAATTTTCAGAATAATATGCCATTATCTTAACTGTAAAATCCCTAAAATAATACATTTAAAAAAAAAGATTCCCCTTTAAATTGTGCTACAAAACTGTAGACAATGTATTTTCTCCCAACAAAACCTTATGTTCAATCCGCTTTTATCATTTTAAAGTCAGCACACATAATGATTCATGTAACTAAATGAACCTTGTTTGGTCAGTCTTATAGACATTATCAAAATGAGGGATATTGTAATTTGACATTGGATGGATTTGTTCATTAAAAAAAAAAGTTCCTTCTCTGGCTTTTAATTTGATGTCATGATATCTCTTGTATGTTGTTCAGTCATCACAATATTTCTAACATCCGGTTTTTATATGGCTCAAAGGGTTAGTGGGATGGACCCTAACCCAGCTGATAAAGAGTAGAGGCTGGGTACACCCTGAACAGTTTGCCAGTTCAGTGTAGGCTCTGCTTTATGATGAGATTAAATGTTTTTGCATTCATTCCACTTCCTACCTAGTGATGATCCTATGTGAAAATTAAACGTAGGACAAGAAAATAAATAATACTTTTGATTTTCTACTGGTGATTGCTGGTGCAAGATATGATCAGTAAGAAGTCAGTTCTTGAGGGATGAAGAGGCTCTACAGTACTTCAGTATGAGGATTAACAGGAAAATACCCAGTGTCTCATAAACACATTTGGTTCTCTTTTATGTAATCCATCACATACGATACATATTGCTCTGTTTAGGTGCATTTCTGATATGTAGACCACCTGGTTTGAGAGACACCTGTCTATTCAGCTAGTAAACCACCTGATAGATAAAGCAGGAAGTGTAACACAGTCACACACACAGACACACAACTGCAGTCACAGCCTAACATGCCTGAGCATCACAAGCTACAGGTGGGTCCATAAACACAAACGGAATGGGTGTGTACTGTATTAAGCTGGTTTAATTAATTCATGATGACTATACTATTTCCATATGGTGTCAGATATTCTGAAATAATAGAGGATGGAAACTAAATCGGGCATTGGCAAGTTTTAATAATGGCAAAACATAAGGCATGAAAAATTGCCATAGAAGCATGTCGTTGACAATCTTTCCTATAAATTTGTATTTTGATTTTCAGTAATGCATAGTGAGAACAATCAAGTACTGTACATACAATCCGGATGGTTTCTTAATCTACCACTGCCCTCTGTTGGAGAGAGGGGTGATGTACCGTTTTGAACTTAAAAGGAATCCAAATCGTGCCTTTTTCGTGCCTATATTTACATTGGAAATGTATTTTTTATTATTATTATCATTTTGTATGATTATTATTCTATTTCTTTTTTATTTAATTCTTTTTGGGGGGGGGGCGGGGGGTGGCTGCGGAAGTGTGAGAGGTTTGTACGTGTAGCAGTTGGAAGTTTTTTTTTGTTTTTGTTTTGGTGTGTTTGGTTTGTTTGTTTGTCTGTTTGTTTGTTTTTTTGTTTTGTCTCGTGTGTGTCCGATTGGAGTGTTTGGGGTTTTGATTGGGTCTGGTTCTGGGTCCACTGTCCCTGGGCCTGCATGTGTGGCCGCTGGTGGACCGGGTCTGGGGTCCTCTCTGCCTTCTTCAGATTTCTGGACCGGGGCCGGTGGTGGCGCCCCCTATTCATGCTTACCTGAGCACAATCTGTGTGAAACTGCGTGTTCTGCACATCGGTGCTTATACACACACACACACACGCTAACTCATTTGCCCAGACACACACCTTTGAGCGTCCGTGCAGTTGCCGTACAAAATTGGAAATATATCCTGTCTGCCATTACTACCAGTGTCGTGGCGGCCTTCAGTTTTTGCTGCCTGTTTGTGTGTGTCTCTTCCTTGTGTCTGCTTTTAGGTGCTCCTACAGGTTCTCCCCCGGGTTTGTCTGCAGTATTTTTTTGCTGTTTGTTTTTGTTAGTTTGTGTGTGTCTCCCCGTAGTGTTTGTTTGCAGGTTCTCCCTCGGGTTGCCCATGGTGACGACAGGACATCTTTCTACAGATACAGCAGCTGGATGGATGGTTTTGTTGTTTCTCTCCTCTCTTCCTGTTTTAGGGATCTCTTTATTTCTCTCCTTTCCTGTCCGCCGGTCAGGTTTCACATTAACCATATTACTTCTGTAACAAAAATAAATCTTAAATAAATAATAATGCAGTATTTGAAGATCAAGGGAGACTTCTCACACTGACAGGTCTCCCTTGGCAAATCAAAAGTGTCGGGAAACACAGTGTAAAAGAATTCCTTGTCTGGATTTGTTTTTATAGCTTTCCATAGAATCTTTGCCATTTGAATATTAAAAATGTATTTTTGTCTTACTGGCTTTCTATTTTGCCTGTTGACATAACACATTCTAATTTTGAACCACTGTCTCCTCAGCTGCACTCGGTACACATTTTATCTTAAGATTAAAATCAGAATTCAGCAAAATACAAAAGTGAGACATGATTGTTTTGATGTGCAAACCAACTCTAGCTGTCACTGCCATACTGTCACTTGGCAAGAAGCAATGTATTCCCTGGACAGGTTGCCAGTTCATCACAGGGCCACACAGAGTCATAGGGGAAACGCATGCTCACCTTGTGGTCAGATTAGAGTTGCCAAATCGTCAAACATGCAATTTTGTGGAAGGTGCAAATAAGACAGGGTATCCCCATGTGCATAACTCAGGAAGAACCCTGAAACTCCATAAAGGAAGTTTACCACTGTGCAGCCATCAGTGCACTACTGTAAAAGTTTCAAAAGTTACATTTGCAGAGGAGTTTTTGTCACTTCAGAATGAGATTATGTCTTTTAATTCAGTCATTTCCATACTACAATGCAAAGGAGGATAAACATCGGTAACGATTTTAGAAAAGCAGCCCATCAGTCTGGAAAACAGTTCAGACATTCTACAGTAAGAAAGATTATTATAAAAGGAAACATTTAAGATAAATCTCAATTTACAAGAAGACGGTAATCATTACTTCTGTAACATTTACATATTTTTAAAGTACACAATACACAGAACCAGGCTGACTGAACCATATTTTTTTAGGGAGCATCTTCTCAGTTAGTTTTGAGAACTCATCTCACCTCTGGTAAGGTGTTCTTGGCCAATCCCACCCAGAGGAAGCCCAGGGGAAGACCCAAGACACGCTGGAGGGATTACGTGTCTCAGCTGGCCTGGAAACGCCTTGGAATCCTCCAGATGAGCTGTTGGGGGAGATGAAAATCTGGGTAAGACTACTCAAGACTACCCTGCTTGAGCTGCTGCCCTCGGATAAGCGGACGAAAATGGACGGACGGATTGATAACATGAAAATACACAGTGAACTTTAAAATTAATCAGTTATAAATAAATTAAATAGAATAAGCAAGGGAGAGAAACATATTAGAGTGTAAAAAGTTTATCCTTATTTAGTCTACATTTCTGATATTGGCATAATAAATGCAACTTGCGAACATCTTCCTGTCTTCAGAATATCATGCTTCAGCTGAACAACTATTTCTCAGTACTTAGTTCATGTACAAAGTCCAGACTCGCAGAGGTGACTGAGGAATTCCACAACACAACAAATGGCTGGATATGACATGGGACTGTCTCACAGAACCTGACAATTTATACATTAATATTTTACTTTTCAACACAACTTCTCTAATACAGAATGACACCACAGCTTACAGTAAAGTTCATTGTCCATGACACAAATTGAGGAAGTTGTATTCCCATTGAAAAATATTTGCAAAACAAATGTTTCATAGAACTCAAACAAATCTTTGCACACATCATTTTAAAAGTTCAGTCAGCTAGAACAACTTCCTGATATCTGCAGTTCTCTGTATTTAGGGGATAAGAGCTGTTCCAATCTCCTTGGAATTATATGTGAGGTTCTTTGCTTTACTTGTTTTTATTTATTTTATTATGAGTTTAAAGACTTTATATTTTTAGAATTCAAGATTTTAAGATTTTATAAGGATTTGATAAAATTTCACTAACCATTTTTGCTCTGTAACATGTATTCCAGTTTTCTGAGGTGGTGCATGAGAACATTAACGTTGGTAAACTGTGACAAGCGCAGGTCACGTAACCATTTACCGTTTTAAACTTCAAAGGAATCTGAATCGTGCGTTTTTCAGTAATTAGTGGGAATGTGAAGTTTTTTTTATCTTTCTTATCTGTTTTTTTTAACTTTCCATATAATCTTTACCATTTGAATATTAAAAATGTACCTTTGTCTCAGTGGCTTTCTATTTTGCCTGTTGACGTCACACATTCTATTTTTGTACTACTGTCTCCTCAGCTGCACTCAGGTACACATTTCACCTTTAGATTATAACTCAGCAAAACTGAGACATGATTGTTTTGATGTATAAATCTCCTCTAGCTAATCGTACAAACATTTCAGAAAGAATAATGACCGACATGTTTTTGAGTTTGGAAAGGTTGTGTGCTGCAACATCTTTAGGTGAAATCTTTACCATCCCTCACATTTACAGGGAGGTTTACAGAAAATAATAGTAAACTGTGGTATATGCAGGTCACGTAACCCTTTCTTCTACCTGAAAAGCATGGTGCAAACTACAACAGAAAAAACGAAAACTCAAAAAGTCCTAATATAATGTGCCTATTATTCTTGAAAGATGAAAGAAATAATTTCACTTTTTCACTGACCATTAGGAACCATTGGGTCTGACAAACATTGTTCTTTAGTTTTCCTTAGCTTTAATTAAATCAATAATGGAACAGTAGGAATGCAATATTTCCACCAGAGTTAATACTTATCTTATTTCAAGATTTGATTAATTTTTTTTTCTATTCTTGAAAATAATGGATGTTTTAAATCTGCTTGGACATTAAAGATAGCATTGATTTACATGTCATTAAAATTCTACTACATAAATACTTATGATCAGGGAAGAAATTCAGGTATGATAATACAGCCAGGGTCTAGATGAAAGCAAGCCGAGTCTAAATTGAACTGATAATTGCTAGTTTCTGGCCTCAACAAAATATGGAGAACAAAAAAAAACAGTGTTTAGTTCATTATTTTATTTCATGGAGGTTTTCTTTTCCAAATCAACACTGTTGAACAACATAACCTAGGTGCATCATAAGGATCCTCCACACCTGTTGAACGATAAAAATGTTTTTATCATCCACAAATCTGTAGATGCAGAGAAAGTTGGAATGTTTGGATTTACTGTTAAGACAAGTATTGACTATTAACATGCTGTCAATTAGATGTTAATCAACAATAAGGCTGTGCAATATGGCATTTAACAGACATTTTATGCTGTGATGATTTTATGATAATGCACTGGATATGATTCAATATCCATATGAGTTCCAAAAGATTGGAACCCAAAATAATTTCTTTCCACTTCTGCCCAACTCTCACTGGGCAAGAAGCAATGTATTCCCTGGACAGGTTGCCAGTCCATGACAGGGCCACACAGAGTCATAAGGGAAACGCATGCTCACCTTGTGAACAGATTAGTTTTGCTGATTAGTTGTGCTGCTATAGGCCTAGACTGCCGGGGGATGTATGATGATGCACCGAGCTGCCCTCTCCTTTCTCTCTCACCCTCCCGGTGCAACCTCATTCCATTAACAATGTTACTAACTGGACTCTCTCCCTTCCCCGTAGTTGTGTGCTTTCTCGTCCCCCTTCTCTCTCCTCTCTCCTCCTATCACTTTCTGCAGATATTCCTGGCTCTGGAGCTGTGGGGTCTGGATCTGTGGGTGGGAGTCTCCTCCTATCACTTCCCTCAGGTGTTCCTAGAGCTATGGAGTCTGGATCTGTGGTTGGGAGTTTCCTGCTGCCCCCGTGTTCCTGCTCTGCTACAACTCTGCATAGTGTTATTGCTGTCATAACTTCTACCATTATCATTAGTATTAATATCATTGCCATTTTTCATCCAGTCTGTGTGTTACTGTGTTGGCTGCCTCTCTCTGCTCCCTCTGTCCTTCTCTTGCCCTCTCTCTCTTGCCCTCTCTTTCCCTCACCCCCAACCGGCCGAGGCAGATGGCCGCCCACCCTTAGCCATGGTTCTGCTCGAGGTTTCTGCCTGTTAAAAGGAAGTTTTTCCTTGCCTGTGTCGCCTAGTGCTTGCTCATGGTTGGAATTGTTGGGTTTCTGTAATCAACTTCAGAGTAGGGTCTGACCTGCTCTGTTTGGAAAGCGCTGTGAGATGACTGTTGTTGTGATGTGGCGCTATATAAATAAAATTGAATTGAATTGAATTAGAGTTGCCAAGTCATCAAACATGCAATTCTGTGGAAGGTGCGAATAAGACAGGGTATCCCCATGTGCATAACTCAGGAAGAACCCTGAAACTCCATATAGGAAGTTTACCACTGTGCAGCCATCAGTGCACTACTATAAAGGTTTCAACAGTTACATTTGCAGAGGGGTTTCTGATATTATGTCTTTTATTTCAGTCATTTCCATACTACATTCAGGTGTTAACACATGCAAAGGAGGAGAAACATCGACAACGATTTTAGAGAAGTAGCCCATCAGTCTGGAAAACAGTTTGAACCTAGGCACTCTACAGTAAGAACAATTAATATAAAAGAAAAACATTTAAGATGAATCTCAATTTATCAAGAGGAAGGTAATCAATACTTCTCCTTTAACATTTATATACCTTTAAAGTACCAACAACCACCACAACCCCCACCAGCCCCCCAGCACCCATCCCCCCCACTTACTCTTGAGGCACAGGACATGTGGTAGGTGCTCTGTGCAGTGAACCCCAGGAAGGCTGCAGGTCCAGATGGCGTACCTGGGAAGGTGCTACAGGGCATGTGCTTGGCAGCTACCACAGGTCTTCACAGACATCTTCAACCTATCTCTGGAACAAGCTATCATCCCACCCTGCTTGAAGTCTGCTATAATCATCCCGATCCCTAAAAAGTCACCCACGACCAGCCTCAATGACTTCCGCCCCATAGGACTCACTCCAGTCATCACCAAATGCCTAGAGAAACTGGTTTTGAGACACATCAAAGCCTCCCCCCCACCCCCACCCTGCATCCGCACCAGTTTGCATACCGGACTAACAGATCCACCGAAGACGCCATAGCCATCGCTCTCCACTCAGCACTGAGTCACCTGGAGCAACGGGAGAGCTACGTCAGGATGCTCTTCATTGACTTCAGCTCAGCTTTTAACACAATAATACCGGACATTCTGATCCCCAAGCTAACCAACCTGGGGTTCCCACCACCCACCTGCTCCGGGATAAAGAACTTTTTGATCAACCGACCCCAGCAGGTGAAACTGGGTCCTCACTTCTCTTCTTACCGCACTCTAAGCACTGGCTCTCCACAGGGCTGCGTGCTGAGCCCACTACTCAACTCCCTCTACGCATCCGACTGCAGTCCCGCCCACCCAGAGAACATCATCATCAAGTTCGCTGATGACTCAACGGTGGTGGGGCTGATTACAGGGGGAAATGTGGCCTACAGAGATGAGGTCCTGAAACTTGGCGGGTGGTGCGCATCAAACAACCTGGCATTAAACATCAACAAGACTAAGGAACTCATCCTGGACTTCAGACGGAAGAAAGCCACCCCTTGCCCCCCCGGTACATCAACGGTGAATGTGTAGAGCGAGTGGAGTCCTTCAAAACCTATAAAAAGGATGCTAGCTCACCCAACTCAAGAGAGATGTTCATGAGACATGACTCTGAATGGATGTTATATTTCTTTATTTGGTCTGATTATTGCTGCTATACTCTACTTGTGACTTTCCTGGTACTGGAGCTGGCTCCATCCACCGTCTGCACTCCTGATCAGCATCCACACTCCGCTATCAACCGCCATTGTTTCCACCTGACCCCACCTGCACTTAAGCTCCGTCTCAGCCAGCCTCCAGTGCCAGAACGTCTAGAGCCAACCCGGTGAGAACTTCCGGCATTCATTCCTGATTATCTGTCTGCCTGCCTGTTACCCGACCTGTCTCTGCCTTTGATTGCCGAGCCTGCCTGATCCCTTTCTGATTTGTCTGCCTGCCTGAGACCTGCTCCGCCAGCCTCTGGATCCTGACTGCCCGCCCTATTTCCGACCCTGCCTGCCCGTGACTACGAGAACCTGCCTGCCCCTCTTGGACTGTCTCGCCTGGATCAGGACTCAGGACTGGACTTGGACCCCCTTTTGGATTTACCCCTGGTACCGTCGCTGGATTTATTGGCCTACCCGTTACCGGACCCGGACTTCCGTGACTACGCTTTCGGATTACCCCGCGCTTCCCTCAATAAACCTTGCTTAACTGACTGATTGGCTTTGGGTATCTAAATTATTCCTTTACTGATTATATTTATCCCAGCCCTGAATATCCTTAACTATTGTGACTATTTTGATCAAATGGTCACACTTACTTTGTTAAGTTGTTAAACTTTTATTTAGTAAAAGAAAAGAAAATGGATAACAGCAAATTCCCCTCCATGTTTGTGCTTGTGTCCCAAAAACTAGCATCAGTTCCGAATTCTTTTCATTTATACTTTAGGCCTTTGGGTGAGGGGATCCATGTGCTGACCAGGAAGGAACACAGGAACCAAGGATCTTAACAGCTAAGCAGTTTATTATAGATACTAACAAAATGCCAGGCCAGATACAAAACTGTACCAGAGGAGAAAGCATTTCAAGAGACGGCAATGTATGGCAGTAACTCACTCGTCAAACCATTAGTTAAAATCCTTGTTAGTGTTTCATAGGTTATTCACGGGGTAATAACAGCCCAGTCTCTCAACTTCTGCATCGAAGAGGCTGACATGTGGGATGGTTGCCTTCAAACAACTCAAGTGCAGATCCATCTATTATCAGCATTATCGAAATGCTATCCCACTTGACAACTGGCGTAAGGTGGAATACACCATGGACAGGTTGCTAGGCCAGTCCCTCACAGGGTCACACAGAGAAAAACAACCACACACACTCACATCCTCTCCTTCGGACAATTTGGAGTGTTCAATTGACCTACCATGCATATTTTTGGACTGTGGGAGGATAACCCACGCAAAAACAGGGAGAACATGCAAACTGCACAGAGAAAGGTGCCACCTGCCCTGGGACACTCTTGAAGGAGGGTCTACTGTCAATCGAGCTTGTATTTGTGGATTCGGTCGTGAAAAAGATTTTTTTTGCAAGACTTTTTTATTTATTCTTTTATCTTTACATCTTTGAATTTTTGCATTCATTTTCATGATTGGTGACCCCATGAGGGAAAAACTTTAGAATAAAACAAGATTCCTTTTGAAGTGCTGAGACTAATGTCAATCTCAGTTCTTAATGGTTCTTTACTATCACTCAGGATACAAATCCCACCATATACTCCAACAGCAACTAGATGAATGCATCAGTGAGAGCTTTTCTAGGGACCCTTTAGCTACCCACCAGAGAAAATGGCAATGACAAAAGGCAGATGGTGTCAGTTGTTCTAAAATAAGAAAGGCAGGAAATTCAAATGGACTGTGGTAACATTTGATAACAGGAGACAAAATGCTAATCAATGTGGTGACATGACTTGAAAAACAAGTTTGTGAAACCTTTGCTGTTCTTCCCCCTTTCTATTTGTGGGAGTGGTCATATGCCACTCACAGGCCTGGGCAGGACAGATTGCCAGACAAGCAATCAATACTGAAGGAAGGCCTACAATCAATCGAGCTTTTGTTTGTGGATTCAGTCGTGAAAAAGAGATGTTTAGCTGGACTTTTTGATGTATTCTTTTATCCTTAGATGATTGAATGTTTCTTGACGATTAGATTTTTCCAGCTTGGCACTTTCCCATCGGCTTGTCTCATTCTGTACATTTCATTGAGATAATAACCAGAAATCACCTAAATGCAAAGGTAAGAAATTCTTCTCTTTTGTCCTGAAGCGCAAAGATGCAAATTTAAAATGTTATTCTAAGGAAAGAAATATTAGAAATGAGTTCACCCGTTTGCTTTGAGTCTTTTAATCTGGTCCGGTGAAACAGTAAGGATGGTGAGTGACATGTTTTAATTCTGATTTGATCTCTGACATCATGTCAGGTTTGTAAATGCCCTCTATGTTAAAAATATGGGCTGGACATTTTTGCTCTGTAACCTGTATTTTGTGTTCTGAGGTGGAGCATGAGAACATTACTGTTGGAAAACTATGGCAAGTGCAAGTCATGTACCCATTTCAACAATAAAAGCCAACACAAAAGACCAGAAAACTATGAGACTAAAATAAAGATTGCAGTTTCTTTTAAAGAAGTAGGTTATTTCGGTCTTTGTCGAATGAGTTATGATGACTCGCCAGAGAGATTAAATGCTAAACAATTTCGCATTTATTACACATTGGACTTTATTAATGAGGTCATCCTTTAGAAATATATTCCCTCCATCCTTTGCTTTGATTCTGATGCTTACGAGTGTGTT
>JABUIW010000020.1:18257115-18282707 GCA_013363375.1 Menidia beryllina | reverse complement strand
ATCAAAGACTCTGCTCAAAGCACAGACACACGTACCACTAACAGCCTACAAAAGTAGCTTCTCACCGAGATGCTTAACCTGATTTGATTGTTTGGCAGCAAGAGGGTTCTGGGTTCGAATCCCGGGGAAACCAGGGAAAGCACTGTTGGCTAAATATGCAGCTGTTTTTAGCCAGGGGGAAGGGGATTTGGGTTGTACCAATTTAGTGCAGCATGAAGTACCTCTGCTAGATGACGTTCCTGTTCGCCAGCGCTATAGGAGGCTTCCCCCTTCTCAATATGAACAGGTTAAAGCGCATGTACAGGAACTTTTGAACAGTGGCATTATTCAGCCAAGCTGTAGCCCCTATGCATCCCCCATAGTAATTGTGCAGAAAAAGGATGGGAGCATTAGGCTATGTGTGGACTATAGGCTCCTAAATGCCAAAACTAGGAAGGACGCCTACCCACTCCCAAGAATTGAAGAGTCCTTAGATGCCTTGGGAGGGGCAAGATGGTTTTCCACACTTGACTTGGCAAGTGGTTATAACCAAGTGCCCATTGCTGAAAAAGACAAAGCAAAAACAGCTTTTTGCACTCCATTTGGACTTTTTGAGTTCAATCGAATGCCCTTTGGTTTGTGCAATGCACCTAGCACATTCCAGCGTTTAATGGAGCGCATTTTTGGTGACCAGTCCTTTCAATCACTCCTTCTGTATTTAGATGATATCATTGTTTTTTCATCCAACTTTGAAGATCACCTGCAGAGGTTAGAAGTGGTTTTGGCTCGTTTGCAAGAACATAATTTGAAGTTAAAATTAAAAAAATGCCAGTTTTTTCAACATGAAGTCAAATATCTAGGACATATTGTATCATCTGATGGGGTGGCCACAGACCCAGAAAAAATCAATGTGGTCGCACAATGGAAAAGACCAACAACTGTAACTGAACTCCAATCGTTCCTTGGGTTTGCTTCTTATTATCGTCGCTTTGTTGAAGGTTTTTCAAAGTTTGCAGCCCCGTTACACCGTCTTGTGGCAGAAGTGCTTGGAGGCAAACATAAATCCAAGGGCCATGGGAAATCCTCTATTATTGAAAAATGGAGTGAGAATTGTGAGCAGGGGTTCCAGTCCTTAAAAGAACGCTTAGTCTGTGCCCCAGTCCTAGGCTATGCTGACTTTGCTAAACCTTTTGTCCTAGAAATTGATGCTAGCCATGCAGGACTGGGTGCTGTTCTATCACAAGATCAAAATGGCCAGCGAAGACCCATTGCCTTTGCCAGCAGGGGCCTAAGACGAACAGAACGCAACATGTCAAATTATAGCTCTAGAAAACTTGAACTTTTAGCCCTCAAATGGGCAGTGACTGACAAATTCAGGGAATATTTGTTGGGAAATAAGTTTGTAGTGTTTACTGACAATAATCCCCTGAGCTACCTAAACACTGCTAAATTGGGGGCTGTAGAACAGCGCTGGGTTTCTGAATTGGCTGCTTTCGACTTTGATATCAAATATCGCCCTGGTACAGCAAATAGGAATGCAGATGCGTTATCCCGCCAGCATCCATGCAACGTTACAACTTTTACAATGCCTGGCCTACCAGTCCCTGACATGATTCGTAATCAGAAAAATGAGCCACGGGTTTCTTCCCCTGCCACGTCATCAGCAATCCAAGCATTTCCAATTTGCGAGAAGGCAGACTTGAAAGCGTTGCAAGAAGCAGATAAAGTAATTGGTGCCATCAGATTTTACTGGCAACGAGCAAAGCCTCCAACTAAACAGGAGTTAATGAGAGAGCCTAAACCAGTCATAAAACTCGCACAGCAATGGCACAGGTTTTATATGACAGAGGGGGTGCTGTACCGTCGTTGTAGACCACCGAAATCAGGCAGGGATTATTTTCAGTTGCTTCTCCCTGAATGTCTTAAAGCCGAGGTGCTCAAACAGCTCCATGATGATCATGGACATCAGGGTGTTGAACGGACTACTCAGTTAGTTAGAGAAAGGTGTTTCTGGCCCAATATGTGGAAGGAGGTGGAGGAGTATTGCCATAACTGTAGTCGGTGCCTGTTAGCTAAGGCAAACCACCCTAAAGTAAGAACATTCCCTGCCAATATAGTTGCCTCTCAACCACTGGAAATGATAGCTGTTGATTTTACAATCCTGGAAAAAGCTGCTGATGGGAGGGAGAATGTTCTAGTTATCACTGATGTTTTCTCCAAATTTGTTCAGGCCTTTCCAACTCCAGATCAGAAGGCAAGTACCACTGAAAAAATTCTAATTGAAAAATGGTTTTATACATATGGAGTTCCAAAACGCCTACATAGTGATCAAGGCAGAAATTTTGAGGGGGAGCTTCTAAAACAACTGTGTAAAATATACGGGGTTGAAAAGAGCCGTACAACGCCATACCACCCAGAAGGAAATGGCCAATGCGAGAGATTCAATCGTACTTTGCATGACCTACTTCGCACCCTCCCTCCTGAAAAAAAAGCGAAAGTGGCCACAGCACCTACCACAACTTCTCTTTGCATACAATACAACTGAACACTCATCCACCGGCTATTCCCCACATGAATTGATGTTTGGACAAAAGCCAAATTTACCTATAGATTTTTTGCTGGGTACCACTGTGCATGAAACGTCAGGTTGCATGAATGATTGGATTGCTGAACATCATACACGCTTAACAGCAGCATATGTACATGCGAAAGATCAGTTAAAATTGGCAGCAGATCGTAGAAACGAACAAATGGCACCAAATGTGAAAGAGATTTGGTCCCCAGGAACACTCGTCTTAAAAAGGAGCCATCCACCTGGACGAAATAAGATTCAGGATTTCTGGGATAGAACTGTTTTTGAGGTCGTGCACTGTCTGGACGACAAAGGAAAAGTGTATAAGATCAGACCATTGAATCAGCCTGGCCCTGAGAAAAATGTTAATCGAGCTGAGCTCAAACCCTATCCTCACTCTCGTCTAGCGCTGCCTGAGTCCCCGTTGTCCAAGCAACTTAGTCCACCGTGTGACTCAGAGGGCACCTCTATGTTGGAAGAGGAAAGTGAGATGGGGAGTGTAATTCTAGTGAACATGCCGTTGGTGACACCGCAGTTACTATCTGAACCAAATGCACCACCCCACGTTCCTGAGCCCCAGGTAATTGTTCCCGTACAGCCTTCACCATCCTCTAGCCCCCCCAGCCAAGTGAGGCGTTCCAATAGAGCTACTGCTGGACATCATTCCAACCCTTTCAACTTGCCACGCTCAACACATAGACCTAATGCTAATGAAATTGTTATTCCCCAGGTCTCTAGTCAAACTGCTTTTGCGTCCTTTAGACCATGGCTTTAGTAATGACAGTCTAATGTGTCACCGGGACGGTGACCTTTCAAAGTGGGGGCAAATGTGACAGGGTGGACCAGGAAGTGGGAAGTTGGGGGGCGGAGCATAGCTTTTAAAAGCCAGAGGGAGCAAATCTGCGCCTTTCACTCCACCTGGGTGCAGAGGGCAACCGGCAGCCATCATACTTGAGCGGTTAAGCCTAATTTGTGTTTGGTGCAAACACAGACAAAGGTAAATGTATACTCTATGTCTGTCATAAAAGCAGTGTTGCAAATAACAACCATATCCTTTTACATCCAAGTAGTAGCTACAGTCATCAGTCATCACCTGCTGGCCTCTTCAACTAAGAGTTCTTTTTGGAATGCTAACAAAGGTAACTTACTTAAGGTATTAATTTGAATAACAGTGATCGTCATATTGATTGTGGAATGTGTGTGTGCTTTTTAGTAATCTGGATGCTACTGAGTCGCCACTGTTTTTTCCCCTTTTGTTAAGTTTTAGGCTGTGTATTAATTGTTTGGGCCTGTATAGGATTTTCGGACCGTGTCAATTTGAATTGACCTGGGGTACCTTTGCATGTTTTGTTTGGTTTTTATTTGGGCTTTTGTTTGGCCATGCCATTTTGATTTTGTTTCCTAAGTTGCATATTTATTATTATTTAAACTACTCCAGGTCAGTAAAGTATATGCTGGTCCTGCTTTGAATGCAGCCCATCGATTAACCGTATTTTTAAGATTTCAGAACATCGAATAATGATGATTTTATATTTTTGTAAATAAACATTGGACTACTAATTACGTCTCTTTATATTCTATTTTACACTTGGTCACATCTTGATTACCTATTGTGTACACCTGGGGTTCCCCTCCCTCATGTGTTTAACTAGTCCTCGTTTCCCCTTGTCTTGTGCGAGTGCGTTCTAGTCCGTCTGTCCTTCGTCACCCCCACGCCAGGTTTGCTTTTGTCATAGTCACACTTTTGTCACAGTCTTGTTAATCTTTATTTTGTTACTTTGTCTTTGCTCACAGTTTTCCACAGCTTTGATTTGTACTTTATCTGGACATTCACTCGTCATGAGTTTTTTGTTACAATAAACCTTGTTTTCCCTCATCTCCGCACCTGAGTCCTCCCTTCAAGACCCCCCACATGACAGGTTTCGGATCCGTAGCAGTACGAGCAGATGAAGTGCATTTGCCCCAAATTCCGGTTGGATCAGGAAATGTTGATTCCACCTCTGGTACAATTCTGGCCCCTTCGCTGGCACCACAACAGTAAAAACACTATTGTTTCGCCAAAATGTACAGATTCATTCGAAAGCAGAAGAAGGGGCCTCTGTCCATAAGATAGCTCTGTTCTCAGGATATATTTCACTCTTTGTAAAAACTCCACTTCTTTCCATCCCTGCACTTATGAAATAACTGTATGAATATGGATCAGTGTCTGGATACAAAATTAATGAGACTAAGTCAGAAGCCATGATGATTTCAGGTACCTTGGCTATACAGCTAAACATCAGCGTCTCCTTTCGCTGGTCCAAACAAGGTTTTCGATATCTGGGAATTATTATTACACCTAACCCCACTCAGCTGTTGAAAGCCAGTGAGAGCAAATTAATTAAACAAATACAAAATTATGTCTGCGTTGGGAGGTCCTTTAATGGGTAGAGTGGAGACTGTAAGAATGAACCTATTGCCTCGCTTTTTTTATTATTTCAGTCCCTTCCTGTAAAAGTACCTGCTTCCACTTTAAACATCCAAGACAAACTAATCTCAACATTTATCTGGCAAGGGAAGAGGCTGAGGGTGAGATTGAAATGCCTTCATCTACCTAAGGACAGAGATGACTGAGTCTGCTGAACCTAAAAAATGTATTACTGGGCTGCCCAAAACAATACAATTGTGGCGTGGACTGGAAATGACTGAGGGACAATATGGACTCCAATAGAGCAGGATTCAGTTAAGGGTGTTCCTCCATCTATTGTTAGCCCGATCCTTTAGTTGGAAACCTGAGAATAAACCAGAGTAGATCAAGAATACAAAAATGGCATTTATTGGGTCACAGGTGAAGTATATCAGCGCTGGGCTCTCACAGAAAAAGCTTTTGGACTCTGTTATAAAGGGAAAAGATGGTATGTTGAAAGTAAACGTAGTTCCAGAACCTGTGTATTTTTGTTGGGAGCCATACCTAAAGATCTATATAATGCAGATCAGAGATATATACTCTGGGTTCTTTTGCATGGTAGTAAAGGAAATTATGACCGTGCGCTGGAGAGATGTAAATCAACCAACTCTAAGTCAATGGTTCCAGAGACTGAAACACGTCTACACGATGGAGGAAATGACTGCTAGCCTGCAGCTAACTGTCAGTTTTGGTTCTTTAGTTGGAAGCCTGAGAATAAACCAGAGTTGATCAAGAGTACAAATATGACATTTATTGGTCGCAAGAAAAGTATAATAGAGACACAGACAAAGTTCCCGGAGGATCTCAGTTGGCAAGAGCCTCGATTTCCGTTTGCGACGGGCAGTTATCCTCTGGGCCGGGCCTCGAAAAGGGGAGGACGGCTGGGCGTAACCAAATGTTATTGGCCAGTTAGCTCTGACATGAACAGGCTCCTAATTCATGCAGGTTTCAGTGAAATATGAGAATTAATTGTGTGTGTGTGAATGTTGGCCATGAAGATGTGTATATACTGTAACAGAGAGATGAGGAGGAGTAGGCACAGCCAGAGAGTTTAACACAAAAGTATCATTCTTAAGGGAATAATATGAATCTAAAAAGGAATAAGACAATCAGTCGTTTACATGGATTAAGTTATAACATACTAATAGGTGAGTAATTATTGCCCAATTCTAACATAACTATGGATACTTTTGTATAAAGATGGACTTATATTTCACAATACCTGGGAGTCTGATGGAGAGGATGCTGGGATGAAATGTTGCTGGAAACAGATGCCTATTTGAATTCCTCTATAGAAAAATCCTACTTAGCCACAGATTATAGATATAAACTACTCTGCCTTTGTAAATGTATAACGCCACTTGTCATGTCTTTTACTTCAATTTCTCTCAGGAAATGTTATGTAAAATTCTTGAAATGGTTAAATAAAAAGTTTAAATAAAAAAAATAAACATATCGTTTATTTTTTTGCAATTTTCCATTAATTTTAAGCCCTGGTGAGGACAATAATGGTTCCCACCCTTTCTTAAACTTTAAAGTAGAATGTCTGCTAAATCTGTTAATGTACACTTCCTTTATCAAACAAGTGAACTGTAAATATCCACAATAATTTTCCACCTTAAAATTTCACAAAGTTTTGTAGTGCCAGCAGCTGTTAACCTTTGGAAATGATGCAGTTCCAATAAGTCTCTACAAGATGGGCGTTGAGTTTTGTTTCTTGATTGATTCTGTCTGATTGATGAAATGGGAGGAGTTGCACACAGGTGCTGCTAAACACAAATAAAAGGACTGCAGCTTGCTCTGGTCAAAGAACTGCATGTCACTCAAGTGAACTCAAGACTGTGTGTCTGGTTATTCATTGTTCCTCCGTTATGTAAGACCATCAGTGTTTCAAGTCCTTTTATGATGGCAGCGTCAGCAACCCACAATAATTTTCCATTTTAACATTTCACAAAGTTCTGTAGTGCCAGCAGCTGTTAACATCTCGAAACGATGCAGTTCCAATAAGTCTCTACAAGATTCTGCTCTTCATCATCGTTTTTTGTCACCACAGCTAACACTGGACTCCATTGAAAATTGGATGTGTTGAGGGTGTTATATTGCCTCTGTAAAGAGTATTTGCATTGAACAAATACTTCCCACAGACCAGAACAAAAGCAGAAGTTGGTTTTACTTCCACAACGTAGCAAAAGCTAAGTCAGCCAACACACTACAACATCTGCTCTGCTTTTTATAATTGGATGGAAAGAGCTAATCCATGTCTTCTGAATGTTTCTGTAAGTGTTTTTCTCTCCTTCTTTTTCATTGTTAGTGATTTTTTTGTCAATTTGAAGATAACATACTTATATCAAAATAGTTCTTTGAATCACTGAAAGTTTTTTTTATTTGTAATAAAACTTAATTATCATATTACAAATTATGTTTTGTTGAAAAGGATTTAAGTTTTAAAGAACACACGAAAAGGCAGCTTCAGTTCCTTTTATCTCTATGTAATATATGCAATTTGATCTCATTTAAGGTTAAAATCATATAGTGTTTACCATGTTTACCAGACATGCTTGACAAAACCTTTCCAAAGCATTTCCTGAGTGATTAGAAATTCATCAGATTAGAAATTCATTCCCAGTTTCCGTTCATTGCACCTATACAGAGGGAGAACCATGGTGACTTTATTGCTGTTGCTGCTGCTGCAGGAATCACTGGCCGACCAAGGTATGAACGTTTGTTTAGTCAGAAAACTGAGAATGCAGTACGTTGTTTGCATTTTACCGTATCAAAAAAATTAATCGTTAAAAAAAGTGTAAAAATGCTCATGCAGAAATTAATGGGTGTGTTCATATCAGTTGTATTTCACGTTTTCTCTCTTTTTCAGTTTGTATTGACATTTCAGACTTTAAAATTAACTTCACTATAAACGAAGGGAGCGTCCTTGATTACAAGAACAGTGATGTGAAATGTGAGACAGATTCATTTCCCTGCCTGTTAACATGCACACCCAGCAACGAGACGTGGTTCAATGAATCGTCTGTCTCCTCCTGTTTGGAGGCTTCTGTGTGGGATGAAGCTCCCGGCGTAACAGTGTATGCCCTAACCTGTAAGTTGACTGCCTTTGTCTGTAGTAGTGTTTTGAAATGTAATCATCCCGACACTCTTATATTGCTTTTTGCAACTAATTCTTTTTTTGAGATTATGAGATATTGCTGAAATTTGCCAGAGTTACATGAGACAATTAATGACGGAAATATTTGGTCATTATCCTCTTTTTTATATAAATCTTGACGGAGTAACGTGGTTTTTAGATGTGTTACAGGGAATCTATTGCTTCCTTATTACATGGATTCCTTTGAAACCCAAAAGAGCAACTTTTCCTATAGAATGGTGTACTGTATTTATTACTATTCCTTTATTGTCCTTTAATCCGATACAATGCACAGAATCTTGTGAATGGCAAAAACAGAGTACCTATGTGTATTTGTGCTGTTAGGTTTTCATTTAACAGCTGCTCAGGTTAATGTTGGTTGGCTTAGAGGAACCTTACGAGCTAGGACTGTATACACATATAATGCAAATAAAACATGGAGCGTTAAGGCCTGAGCTGATAGTAGCTGAGCTACCTGGTCTTGTTTGCAGCGATTTGCATGGGTCCAGCTCTGTGTTCGTCATCAACTGTGGAAGAGACTGTTCCTAATCATTAACTGCAAATTCTCATCCATCACCAAAAGCATCTGGAACTTATTCAAATATTTATTTTCTGTCTTAATCAAATGAGTATTTTAATCCTCAGATAGTACGTGCTATCGATACATTTGCAATCGCTCTGCCATCTTGCCATTGATAAAAGATTTGGAATGTACCAGCTGTGGCGCGGAAGAAATAATGAAACTGTTCTACATCAGAAAATCATGTCCAGAACTCCTGTATACTGACTTTGAAATTAAGAAGTATTTTCTAAAGTAAGTATTGGTGCTGTTGTAAGTAAAGTTCCACAAGTTTGTAAGCTTACGTTAGCCTGTTTTTCATTCACTTTGTTTATTTAAGTTTTAAATATTTTTTGAGCAATAATTCTTATATCTAAAGAAATTCCCTCATCTCACACCACCATGATGTTAACAGGTCTTCACTATTATTGCACTGACTAATAATTATTAATTAAATGAGTAGGTTTAGAACACATTTTTAGGTGGGCCTGTCTCACTGGTTCCTTATTTGTAATTTCAAGGGCTTTTCAGCTATTAAATACATGTTAATAGGGTTCTTCAGTCTTATGTTACATTCATCGTTTTCTCGTAGAGTTGAAAAACAAATAATTCACAACATTATCAAAATGTCCACGTTTGAGGGAGGAAACGTTGCGAGTCGCAGTCTGAGGGATTTGTCAATAAAGGTGGTCAAGATAGACGACGATGCTTTCAGCTCTACAGGATCCGTCACAATCGAGATGGAAGCGCCTCAGGTAAATGAAAATCTTATTAAGAAGCTAAGACAAAACTGTTGAAATGATTGAAACTTTAAGCCAGTAAATGTTCAACGTGATCAAAATAGTTAAACTGGATATCTTGATTAAGATGAGAATCAATGTGTATTTCTTTCCAGTATAAAGAAAACAACAAAATGCCCTGTGTTTGTTTTATTTTTTATTTCCATGGTTAGCTGTTGCCCCAAAACGAGTCAGTTATCCCTGAGGTTTGGCTCCCTGTGAATGCCATACGGAACATCCCACAAGAGGAGAGGATCGTTGGACTGGTCAGCTACATGCAGCACCGCCATCTCCTGGTATATCATATGTTCTACATTCTTTATAATCTAACCCAGTCTTGACAACTTAAAAATCAACAATGTCCTTTTTACAGTTTAGTCCAGACACATATGCATTCTTGATTAATTATTCATTTCAAAACTATTCATTAAGAGATACACATACATTTATAGCTCTCCTTGCCTTTAAGCCCTGCTCTATAACTTTCTCCTTAACAGTTTGACGGGGAAAATATCCAATCGATAGTTCTGAGGATAGAGCTACTTGGAGAGAGACGCCTACAGAATCTGAAGCCACCGATAAAGATGCGTTTTAGCGCTGCTCACATGGACAACGGCGTAAGTTTCTGCGTGTGTTCTCTATATTCCATCACTACTAGAAAAATGTCTTTAAATGACCAGCAAGTGGTTTTAATCTTAACGTAACTAATTTTTTGTTCTTTTACAGAATCAAACACAATTGACGTGTCACTATTTTGATGAATATGGTAGGTGTTGACATTTTTTTTCCTAATACCTTCCAGAGACAGGATCCTTGTTAGTTTGTATTAAGCCAGTATGATGGGGAATTAGAGCCACAGGGGGCCAGGGCTTAAAATATTTTTTAGGACTATTTTTGACTTTTTGTTTAAGAATGCATTAAATATGTTGAGAAGAAAGTCAATGAATACATTTTAGAAAGCCTAATTAAGCCAAATATTGTTGAGCAAAAATGTTATACACTAAATTGCACACAGCAGAAAATAAATTGCACACAATATCATGAGAGTAAAGTTTAAAAGAATTAAAAAACAAAGTGGAAGGCATGCAGACTATTAATGTAAAATGTAATACATAATAAAATGTAAAATTATTTAAATAATGTAAAATACATCCAGACAACAATGAAACCTTTCAGACTCAAAGATAAGATGTTGTAGCTTTTTCAATAGGTTGTGTTTTTTAAATTTATAGTTGTGACTATTGATTTGTTGATGTGGTTGGCACTTCAGGGCCACTGTAGGTTTAAGTTAAATCTGTCTGATAAAGTTGTTTCTTCCACTCAAATCATTGTGCACAGGAGTTTGCAGGGTTTTGGGTCTTGCTCGTACTCTATGTGACACCTTTAGAAAAGATCAAAAAGACATTTCTTTTTTACAATTTCATTGCTATGCTGATGACATCCTGTTGGATTTATTTTAGCAGTTACTTAATTCCAAGCATGTATTTGAGATACTACATTGCACCCAAGCAAATCTCCGATCACCTTAGAACATCTCCATACACCTGCATTCTTCTGGAATGTGTTCTGGGTAGAATCTTCTTAGCCTTCCATTCGTAGTCTTTGAGTTATAGCCAGCCGGGATGCGCAAACTTGTCCATGCAATTGATATCACCAATGTTAGACATCTGCTGTGTAGTTTTATCCAAAAAGCTTTCTTAAAAGTTGTCATTTAACTCAGAATTCTGCTGCCACAGTAATGACTGCTTCCACTGTGAGAAAGCAATAGTTTCAGTAAGCAGCATTTGGGAGTTGTCATTTTTAGTCTGTAGTCATTTATAGACCTACTCAAAATGCTTTGTCCAATTATTGTTCAAAAATTATTTTAAAAGAATGTTCTCCTCTGTTTTTTTTCGGTGATTCCAGCATTCCTTCATAAGTCATTTATGAGTTTAATGACGTCCAAGTTCCGTTGTTTCGGGTAGCTGTCGTCTGCAATTAACACTATGTATTACGTCAACCTACGTCCAAGTGTCCACGCATTTGTTGCATATGTGACATTGATCTATTGAATTTATTCTATGAAAGTTCCAAATTTCTGCAAGGACAAAAAAAAGCTTTAAATAAAGTCATTTGTAATTGTCGTGATTCAATAGATATGAAAATAGACTTGAAAAGAGGCGTGGAATCATTGGGTCTGCCCAAATCTTGCATGTTTTTCAGTGTTATTTACTCCAGGCAGGCGTGCCAGGTGTGATTTGACCTGGTGTGAGGAGCTAACTACCATGCTGCATGTTCTTCCTGGTTTCAGAATGGGCCTGGAAAAAAGATGGATGTGAGACCCAAAATGAACAAAATGATATTGTCTGCAACTGCAACCATACGACAGCCTTCGCTGTTCTTCTGGTAATGGAACCTGATTTGATCAGCATCATTCCTGCAATAATCTAATAACTGATATTAGTGTGTAAAGGTTTCAGTCATACTCCAGTTTTACACAGACAACAAACAGTAAGCCATTTTTCTGTGATCTTTCCCATACTGTTATGCAGATTAGAGCACCAATTTCAGAGGCCCACTGGAAAATCTTGTCATACATCAGTTATATAGGCTGTGGACTATCAGCATTCTTTAGTGCTTTATCCATTATAATGTATGTATATACCAGGTAGGTGTATCATCCTTAAATGGAAGACTTGCGTATGTATCTATTACCTACCAGTGGTGTACACTTTGACTACATATTACTGCTTCATTCTAGTATTCTGTACTTATGCCTTATGTCTTCACTGTATTTTCTCTTTTATTTTGCCCTAAGGAACCACAAAATGGACTACTCCATAGCTATTCACACCTCTCTGAGCGGGGCCTTGTTACTGCTCAATACAGCTTTCTTGCTGAGTGAATGGGCGGCCACAGTGACGCCCGAGTGGGTGTGCGAGTGTGTAGCGGCACTCATGCATTACTCCCTGCTCTGCTGTTTCACCTGGATGGCCATAGAGGCCCTTCACCTCTATTTGCTGCTGATAAAGGTGTTTAACACCTACTACAAATATTACCTGCTGAAACTGTCTATTGCCGGATGGGGTAAGTTCTGCAATACGACTTGTTGACATCAGTGTGCATGAACTGGGTTTGTTTCCAGCTGCTATTTTTGACTTGCATTTAAAAACAGGGAAAGGAGGGGTTTAAACTGTATATTTCTTAAGATTTAGAAAAAAAAATGTTCTCAAACAGTCAGAATATCATAATATTCCTTCCTACTTGCTCTGAGACACAAAATGTCAAATTGACATGATTCAATTCATGCTTAATTTCAGTTTTAATTCATTCCTTGAAGTTGATCTTTATTCTCCTTGAGTCCTTCAGCAGACTGCACAAACTGTTTTCATTGTCAAAATCATTTAAATCTACAGTCTAGTTTGGTTCCTTGACTGACTCAACTAGTTAAAGATATTCATTTAACCAGCAACACACCTTCATTCTACTGATACAAATCGAGATGGAAGGTTCCTGTAACTGGGTGGGCTTAATTTTTTTTTTTTTTGTATCTCTTATCCAGTTGATTTTGAGCACCCATGACTTGACACTTGACACTATTTCAACAGCAGTTTTTTGGTTAACCCTTGTGTGGTGTTCGGGTCTGTGGGACCCGTTTTCATTTTTTACTAAAAGAAAAATGATACAATGAATTATTTTTTTTTACTGAAACTCACTGGCTTTGGCTCATTTTCTGTGAAGAACATATATCAGAATTAATATTTAATGCCCACACACCGTACACCCCCCTACACATTTCTATTACATAGAAGATGTTCGGGTCCACTGGACCCGGGGCTAAAAGAAGAGTGGAAATTAATGTTCTGTGAACCACACACAGACACCCAAACTCACTCACAATGTTGCAACCTTGTGTGGGAACCCCAGGTGCACAAACACAAAAGAAACGGTTCCCACACATTGTTTGTCTGCTCTAATTTTCTCACACATTTCACCCTCTGTCTATCTGCTAAAAATTGGGGGCGTAGCCACACTGGTACAGCTTTGCCAGAGTGGTTTCTTATAACCGATCAAGAGGGCCAAAAGGTCCTCTGCCCAGAGGGCCCTGGGAGTGGTTTTGGATGAGAGAGAGGGAAGTTAAGATAAGGTAAACATCTGTTCAGTATTTTAATATAAAAGTGTTTTAATATAAAAGTGATTTTGAGGCATTAAAAGCCACAAAATGCAACGGGTCCGTCAGACCCACGAACACTGGCTGAGTAACAACAATATGAACATCACACAAGGGTTAATCAGAAAACTGGACCAGGTTTATAATAATCTAACAAGCAATCAATCATATTTACAGATTATCTTTATAAACTAAACTGTGTGTTCGACACACCAGGGATCCAACCAGACACAAGCATCTAAATATATTTTTGTTTTTTACATTTTTGGCCTGTTTTAACCCCTGATTCTTCCTGTCCAGTTTATTTAAAGTGAAACCCACAACATCTTTTATTTTCAGAAAACAAATGTTTATTTCCTTAAAGATTTTCAGACTTGATGTATTGTTTTTTACCGAATGTGAAGCAATCGACATCTCTGTTAATATCGCAGTTCAGATACAGCATGAGAAACACTAAATTCGGTTTTTCAAACATCTCGTATGTAGTCTTTTGAGGAAACCTGCTGGGCCTATGTTTGGCTGAAGCTGAGAGGACAATGGGCTACCTATACAATCAATGGGATGTCCTCACTTTCTACACCTCTAACTGTGAAAATTTAAGAGTCCCTCAAGTTTTTTCCTTAACTTTTAACTTAATTACTTTATTCTATGGATCATATATAATGAATCCATCTAGTAAAGAATTTAAAAAATGACTTCAAAATTATGTGTAACCATGTCCGTGTGTGGGACTTTTAGGGATCCCTGGTCTTATTGTAGCAACCTCTTTGGGAATGAAAGACTTCAAACAGTTTTACGGTGTTAACCAGGTGTCCATGTCTGATAGCAACCAAACAGCCCAAATGTAAGTAATTATTTTTTTTTTCCTTAGTATCATCAGTAAAAAGAATCACGATACAAGTCAAACGCATTTTTTCAAAACTGAAATGAAGATCCGCTCTAATCAAATTTCAGTTTGCGTTCTTTGTGAAAACAGTGAAGTTTGATTTAATCTATCTAATTTATTTTATTTTTTGTTTGTTTTGTATTTCCATCTTTCTCTTAGTAAAAAGAGCCATCTAAAGAAATTAGCAAATGTTTCCTTAAACTTTGGAAAGTCCTGGGTATTTTTAACCCAAAAAGATGGCACAATGGCAGAAATATTCTCGTTCATTGTTATGTAACATGTATCTTAATAAGCTCTGAAATATGTATATCTTATTAAAGTTTAATCGGAAAAAGGCGATCTCTCTGTTCCAGTCAACAGAGTAAAAATCAGATATTTATTCTGAATGAAAACAATTAATGAAACGATGAAACAATCAAGTAGCCACATGCTACAAAAATCTTGAGATGGAAAGTTAATTATATTAAATGGCTTAAGCTGAAACAAAAATATAGATATATTCTTTTATCCTACTCTAAGAACTGAGAATAACTAATAATCATGTCTCAAAACGTTCTGATGGCCCCCTTTATTCTTTGTGCCTTACAGCTGCTGGATCACAGATGACGCCTTCTTCTATTCAGTAAACTTGTCATATTTTGCGATCATTTTTATCTTCAACTCTGGCATTTTGATGGCAGTGGCTTCCAGCATCTGTAGAATGAAGCATGTGTTAAAGAATTACTCAAAGTTTAAAAATGGAAATGGGCATCCGAACCGCTTCGGTGCATCGTGCAAAAGTGGCCTCACTTTGCTGGGTCTCACTTGCCTGATGGGCACCACCTGGGGCCTGGCCTTCCTGGGATCTGGATATGTCAACTACCCAATCCTTTACCTTTTCTGCATCCTCAACTCCTTACAGGGTAAGTCTTCCATTTTGGAACGTAGTTTGGTTTTTGTGATTCTTGCTTTATGTATAACAATTCCTTATGCTGCTAACACCAGCTCCCATCTCATCTAATTCTGTGTCCTTGTGTCAAGGATTTCTTATATTCCTGTGGATTCTCATTTCAACCAAGAAACAAAGGAAGTTGAAGATGGAGGAGAAACTATCTTCAACTCCTGGGAGGACATCAGCAACTAAATCAGAATAGATCATCTTTCCTTCCACTCCTTCTGAATGTACCCAAGATGCCAACAAAGCCCTCTGTAGCATTTCAACATGGTTAATGAAATAGCTTTTTACCATACCAATCTGCAGTTTGATTTTAATCTATTAAATGTAGAATATTGTACTTTGCACTTCGCTGTATATTCACCAACTTATCAAAATCCAAATGAAATGTATAACTAAAATTCTATCATCAGAAATATTTTAGCGTAGTATTTGCTCTATAAGGCGTTAATTTTGAGCGGCTTGATTGCTAAAGGAATGAAAATCAACCAACTGTGACTTTATAAGTACATGACATTAGCCATCAGCTATAGACATCCAGCACTGCCTCCTAGTCCAGAGGCCCCTCTTACAAGACAAACCAACCTGGCAGCAATTCATATAATATGAAGACTTATGTAGGCTACACAAATTAAATATTCGGACATCCTTGGTTTCTAAATAATTCAAAAGAGAAGTCAAGGCTTCTAGGAACAGCCCTTATCTTACCCTTGGTACTCTCAACATTCTTGTGTAAGTTTCAAACCAGGAAACTGTAGCTATGCCAAAACAATAATAATAAAAAATAAAAGAAAACAGTCTGTGTATTCTGTGTCTTTCTGTCTTTCTTTGGATCTTACTTAAATTTTCTACTGAGATATTTCTCTGTTAAACCATGGATTTACAAGGCATTTTTGTACTGGTTTGAATGATGTGCTGAAGAAATAGGAGAAAACGGTTCTGTTTGAACTACATGTGCAAACTATGTGCAAGATAATGATCTGTGGCATGGAGCAACACTGTGACACATAATAGAAGACTAACAACAACAACATCCTGTCACCCTAACATGGTCATTTGAAATGATGAGAACAAAACAACATGCCGTTTTACATGGGTGTGATACTGTCGAAAGACGCAAAGGTAGAAATGCTACATTTACATTTCTCTGTTACGATGAAGTCTTGGGAGTTGTTTCTGCCTGTGAAACAAATGTTCTCCTGTGTCTATTTTTAATGGATGAGCCGTATCTGTTTGCAAAGGGACAGAAACCAAAAAGTCACGTCAAAGAAGAAAAAACATGTTCTTTGAATGGAAAGGACAAAATACGTATAGTTTATAACAAAAATAATGGGGCAACACCAAGCACCTGCCTGTGAATGTCGGTGAGCTTTGTCACCTTTCTAAATAAAGTAGACTATACATGTAAACACTGGTTGGTACCAAAAAGTGCTCGAGTGAAAGCCACCCTAGGCTCAAAATAGTGGCTATGTACAAATGCAGATCTTCAAAACGGCTGCCATTTTCTGCCATAGCTTTTTATAGTAACTGCTTCTATTCAAACCACATACAAATAGAGGGCCTGAAAGGACTGTCTGCCTCAGCATCCTTAATTGAAACAGCATGGTTCTTTTTTTTTAAATAAAAGTTTGTGTAAGGTTTTAGTAAAACTAACAAGACAGTCATGAAGTGATCAGAGGCTCATTCTGGATATTTTTTCTGTTTCTTTAACTAGATCACAAACCCCCTCCAATTCAGTCACGTGTGTGTCTGTTTATCAAAGCTTCTTTATCTTCCAGTGGCTCTCTTATCAAAGTAACAAACAAAAACAGGATTACCAGGGAATTTTGTTCATATATTTTAAATATATAAACAAAATAATGCTGCCTTAACACCAAAACAGATAGTTCCCTCTCTGTAAAAAAGGCTCTGAATATGTCGTCCTTGCTTGATTTTGAAAAACAACTTTGACTTTAATTTAAAGTTGTTAAAGAAATGTTGTTGATTTTGTGTTCAAATTATACAGTTTTGTTAACTTAATGCATGTTTCCATGTGCTGCCAGTTTCAGAACTCAAGATGGGGGCAGGTCTAAGTTTCACTTCCCCTTCAGTTTGTGAATGTCAGTTCTTGAAGACCATAACTAAACAGTTTTTTTTCTCTCATGCACGGGAAAACCACAAGATGTGGAAACTTCCTCAATTATTTTAAACATCATCCAGTATAGGAGATTTAGTCACGGAAAAAAAAATTCCCCTGCTCATTTCCTGAAGTTAGCTCACAAGGATAAAGATTTGTTACTAAACAGAAGATCCCAAAAGCTCTCTTTGAGTTTCAAGATTCCATCATAAAATCAGAACCTGCTGAGAAAAAAGCTGTTGCTCTGCTGTGAGAAACATGTTGTGTCGGAATCATTTCCTTATCTGAGCTGTCAACCACGGTGCTGTCAACATGGACCAAAGCAGATGTGAAACTCCCCTTTCTTCCTTGTTAAGCAGACTTCACTTAAGTACAACATTGTGCATGAAGCTGTCACTGTGTGAGGACCACTGCTAAGGAACAGTCAGCAATGATGTGGACTACTGCTGGGATCCTCATACTTTTCTGTTTTTCAACATCCCAGGCTGAAGGTTAATACGCTTCACACTCCTTTATTTATGAATGAGAGCTTCTGAGATTACGACCACAGTAAGTGCTGGTCAATCAGCTGTGTGGATCATGACGGGGGTATTCAAGTCTCTTGATACTTTCAAATCCAAATAAAGCTAAAACTTAAAAGCCGTAACTCTTCCCTCTCTCGTAATGCATGTGAGGATCAAATTGTCCCAGATGGCTTTGGCGTTTGTGTTTCATATTAATATATCACATTTAAGTTCCGTCTCATTCAGCTGCTAGTTCTGTGGTGATGTTTTCATCTATCTGCTATCCTAATTGAGATCTCTGACTCTGTGACTTTGGCAGGCAAAACCTATTGTGAAAATGTCATCTCAGACTGTGTGGAAGAATTTAACGCAGCTTGGACCAGGTAACTCGTACAGGCCATGTGATTCTATGTGTACAGATTGATTTTTATTTATATATAAATGTATATGCGATTAATTGTGTACAGTTTTAGGTTTAGATTGCTATGGTATGCTAAACATTTTTTTGGCAGATGTTATGAGGAAAGAATCATGAATTGCACATTAAGGCGGCGCATGATTAGCTTCTATCGGCTCATGGTGAATTCTACCCAAGAGGTGAGGATGTAATTCGCTTTCATTCGACAAAATACTAAATAATTACTTATACTGAAATTGTGTAAGGGTGTCTTCATTGCTTTAGTTGAGGGATAGCAAGTAAGAGTAGAAATAACATTTTGTATGAATTATGTAATGAATGGAGGAGTCATTGCTGGGTCAATAAGATCTATTTCAACAAAATTCTTAAAAACCACCATATCTGATATTGTATTTCCAATGTACATGGTTTTATGCTTCCACCCTATGTTTAAGATTTCCCTGAAGTAAAGCCTCCTGTTATTCGCAGTATGATATGAACCTTCGGTGTGTTTCGTTTTCATGTTGTTGTTTTTTTTGCTTGGGTTTATGGTTTTTAGGCCAGAGTGAACACTACAATAGAACACAGCGTTCAGATCCCGTCCTCGGCTCTTAAGAAAAGCAGAGGGAACTCAACTGATGAGGACGTCCTGCTGCTGACCACTGTCATCAGCAGCAGCTTTTTTAACAACATTACCTCTAGGAACCTACGAGTAAGAAAACATTCATCTGTTTTATGCAGATTATATTCATACTTGGCTTACATGTGCACAAAGCAGCACTGTGTCTTGTGCTCATTTGTGCTTATTTGCATATTGCAACAGCCATGAGGTGCGCTATGAAAATGAGGGAAAGGTTTAAACGCTATCAGTTGTTCATGTTCTGTTTCTGTTCAGTTCCTAAAAGCCAGGTCTTTTCAAACTCTCTCTACAATAAGTATTAAACACCTCAAACGCATCTATCTACCAATCCACAGAGGCAAAGAAGCCAACCACTTTCTAAACAGCCGGTCAAGATCAAAGGCACCGTTCTAAGGGACCAAGTCCTGGTTGTAAAGGCAGGGAACACCCCAGTCAAAAACCTCACCGAACCCATCAGGTTAATCTTCAACCGCCATCAAACGGTGAGATTAAGTAAAACAGCTGTTTGCTGTACCATTTCCGGTTGGAAAATTCCTGTCTGACTCCCAACATCTAACAAATGTCCCAGGTGGGAAACGGAACCTGTGTGTTCTGGCAGGATCAAGAGAGTGGCTACACAACAGGTGGATTATGAATACGTGTTTGTACGTGGGTTTGTGACCTATATATGTCAGTATTTATAGTTTAACATGTGCTCATGAGCAGACAACACTGTGTTTGCTTTTAGGTCAATGGAGCACAGAGGGCTGTGAAACTAGTAGCACTGCTAATGAATTTCATTGCCGTTGCAATCACCTGAGCTTCTTTGCTGTGCTTGTGGTAAGTATTGCTTAAAAAAAAGATATTACAAAAATGTAACTGTCAATTGTTCCGTCGTTTTTGCATGGCACACAGGCACACGTGAGGTAATACATCACGTACAACTATCCGCATGTTTTTGTCTCTCAGCTGAAAATAAATAGATTAACAGAAATCACAAAAATGACAGCAATAATTACAGTAAAATAAATAAATAAATAAAAAAAGAGGGGGTGGCGACGTAAATCCAAAATGGCTGCCATTCTTTGCTATAATCGGATGAGAAGGTTTTAAAAACTTTGGTCACACGGTTACTTTTTTTTTAGCACAACACGAGTGTTTTTCTGAACTTCTCAGCAAAAACACACATGGTGCGGTTTTTTGTGTTGTTTTTTTTAGTTGGGGTTGCTCGGTATTTTAGGAGACACCTCACCGAAAATAATAATTGCCATTATTTTCATCTGAATAATTTAGTAAAAACATTATGTACAAAATGAAATTTAAAAATAACTAAATGTAAAGTTCTCTCTGTGCATGCTCTATTATTTAAAGAACATGTTGAAACTACTTATAACAGGTTAATGGGAAAGTACTAATTGGTCAAATTACAATCTCACTTGTTACAAATCTATACTTTACTGGGTGTGGAAGTTTTCTGAAAAGGAACCATCTAAAATGCATTTCATCTAATTTGTAACTTTTTCTGTTCCAGAACCCCAACATATCCATAGATAAAAAGGATGCCAAAAGTCTCGAGTACATCACCTACGTTGGTTCGGCGGTCTCTGCCCTCTTTCTATTCATCAGCTTGTTCATCTACATTGGCCTGCAGTATGTTTTCGTCTATTCAACAGCTGTTTCTCATATTGTGTGAAATATACTAAAGTCATGTAAGGTAGCAATATCAGAGCACACTGCAAACATAGCTCTCTGTGCAGAACACATTAACCTTGTTCAGGGCCTGGTATATTTCACACCGAAGCAAGCGTATGGTTTCAGAAGGCATTTTTAATCAAAACTGAAAACAGGAAGTTTCACAAAGAAACATTTGCAAACAAACTATAAGAACTAACAAGCAATCAGTCATCTACTATTCGTAGAGAGTTGCTAAGTTTTGTTAGAATGCATTCCCACCCATATTGTATCAGTATATGAGTGCTGATGAAATTACGTAACCATTTTCAGGAAGCCCAAACACAGCAGTCTGTGGTTCAAATCAGACCGTTGATCTGTCAAGCTTGGCTCATCATTATCTTTTCGAATATTTTCTCATTTTTCATGGTTTTTGTGCTTATTGCCCAATCTCGTCTACCATGTTGTTACTATTTTACCACATAACAACTGTTTTTTTCTCAACACTGCCAGCCCTGCATTCCCTTACCTGTTGCATACTGTTGTATGGGCTGTTGGCGTTGATAATTTTTGCTTTTTGGGGGCTTTTAAGAGGCTTTTTACCTTGAAAGTAATATTTTGGGGATAAATGAATCACTGTAGTCGGTCACAGGACACATTTTTGAACAGTTAAGAACGGTTTTTTGGTTTTGAAAATTTTACATCGCAGGAGAAAACTGCTTACAATAGATGTGTTGTGAACTTTTTTTTATTTGTCTCATGTCTATGTGGTTTACTAAACTCAGAAATTCAGAAAACTTTACTTTACTGAATAATGCAGATTCTCCAAATCTGTTTTAATGATAATGACAAGGGAATGATGATAACACATGTAAACTTAAGAAAGAAAGCTAAATATCCATCCAAGTGCTTAGTATGAGAAAAAAATTCTACAGAGCCAAATGGTTGACATAGATGCGAAGCCTGCTACATTCTAGTCAAAAACTGGTTGAAAAAAAACTTGTTCGCCTGAGCTTGACAATCAAAAATGTCCATTTTTTGTTTTCAGTCGCCGACGTCCTGAGAAGGCCATTCGAATGCACATACAGCTATCTGTGGCACTGCTTTGCCTCCATCTGGGATTCCTTTCCTGCAGTTTCTGGCTTGTGCTGCTGAAGGAGAGGGAGATCGGCTGGGTTTGCAAAAGCCTGGGCCTCTTTTTACACTGGTCCCTGCTTGCCACCTTCACCTGGATAGCTCTGGAGGGATTCCACCTTTACCTCCTTCTCGTCCGCGTCTTTAACATCTACGTCCAGAGATACCTGCTCAAGCTCAGCGTGGTGGGATGGGGTGAGTTTTACGTAGCTCGGCTTGCTCACCGATTCGGTTAAAGACACACGGTGCTGTGTCTATGCTAAAAGTGTGTGTATGCTCAGTGCCGAAGACGTATGTATGCCGAAGATCAAACCAAAATTTTCACTTCCCCCTTTTATAAATCACAGCAGCACCTTAACATTTGCATACAAGGTTCCACCTCATCTTCCTCCCTCTACACGCCCACATCCCGCAATCAGTGGCCAGTGAAAAGCCCCTCATAAATGTCAGTGTGTATTTTAGATGAGTCAGCCAATCAATGTTATTGCAAAGCCAGCAAGGGCAACCGCAAAGAAAATTAAAGCAACCTCATTGAGGCAGCAATAGATGCATTGGTGAATGAGGTGGAGAGTAAAAAAAACGAAACCTTGTTTGGCAGCCAGAGTCGAGACGCGACAAAGAAAGAATACACACATTTGCGCCGGGTGTGTTGCTGTAAATTACCTTTTAATGTCGGCCTGTTCTGCCGCTGGTTGTCAATTTCTAAAAGTGGTTTTAGGCAGAAAGTTCATTCATCACTGATTATAGGCTACGTGTCAGCTAAGAGACGGTTACCATTAGCCGTTACGGGCCAGGAAATCTTGGTGATCCCACTTAATTCTCCCATTTGGACGGTTTTCGCACAGCATTACGTAACGTGCTACCATGTAAGCCTGATGCCTCCTACTTTTTCATGATTCATGTGTTCATCTGTGGCACACATCACCCGGTTGATCATCGGGGAGAGGAATGTGATGGTGGGAATATCATGGTAACATGTTGTGTGGGTTTTGATTGAAAGTTTAAGTTGTCTTATTGGCCTTTTTTTGTCATTTAAAAGGTCCTTATTTATAGTGTCCAAGTATGTCTAACACTGTTATTTTGATCGCTGGAGATAAAAGCTTCGAACAAAGTCGATATGGAGTGAAATTAAATGTATAAGAGGAATCCTGATGCAGTTTGGCATGCACTACTTATCTAAATTAGGGTCCTGGGCTTAAATCAATACAATTTTAATTTTTTTCAATGATAGATGTGACACTGCAGTGCAGAATTATAATCCAAAGGAGCATTTTTTAAAGTACTCTTTGTTTTTGGTTGTCTTTTATCAGGCCTTCCTACATTGGCTGCAGCAGCGTGTGGGATTTTTGGCGTTTACGGCAAATCCAGTCTGGTGATCAGAGATTCCCAAAACAACACTTCCACGTCACAAATGTAAGACCCTATCATTTTCAAAAAGCAGTCATAATTCTGTGACATGTCGAGGTACGGTAATCTCACTCTCTTTGTTGTGTCCGTGTGTGTTTCTCTCTTATTTCTATATCGAGTAGCTGTTGGTTGAGCAGCGATTTCCCGCAGCGGCACATAGTCAGCTACAGCACTGTGGCCTTTCTCTGTCTCGTGATCGTGTGTAATTCCTGCATGCTGGGGCTGGTGGTGTTCAAGCTGTGGCGGATAAGGGTTGGTCAGGGTGGTTACGAAAGCAGCAGCGACTGGAAGAAGATGACAAAGGAGGCTGGGCCTCGGATATGGAAGGATTGCGTCACAGTGCTGGGCCTCAGCTGCATGCTGGGCTTACCGTGGGGGCTTGCCAGCACCACATACGTTTCTACATTCGGGATCTACATCTTCACAATATTCAACTCCCTGCAGGGTCAGTACCTGGGTGTAATGGTTCGTAATGGTGTGGTATGAGCCGGATGCCAACGTCTGACCAGTGAAATTCCCATTCTCTTTTCTTTCAGGCCTGTTTACATTCCTGTGGGCTTTGGCTTTGTCCTGCAAGTCTCGAACAGATGGAAACTCATCTGTCAAAGACCCTTCCTCTCAGAAAATGATGACCACCAGTTTCAACAACTGACATTTGCAGGAGAGATGACAACTGCATATCATTCATTACCTAGATTAGATGCTGATTGACTTTTAGACTCCAGTTGTATGCAGCTGAACATATAATAACAAGTCCTATAGTTTCTATACTTTTGGGGGAAGAAAAACAAATTCAGCAATAATTTCTATTGAGACGCCCTGTGGAAGAAGAATAAAGACAATCACAATGTCAGTTTATACATTTTTAAGACTTTATATGCTCTATTAGGATGCTGAAATTAAACAAAAAGAGTCCAATTTATGCTTTGAATTTGTCCATTGTTTTTCATCTTTGTGCTCTGGTATAAGAATATATGTTGTAAGAGACTAAAAAATACCTTTAAATCCATAGACCAGAAATGTATATATTCACTTTCTATACCACCATCGCCATGATCAGTATTATGACAGGAACTGGATCCTTTTCAAGATTAGATCCCTTGCACAAGTGGGTATGGGTTATATTTCAAGGAGAGTCTTTTTTATTGTAAAATTTTGGATGTTTTCAAAGAAAACATCATTGGTTGCTCAGGAGAAAGAAAAAGAGCGGTCATCTGTCAACCAGAAAGCCAATGAATCGTTTCTGGGCTTCTTTGTAAAATACCCTTTACACAAGACACTGAATGTCGCGTTGCCTACAGTGTTTCAATGGGTTTGTAATGCATAGAACAAAGCAATGTTGCATATGTTGTAAATGCACTTTCAGTGGTCAGCTAAACCATATAAGTATAGTCAATTTCTCATTATACATACATTTAATTTATTTCTCTATGTTTGTTAAGGTTTCGATTTAGCTACATCAGCTTTAAACACGTTATCAAAAGCCTAGGAGAGATATTTGGATACGCCAGGTTTATCTTCTTTAAAGTTTTTTATTTTATGTTGACTATTTCATGTTGGGTTTTTTATCATATTCAAATAAAAGAATTACCACAAAATAACAGCGTGCATGTTTTTGGACGGTGGAGGGAAAAAGTCAACTTCACCTATTAGGAAACCTGAGGTGAGAGTCTTCGTGTGAAGCAACAGAGCAACTCTATCATGTGTCGTTACCAGACATTTGTTTGCACTTTCATTATTGCAAGTCACCCACTGACCTCTTCGCTACTTCTGCCTTTTGGGTTGCGTATGGGACAAAATGTCCGCAGTGCACACAAAGGTCTTCTGAAGTGTTTGCTCTTCAGAACTTTGTAAATACTTGTTGAGTCATTGGGTTTCCTGCGTGACACTATTAGCTCCCTGTGCAGTGAGTGAGACTGTCAAACGCCAGACCACCAATGAGTTTGCCTGATTGACGCAATGCGCAGAAGTTGGTACCCTTTGAGCCAAAATCACCAGATACTGGTTGAGCACAACTTCTGGTTTCACTTCAAAACCCGGTGTCAGTAATAGCAAGGGTTATATCTCTTTTTTTTAAACTTGATAGCGTAATGGAAAAAAGCAACTTGTATGATCATAGTTTCCACAGCTAGTCAATCTCACGTACCACCTGATTGTTACGCATTTATTACCCTGAAACTGATATAAAAGAAATGTGAAATACAATAAATATTTTGAATGACTCAAATGTGAAATTACTCGACAAAATATAAAGATAAGATAAGATAAGAGCTTTATTGATCTCACAGTGGAGAAGGCAAC
>JABUIW010000020.1:18129663-18256715 GCA_013363375.1 Menidia beryllina | reverse complement strand
TTTTTTTCCACATCTCTAACCGCCAGAAGGACTGGGCCAGGCATAAAGAAGAGGACGGAGGAACGTCATGGACCCAAACACGACGATACTGCGAGTTAAAAGAAAGAGGGGGACCGACCCCGCGGATGCTTTGCTGCTTGCGTGTAAACGCATTCGTCCCGAATCGTCCCAGAACACAAACGAAACGGTCCCGGAGCCCAATGAAGCCGAAGTGGAAAACTCTGTCTTCAAACTCGTGGCGACTGTAGCCACACAGGTGAGAGGCCAAGGCTAACCGAATAGCGGTTGTTCACGTCAACGCAACAGCTGGCGGGGACGCTGGAGACACCGTGGGGGTGAAAGGCTCGGTTCATACAAGTGCTCTGTGACGTTAACGTGTGACTGGCAGAGTGCTGAACAATTTATATGAGAGTCTGGTTTTGAAAACAAAGCGCTATAACGCGCCGTTGTAAACCTAGCATACTTCGCTAGCATTAGTGCTATGCTAAAGTAGCGCTCAGGCTATAACGGGCTAATCCAGTAGCCTGTGCCAATTGTATTTGTTTTTTTGTTTTTTGTTGACATTCATTTTCACTGGTCATATTTTTTCTGTTTTTACAGATGATTTTAATAAACAAAAGCAGCTTTACAGCTAATGCATTGCAAATTAATTCCAACCTTAAACGGGCCTCGAACTCACTCTGCCAAATCTAGCCTAGAAATTTAGTTTAACACGCGATGCCCTGAAACGCATCTGTAGCCTTTTTTTCCCCCCCGACCATAATATTTTCAGAATACAAATTACCCCCCGACCAGCCCAAAATTTCATGTCTAGCCTTAAAGTAATCCTAAGTGCCTGGACGACACGGTCTTATTTGTTGTTTGTTTTGTTTTTTTCGGATATCGTGCATTTTTTTGTTGCATAACAGCGCTGTGAGGCGGCCGGTGGAAGCTCTTTGCCTATGATTTATAGATTGTGGATGATCTCTTCCTGGGTATCGTGTGTCCCCCCCCCCCCCCCCCAGGATGCTCCGGTCCAGACGCAGGTCCGGCAGGCCCTGGCTCGGCCTCGCGCGGCCCACGCCCTGCGCCCCTCCGCGGCCAGCTCGCAGCGGATCGTCGGGGACCTGCGGAGCGCCAAGTGGAGCACCCGGAGGGAGGAGCGCTACAGGATACTGTCCAGCCACCGCGCCGGGCTGCCCAGGCCGGCCGAGACTCAGCCAGCCCGGCCCCAGGCGTCGGATGCCGCGGAAGAGACCGGGAAAGAGTCGGAGAAGTGGAGCCTCGGGGAGATCCAAGTGGTGGATCTGGTCCATGAAAATGCCGGAGACCAGGACAAGCCTCTCGGCAAGGTGGGTTCAGCCTGTATTCAGCCTCAGCTAACTTCTGGGCTGTTTTAGTCAACTCTCAACTTTATTTATAAAGTGCTTTCAGTCAGCCAAAGCTAAAATCAAAGCGCTGCACAGGCCATTTGAGCGAATCATACAACACAATTATCACCTCCACACAAGACAAACTCAAAGATTAAAAATAAATAAGAGAGGGAATAAAAGTGGAGTAAGAGAGGGAAATTAAGACAACTAAAATAAAGTCGAAGTCTCACTCAAAGGCCTGAGAGTAAAAGTGGGTCTTTAAAAGGGTTTTAAAAGAGCTGAGTGTAGGGGCCAGTCTGATTTTTTTAAAAAAAAAAAAAAAAAAAAAAAAAAGGGGGAGGGCATTCCACAGTTTCAGAGCTGCCACAGAGAATGCTCGGTTTACATCAGTAGGAATTTCACACATTTCGACTTGGCATCCCTGGACTTCTATTCTCTTTTCTTTTTTTGGTAGCTGCTCATTGGCCAGAGAGTCATTAAAGCAAGTCCTACATAAGAACCCCATCTATTTTGAAACAAACAAGACAGCCAAGATAAACGTCATTGAATTATTTCTGCGATTGTGTTTTAAATTCATAAGTGTAAATGCTGGCTCCCCGAACCCAGATCAACTATTTTGTCTGTCAACGTTGTCGTGTGCGCTGCATACAAAATCTTTTGTGTGCCCCCTTTGATGTTATGAACTGTTCCTAGTGGAAGCCTGAGCTGAGGTGAGTTGAGTTAAGACGAGTAGAGCTGACAGGCTCTTGTTCGGGGGAAACGGAGCCTCGTTTTTCGGAGCTCGGGACCAACCGTTGAACACCGACGGCTGCATTCTTGCTGGTGGTCAGATTCGCTGAAGCTGGCTGCCTGTGGCCCCTCGGGCACATTGCCGTGGAGGGGGACCCTGCAGACGACGGTGGTCTTCGCTTACAGATGCAGGGAATTTGTGGGGATATTTTAACACCACTAATTTTGCTAATGAGTGGTGTTTAAATATCTTTTTTTTGCCATCGTATTTCCATTGAATTTAGAAATATTTTCATAAATTCTAGGTGAGAAAAGTTTTCCTGGACCTGTTGTGCCATGCTATGTTTAATATTAATAATGTTTTTAATATGACTGAATAACCCACAGACAACTGTGGGTTGTCAGTAGACAGTTTTGCATCGATGCTGTATAATCTGTTAGCACTGAAAGTTTGTCCTTAGTCTGTGAACAGGATCCTAAGAGTTGCGCCGTGTTTGGTTCATTTTCTTTTTTTTTTATATATATCCCTCATCCTTTCGATACAGTCGTCCGACCCCGAGGTGATTCTGTGCAACAACACCAAGATGCTGCGTGAGCGCCTGAGCATCTCCGGGGAGCGGCTGGGCCCGGAGCGCCCGGACCCGAGCGACGACTACGTCTACGACCTGTACTATCAGGAAACAGCAGCACCGGGCTGGATCCAGGACATCCTGTCCGTCCGGGTCTACGCCGATGAGGGAGAACTGGTGTGTGTTGGATGGATGGACGGACAGATGAATGAGTGCTGGAACCGGAGTGAGTGAATGAAGAGGCGTCGGGATCCAATAAAACGTGGCGTGCGCTTGTTTCAGCCGCTTTTCCCTCCTTTATCATTATCTGTAAATACTCTGAGGACTGGCGGCAGGCCCGGGTTTGGGGAAAGACGTCAGATAACCGAGCGTTTGCACGCCGCAGGTTCCCGATCTGGTGGTTCACGAGGAGGAGGTGTACGAGGACGAGGATGATGAGAACGAGGAGGGCAACTGGAGGAACGATTACCCCGACGAGGGAAGCGACAGCGACAGAGAGGAGCGCTATGGGGGTACGTGTGCGGGGCAGACACAGCCGTGGCCGGTCGCCGTTTCTTGGGTCAGAAAGTTGTTTTTGGGGCATGGTGTGGGTACGTTTGTGTTTTCGATAAACTTCGGAAAACAAAACAGGGACTGGATGAGTCGTGTCAAATCAATCAGTTATTAGTTTGTGACATTTTTGCCATTTTCTGCTTACAGAGAGCTATTCATTTGTACACCTCACTGAATGGCTGGGGAGTCCCATGATTAGATAGTGACTCTGTAAGGTAAACCCCGCCCATTTTCCAAACAGGGCAACGCCGAACGCCCCAATTCAATTATTTCTGTGACCGTAAACATTACAAATGCCCAATACACCAACCAACACAGCGGTTCAACGCAGAGGGTTAGGAGATTTCTGGTGTAGGAACTGTGTTGGAATGAGTAGGCACTAATGGAAAAACGCCATTAGTTAGTCACAACATTTGTTACTGAGTTAAAAAGCAGTGTTTAGTGGGTTCATGATGCTATTGAAACGAGAAAAGCACGAAACGATCCTACTTCTGTATTTAAAGCGTGTTCAAGCATCTAAAAGGAAGGCTAAGTGTCTGTATCAGTAGCATGATGGAGCCTCAGTTGTGGAACAATAGCGCCCCCTGAATGGTTCGAGCGTGAAAAGTAACAGAGTTGTACGGAAAAGTGGTGTTCTGTTGGTCAAGATTGTTTATCAGCAAGACTAACATTGAGATGCCTTATATTACAAACCCTTTAGGCCTTCGTGAGGGTGTAAACACTCTGTCTTTTAACGGTTCTTCGTTATTTAAGCCCAGTTTCCTCTGACTCACAGGTGATTGTTATACACAGTAGAACCTGGTTTTGTGATTTGTAGACTCACAAAGAGCAAGGCTCATGGGGCGAGTTCCTCTGGTTGATTTGAACCCTGTGGGGGGTCTCCACATTCTTCCTCAAAGGCCACATCTAACGATAAACCGTTAATTCGATGCGTCCCTGCCGTCGTTCGTCCGGTCCATCTTGACCGAGCTGGCAGTGACCCTTTGTGTCCCACGTGCACAGGCTACTGGGAGGAGGAGCACTCGTACAGCCGGAGGAGCTGGCAGCGCTACCAGAGGGAGGTGCTGCGTGAGCTGGGCTGCAGCGCTGAGGAAGAGGAGGAGGAGGACGCAGCAAAATATGATTCCGACTGACCTTCCTAAGCAGCACTTCCAGTAATGAAGCCACACTCTGTGGGCCGCTGTGTAGCCGAGAGCATCTGATGGGTCACGTGCCAAACTGTGAGAGGATCACGCTCAGTTCATCTCTGCTACAAAGAGGCTAAAGGAGTGGGTGTCATTCAGTGTTTTTTTTCTTTTGTTTTGTTTTTTTTAATGGTGGAGTGAATTTGTGTGCGTTTATTAAAGTGGATGTGTGTTAGAATCGTTGCACAGTAGTGTGATTATGCCTCGTATGCTTCGTGCCGTTTCCACTTTTGTTAGTGAGGTGTCTAAGGCCGTGTGTGTTTGCAGTTTAGGGCGTTTGCATTTCGTGCGTAAGTGTAACTGTGCGTTAGGTTTTTTTTTTTTTTTTTTTGCATAATATGTACGCGTGCTGGAGAATCTTCTGCTCCAAATGTGTGCGGTTGGGTCAGAAATTCCTGTTTGAAGTTCAGATTGGTTCTCGGGTGTTTGTGGAATAAAAGTTTTTGTAAATATGTAGATGTGTATAAAAAATAAATCTTTGAAAATAACTTGAGTTTTTCTTTTTTTTAACTGCCTCAGAGGAGTTGTGTTGCAGAGCAGTGAGAAACATTTTCTGGTTTATATCCGAGGATAAGCCTGCTCCAAAAGAATCCCATGATTCATCAGGGATACAACGAAAAGGTAGTTCCAACATCCAAGGATGGGCACCAAAGACCAATACGGAAAGACTTGTTAAGTATATTTAACTTGAGACTGTGCAAATATCAGTTTTGTAACATTCAAAAACATGATCAAATACATGTATACTGTGACGGTAATATGCAAAGAAAGAAAAAATGGCACCAACAGGACATGAAAGAATTTTCATAAGGCAACAGACAAACAAATCCCCCCCTTTTCCCAGCATAGTCTTCTTTGTGAGGCAGCACTTTGTGTTGTAAACAACTCAACACGTTGGGCGTTACGTGTGAGGAGCTACAGGCTTTTGTCGGTCTCTGTCAGCACGCAGAAGCAGGTGAACTGGGTGAAGTACGTCAGCGAGCCTACGGAAAGAGACGACACGTTACGAGCCGATCGAGGGAGGGGGGAGAGGCGGGGGGGCCTCTGTCTGTCGGAGGCCGAGGGGGTTAGGCGGACTCACGGAGGAGCTTTGTGATGACGGGCGGCCTTTTGGACTCCGGCAGGTGGACGCCCAGGAAGTAGACGGGGACGCCGGACAGGGCGATGGCGATCCCGATCAGAGAGTTGACGGTGTCGCTGTACAGGGGGACCGCCACCAGGAAGACGGCGCACAGGCAGAACACCACAGGGTAGAGCAACGACAGCTGGAGGGAGGACAGTCACTTTGAGCTTCAATCATGCAATGCATTACATACTGAAGTTCAAAAAAAAAAAAAAAAGGAAATCTGTCTCATCTGCTTTAATGATGAAATGATCAGATTTCTACCAACTTGTTTGGCTAATTTTCTTACTGGATTTGAAATGGATTATGTTGCACTACTGGTGACAGAGACCCCGTGTCTGGTATAAAAAGTCATCTCCAATATGACATTTTGTGTTCATGGAATTGTAGCATTGGTTCTATTTCAAACTGTGTGTTACAAAGAGCCCTTTAGCTAAACCTCTTTGGGAGCTAAATGTCATCTACAGCAAAAGCTCCCCTCTAATTCTGATATCTGGACGATTGGGACTGGACGTTGCAGCAGCTCTGCTGGGGCTGGACTTACTGAGTGTGTGCATTTTGTTCAACGTCGACTTTATGCTGAGCTCCAGTTGATCGCCTCGCAAGAGAGCGGCTTTCCGATCGATCCGTCAACTAGAGAAACCGATTACCTTGAGAGGCCGAGGCCTGTCGGGCTGCTTCCAGCGGAGGTAGATCTGACCGGCGACCGACAGGCCCATGAAGAACCAGTAGCTGAAGCTGTAATAGTTGATGAGTTGGAAGACGTCCTCTACGGTCAGGTAGATCAGGGACATGACGCACTGAGGGACGGGACGGGTGGAAAGACGCATTAAAGAGAGGAGAACAATTAGCGTTCATGACCCAGGGAGAGATTTATAGGCAGAAATGCGTTTTTACCATCATAAATAGATTAGAGAACTACAAATAACCCAATTTTTGTGTATTCTAAATTAACATAGAATATGGAACATATCCAAATATGTCCCTTATAGGCCACAGTGTTCTAGAAGGGACAAACCAAACACTGTGTGTGTATGTATGTATGTATCTATCAATCAACATGCTGGGTTTAACCCCCTTACATTGAAAATGAGAGCTGGGATTGGAGTGAATCTCTGGATGTGGATCATGGACAGTGCGTCTGGAAGGTGACCCTCGCGGGAGCCCACAAAGAACAACCTGCACACGGCAGACACGGTTAAAACGGGGCAGCGGAAAATCGACGCTCGCCATTCATGCCGTAGTTATTTCGACTAATGATATATATATATATATATATATATATATACCTGGATGCTGCTATGATGGAGGCATTGAGGCCCCCATAGCAGGACAGAGCTACCGCGATGGGGATGGTCCAGCTCATGATGCCCAGTGTGTGATCTGCAAAGGTCTGAGAGAAAAAAAAAACATAGAAATGTGTTCGTGGTCCTCCTCTCAATCAGCTTAACTTTCATTAAAGCGGCCGCTTCACTCACCACCGCCACGGCGTCGCTGGCCAAAATAGAACTGGCGTCCAGGACGGCGTAGTAGGCCACGTTGGTCAGGATGTAGATGATGGTGACGATGGGCATGGAGATGGCGATGGCCAGGGGCAGGTTCCTGGAACGTCAACCACACGGAACCCGGTTTTCTTTCTTTTTTTCTTTCTTTTTTCTCCCCGCGCGCTCTACCGAGACGGAAGCAGGAAAGATCACCTCTCGGGGTTTTTGATCTCCTCCGTCACAAAGTTGAGGGTGTCCCAGCCGGAGTACGAGAAGAGGGCGGAGTACAGCGCCAGGGCCACGTCGCCGGGGTCTGTGGACGAGCCCTTGAAGGAGGACTCGAAGTTGTCCGTGAAGCCTGGGGAGGAGATGGTGGTTAAATGGTAACTGCGCTGGTTTACCGTAGTTTTGGGACTACAAGTCGCACCTTTTTGACATGTTTTGGCCGGGGGTGCGACCTTTACTCCGGAGCGACTTATAAATGAAAAATAAAATCGGCACATTCTCCATTAATTTACCGTAATAAAATAATTCTACGTTACAGAGTCGCTCTATGTTATAAAATTGCCACCGGAAACAAATGCAACGCATCATGGGTTAACTTTTCATGTTAACATACCTGTATGTCCATTCAACTTAATCCAGTGCGACTTATTTTTGGTTTATTTTTCTTTACAATGGATTAGGGTTGTCACAATACTAAAATTTTCAACTTGATACCGATACCAATTTTCGATACCACAAGGATAACAACAAAGACCCCAAAATTTAACTGAATTTTGACAGGTTAGTGTCTTTCATTTCAAACTGACCTGATACTGATGTTATCGTGACTGGTGGCCCACTTTAATGGGTTAGGGTTAGGGTTAGGATTAGACCCTAATCCTAACCCTAACCCTGTTCCTGTCCCTGTCCCTGACCCTAACCCTGACCCTAACCCTAACCCTGACCCTCCAACCTTCATAATTGTGAGAAATAAAATTTTTTTTTTTTTTTTGGGGGGGGGGGGGGGGCATCGGTATCAATACTTTTGAAAATGAGTATCGTATCCGGATACAACATTTTAGTATAGATACTTTTTGAGTATCGATACTTTTGACAACCCTATAATGGATACAGTGGCTGGTGCGACTTCTAGTCCGGAACATAGGATAATCACAGGATAATTGACTTATTGACTGCCAGCCATTTTCAGAACAGAGAGTCCCATACTGCCAGAGTTTTTTGAGCATTTTGACTGATTTTTCAAGAGCCACAGAATAGTTTGTGCTATGACTATGTAAACACCGAACACACCAAAAGAAAGAGTAGACTCTCTTCTTTCATCAGGAAAAAAAAATTGTTTCTACCTTATTCCGTTCTTCCTCAACTTGCGTCTCACCGGCGACATGTTCTCTCATAGCGAACCGTTACCTTTTCCTTATTTGCCTACAGTCTATGGTCATCTCCCATCAAAAGTGGCACTGCCACCTAGAGGGTCAATTTGTTACTACATACTCTGTCTAGAAGCCTGATATTTACGGACAATCTTTAGCAGATCGTCCCCCAGCCACTCTCGTTGAAAAACATAAAAGACGTCTATAGACGTCTTTGGCAGCCAATGAGTTAAAGGTCTGCTGGGACGACTAAAAAACTCCTGTAGATTAGAGACGAGTCGTCTAACCGAGTAAATCCGCGCTCACCCTGGCAAAGCTTGACGATGCCGGTGATGATGATGACGATGAGGGCCGCCACCTTGGCGTAGGTGAAAATGTCCTGCACGCGGGTGCCCCACTTCACGTAGGCGGAGTTGATGAAGGTCAGCAAACCTGTGAAGCAGAGTCTGGTCAGTTTTCCCCGGACGCCGGCGAGCCATTACGGTATCGGAACTCACATATGCAGGCGGCGGCGATGAGCCGGGCCGCCGCGTAGGGCGGCTCGCAGGTGGGGAAGAGCGGCTGCACCAGGTTGTTGGCGAACGTGATGGCGATGACGGCCTGGCTGGTGGGCTCGATGATCAGCAGCGACGTCCACAGGCGGACGAAGGCGATGAAGCCCCCGAAGGACTCCAGGATGTAGGCGTAGGAGGCCCCCGACTTGGTGATGGTGGTGCCCAGCTCGGCGTAGCACAGGGCCCCCACCACCGAGAACACCCCGCCGATGGCCCAGATGACCAGCGACAGCCCGTAGGAGCTGCTGTACATGAGCACCCCTTTCGGGGAGACGAAGATGCCCGAGCCGATCATGTTCCCCACGATCAGGCTCACCCCGTTGAGCAGCGAGATCTCCTTCTTCAGCTGCATGGTCTCCCTGGGCGAGTTCATTTTCTCGGACCCGTCGTGGCCCGCCATCGCGCTCTCCCTTCAAGGCTGCGCCAGCAGGAACGACGGAGCGGAACGTGGGTGCTGCAGCTCCCACCGGTTTCCCTTCTGGCTGCCTCTGGGACTACCTGCCTTAGACGTTCAGAAGAAGAGAGCGACCATTGGTGACAGGAGCATAGACACACCAAACCTACATCCACTTGACTGGACAAACTAACCAATGAGCCGGCAAACGTACCTTGACGAGGAAACCGAGAGGACCGGGGCAAACTCAATATAGTTGTGAAAAACAAAATTGATTTAGGGATTTAGCCTTAGCACTATGACTGATCTTTAGCATTAGACTTTCACTCATCCTAAAAAGACAGTTCTCGTTGTGTAGAATGGAACAAAAATGAAGACATCTGTATTCACCGCTTTCAGTGTTGATGGAGTCTTAAGATGTGATGCAAAATGTGCTTTTTTCCCCCTTAAGAAGGTAACCAGCTAAAAACAAAAACCCCCAAAACAAAAAGCTGAGTACATTCAACATGGAGCAGGAAGCTGTTGTTTACAGACCGCTTTGGTATCAAGGGAGGCTGATGCTTTGTCCAAAAATAAATAAAAGCCGTCCATTTCTGGAGCTATTTCAATCTTGGTACTGGTACTTAAGAGCTTTTTGAAAATGCTGAAGGTATATTTGACGATGTTATTCCGTTTTAAAGACAAACTGAACCAACTGAAAGAAATACAGCCTATAGAAATACACACAGTTTTGTACCCATCTGAGAGGAAGATCGTTATCATCTGTGACTGATTGCCCCTTCAGGTATGTTTTCGACTAAGTAACCAAAGAAAGGGTGAGTGTAGGAGGAGCCAGAGCCTGGTAAATAGGGGACTGATGGCAAAAAAAAAAAAAAAAAAGCTTCTACTACAGCTGTCTTTTTCTACGCTTGTTCTTGTGTTGTTTTTCCTTTATGGGAAAAACCCCCACAATAACAACTGGAAACAACATGCACTGGTTTATGTATTACAAAATGTTACAAAGCAGAAGCTAAGCTGTGGATGAATAAGAAGTGAGCTATCAGCCAGCCAGCAGGCTTACTCACATTGAATGGTTATTGTCACGAAAAGGTGAGAATTGTCTTATAACTTTCATGTCAATATTACAAATGCCCTCTGCCAGACTTCCTCCCCTCCCCTTGTGCTACAAAGTTAGGGTAATTTTCCAGTACACTGAGAGTGGATGGACTGTTCATCTTCTTAGAGCAGACTATTTTGTTTGGTCTTGTTTTAAATAGGGCATAGAGCTATGAAAGCATCAATGAGTGACGTGAATATCCATTTAAACATACGAACTTATGTTTTTACAGACTCGTATCTGATGAATAACAATAAACAGGAATGTCAACGGCTCTATTGTGGATTTTATCAAGTAAATGTTGGCTGCATTACGACATCTCTTTGTTTTCGCTTCAGACTGTCAAAATGATGACAATATGTTTGGTAGTCTAAGAGGATATTGCCCCTTTAAAAAGAAAAAAAACTTGCGTGGTTTTCGCTAAACGCGCTGTGAAAAGTTGTCTTAAGAAAACAAAACAAAACACAGAGATGGTATCATTTGCTGCCAAAACAATTTCACGAAGAAAAAACAGCAACAGTTTAAAGGAACTTTTTTTTTTTTTTTTTACACAAAGCGCCGCTTCACGCTTATTGTATTGTTTGAGGTTAAGGTTAGCTTTTTTCCCCCTTTCTTTTGTTTTGGTGACAAAAACACGCGACAGTGGTGCATTTGGCTCAGGCGACCCACGGAGACGCCTTCACATCACTTCAACCAAATTACGAAAATATCCGAAACACCCACCCGGAAGCGCAATTTCAAACAATGTATCGTTGAATTTGGTTTTCGTTAACGCTGTGGAAGTCTTTTCTTCCTGTGTCGGCTTTGCGCTGCCAACTTGTTTTTCTTTTGTCCCTTTCCTTAAAAAAAAAAAAATGATAACGGCTCCATCTTTTATCAACACGCAGACTTTTTAGAGGCTATTGCTGCTGAATATCAAAAACTAGGTCAAACATTCCCAGCCCTACCTGCACGGCTTCCACCTCCTGCGGTGCACTTGACAGCCAGCCAACTCGGCGTCCGCTGACGAAGATATCCGCAGCAGCCGTAAACAACTGGCTCCTGCTCTCCACAGAGCACGTCACGTGACTGTGCTTTACTGCATCATCATCATATTACTGCATGGTCACACATTATTGAATGCTAATTTACCTTATCTTTGGAGCTAAATAGAAGATATCTATGAATTTAGAAATAAATTTAATAAAAAAAAAAGATTATGAAAAGATTTGGATATTTTCAATAAAAATGAATTTTTAAAAGCACAGTTAAGACGGTAGATGTTGACATTAATTGAAATCCTCGTTTTTAAAAAGCCCACTCAATGAGCTTCCATACAAGCTATTTTGATTTTTATGGCATAAATACTGAAATATGAGAAGGTAGGACAATAAAAAAAGAAAGATACTTGACCTCAGAGCCAATTAGCATGATAGAAGCAGTTTGCTAGCATGTGTTTGTGTGTGAAAATGTATTATTGTGACTATTTTGGACTCCATGTCCTCTGGGGTCGAGCGGACAAGTGTCTTGCTTTTTCATTCAAAAGGAGGCATTGTGGTGGTTGAATGGAGTGAAAAGTTTGGACGTCTAAGGGGCAACATCCAAAGACAATCATTGTTTATTTCAGCAATACAATGTCCAGGCCACATTCTGTAGAACTCAAAACATAAAAAGCAGCTCTAACACAACAAAGCGGAAAACATGCTAGTCAGAACCTATTTTCCTTTCTTTAAAACAATATCTGCTGATTTTTTGCACAATTGAAAAAGGCTGCAAACTGAGTTACCTTTCTTATTACGTGGTGGCTTGATGGCCTTGTCCATCAACATTCTCCCTCTAAACACAGGAGCCTGAAACTGTGAGCTTGTGAAGAACAGAAATGTAATTAGTGGGGTCCTGCTACAAGCATGGAGATGAGGAAATGCCCCCTAAGCAGCATGTGCCATTACTATGTTAGTACCACCACCTGTGAAACAGATTGCTTTACGTCAGTAGCACTCGGAAAGTTTAACAGGACCAAATTTAACATATCAATCTTCTGGAACGGACTTGTGAAGAAAAAAAGTAGCTGTGATGTGATGGAACTCAATCCCAATTCTGTACAGTGGACTTGTCAGATTTTTAAACATCTGGACTTTTGGTTCTGTGTTCCTAGATTTCTTTTTTGGTTTCAGGCCTGGATTTAGATGTGGTCATTGTTACTCTGAGGGTTCTCGATTTCTCTAGTAGCTCAGATTCAGTCGCAGGTGCAGTCACTACGTCTTGAGTTGCTTTTAATTTGGATCCTCTTACTCCCACCAACTACGACAAAGGAGACCCAAGGGGCAGAACCAAAACATGATGGATGGAGTTTAGGTCCCATACAGTCTTGGAATGCCCTCAAAAGGAGCTAGACAGTGTAATTGGGGAAAAGGATATCTAGATTTGTCTCCAGAAACTGTTGCCTTTGCAAACCAAATCTTGATAAGTTAGAGACAATGGATGGATGGGTGTGACCAGTCCCCCCCCCCCTAAGCTAATAGCCTAGCTGTGACTAAGCTATTAGTAACAGACAAAGTAAAGACACCCAAAATATTAAATAGAATAACATTTTAAAAAACTGGTTCAAATGGCTGTTTAATAGTTAAGCCACATATAAAAAAGCATCTGGAAATTTTAATAAAAAATGACTATAGTCAGTAGTATTTTTCTGTTTGTGGTTAAAATTTCTTTTTTGTTTTACTTTTTAGGTTCTTGTCTGCTTTTCCAAAAACAAAAGCGCCATCAATATGGACGATATCAAATGTCACGCAGTGGCATATTTTTAGATGCAAACAAACACGAAAACTCTTGGGAGGAAGCATAAAGGCACACACACAGAGGATGGACGACCCAGCAGGAAAACAGCCATCAGTAAATGTGCTTACTGTGCAGTGCTGTGCACACAAACACACATTCAGACAGCAACAAGCCCTTTCATCACATTTTTTATTAAATCTCTCTAAACAGTTGAAAACGTTTTTCCATACATTAAACGAGGGCCCAGAAAAATATTTTAAAAAGTGCAAACGTCAAAGTTTAAACTCAATGGTTGGATTAACAGGGGATAATTTTTCACAATTTCTGATGATTTGACATTTCAAAATCATATTGTACCAAATCCATCTCAACAAATACACTTTAAATAACACATAACTTGAATGGAGTTCAGTTCATTTTGACGGTAAAGACTGACTAATTCTATTTGAACATTTTCTAAATGATTAGGGGCCAAGTTTCACAAAACAGTGACTTTACAATGGAGATACAAGAACAGATTCTAAGCAGAGGAAAAAGGATGAGATAAAAATCTCACTGAGCTTTAATAACGCACTGATCAACTAAAGTGCTATTTCAAAAGACTTTTAAAAATCAGCTATAACAACAAAGTACAAAACCATAAAACATTTAAAATATAAAAGCTTATCTAAGGTACAAAGGGCTTTTTGCTAACTTTTTTTTCTTTATACATTATATATTAGAAATCACAGCACAGTAACCAGCCATTATTGAGCTTTTTTGTCTGGAAATAAAGCTCAACTTTGCTTAAAAAAAAAAGATTATTTAAATCTCAAATAAATTCTGTCTCGACTTGAACTAGAACCAGCCTAAGAACTGTGCACACAGGCTCCTGGCCTGTGTTATACTTCCTGAGTCAATGTGGTGCGCTCTTTTCTGGCTCTGACACCAACAATAACCTGATAAAGTACACAGTCGTCCTGATTTAGGATCAACTGCATCAAACTTAGTCTGTTTTTCAAGAGATTCATAAATCGATTCTCGCATATTTCAGTTAGAATGTAATTGACAAGTTTTAACTTGATTTCATGTCTTTAGCCATGAATTCCCCCCCCCCCCAAACCACTGTTTGCACAACTACTGCTCAGACACTTAAGTACCAGATAAGAAAAAAAACACAACTTAGCAAATTTTATTTGGGGGTCTCTTTTGAAATTAAATTAAATAAAACTTTATTTATATAGCGCCACATCACAACAACAGTTATCTCACAGCGCTTTCCAAACAGAGCAGGTCAGACCCTACTCTGAAGTGCCTGAAATACCAAAGTAACCAAAGTCACACACAGCTCCGCGTGTGTACGCCACCGATGATTAATTAAAGAAGCTAAGAAGAAGAAATGAAAACCTTTTACAGCCTCCTTCCACCTTCGCACTTCAGTATAAGCTGCTCCAACAACAGTGCTGAGGAGGTGCACACATTCTCATTTTCTCAGACCCGTTTGTGTGCATACCTGTGGATGTTTTTGTCTGTTGACAATATGTCTTTCTGGTCCTGGGCTAAAATACTTCCAGGAAAACTTGACTGGAATTACGTTTAGTCTACTTTCACCCAAATGCGTAACCTGCCGCTATAACTGAGCACTTTTCACCTCACGCAATTTCTACAACAACACCTTACAGCTATGAACCATACACAGAGGTTTAAATAACTAAGATCAGTTTATAAACAGTCTTTTATAAGTTGTTGCTGATAGAATTTATGAAAAAAGTAGGAAATACTGACCATTATCCCATCATCATTAGCTCAAAAGGTGAATCCTATGCCTGAAGCTGTAGACAGAGGCCTCAGACAGACAGTGTGCGTGTGTCCAGCTGGTCTGTGGAGTAGGACCAACGTTCAGCACACCCAAAGTTGGTATAAGCAAAGAGGGAATCTACAGCAACCCAGGCAGAAGTGGATCTTTCACATCAAAAAGCCTGCTGGGTTCCACACCATGCCTTCATGCGGCCCCTTTAACTCTTCTCCTGGGACTGCAGCATGTGTTGCCTTGTGGATCCGGAGCTGGTGCTGCCCAGAACCGAGCCGCTCGCCTGCTTCCGCATCCAGTCCAACATGCAGAACCTCAGCATCAGGAAGAAGCCTGCGGAACAAACACCCGAACAGAGATTCATTCACTCCTCATCTCTGCCTTAATGACCTCTCTTATTTCAGAATCCAGTTAAAAGCGGAGCATTCAATCGGTTCTTAAATACCCGGATTAAAAGGCTTGCTGAAAACAGAGTAGCAGAGTAAGCTGAACCGATTGGCTCTGTCATAAAGGAGCTAAAAAGGGATTAAGTATTTGGATCTGAATCAAAAACAGCATGCTGCTGCATGTGAGAGGAAGCAGCTTTAGTTCTGATAGGGAGCAGAAACACAACAGCTTGATTAGCGTCAGCTATTGTCTCGTTCCCACACTGATACTATAGACCTCTGTCTCCAAATACAGTCAGCAATCTCTCAGACGACAGTCGTGCAGGTTTTATTCATGAGCAAAGCAAATCTGAAGCAAGGTTCTGAAAAGTGTGAGAACAAAAATTTTTTGACACAGTAGACTGTGTTGCGTTGTCACAAGGTAGTGATGTTAGCTCCGTCCCATGTTACGGGAGCTCTTTAAAGACAGGAAAAAGAGGATAAACATTCAAACCTAAAGTGAGTCGGCAGACCACAAACCTTGAAAGGAATTTAGGATGCAGAAGAGGAAGTGAATGACATCTGACAGTGGTTCGAAGTTCAATAAGGCGAGGCCCCAGGCCGTGCCGAAGAGGCAGCTGAGGCCCCAGATGCTGAGGAACGCCACACGGTTCTGATTCCATTCATCCCTGGTGCGGATCTTCCGGAAGACAAGGAGCAGCATCACGAGCCCCGATAACACCAAGATGACCAGGGCTGTCATATTCGTGAAGTAGTGAGCCAGCAAGGCCTCACCGTTGCTTTTCATCCAGCACCTGCAGAGAACAACAACAATTAGATAGAAACAAACATAAAAAGGACATACAGGGGTCCTAATACTTTTTAAAACTTTAATTTTTGCCAGTACTTATTCACTCTCCACATGTAGCTGCCTGTCGAAGAACAGAAAGCTTACATCAGGTAAGGGTTAGAGACATCATCGCTTGGCACGACCTCTCTCTGACCATAAATATTCCCCACTGCAAACAGAATCCCAACAGGAACAACGGGAAGAACTGGAAGAAAATAGGTGAGGGTCAAACATGAACTGTATATCGCTTTGATACACCCTGAGGCAAATTTTCAGAAACGCTATTCACAGTATACACCTACCGAAGCCGACCAGGTTCCAAACGTAGGGCTTTGGTGAGGGGCTGAAGACCATGTAGACCAACCAGAAGGTGTGGAAGGTTTCTATGCCCATCCAGGTGAATGAGCTGAGCAGCGCGTAGTGGAGCATCCCCCCCACGCAGCTGCAAACATCCTCCCCTCCCACATTGGCCAGGATCCCAGTGAAGAAGAAAAGCAGACTGAGTAAAGCCAGAGATATGGCTAGGCCCAGGTGGATGGGAATGGACAGCTCCTTTGACCGTCTACTGAGAGGAAAAGAGGTTAGAGGTGGGGAGACACCAACAATAATGTGATGGATGAACTCTTTAAAGTGAGGTGTTACCTTTTCCTACAAAGATGAACAATGATAGCCACACAGCTAATGAAGGAAACGGCGCAGCCTACTGATGTAATGGCAGTTAGCGCCAGCAGATGGCGCACTGGTCGAGGCTCCATTTCCTGCCGGATGATAAAGTGCGATGAAAGATCCAATTGGGGTCTGTGTTCTCAACACTGTGCACCTCTGACAGCTTTCTTCCTCAAATGTTTAGTTACTTCCATGTCTCTGTGGCTCTTTTCTCACATCAGACACACAAGTATTTATCTGATGTTTGCCTTACCACCAGCACAGTGAAGTAAGTCAGATGGTTGCACTGGCACTCTGTGTGTTTATCTCCTCTCACAACTGTCTCGCATCCATCCGTCGACCAGTTCATCAGCAGAGAATCTGCACCGAGAAAATGAATACCTTATGATGTGCTGTGCTATGAAAAATTCTAATATACATTACGCTGCAAAGGAAGGAGTTCAGATATGTAGTTCAAAGGCTACAAACCTTTCCGAGTGTCCCATGAAACACATTTCCTCGAATGCTTTTTCTGAAACAGAGAAGAGAAAAACGGGACACAGTTTTATTCATGTTCACAGAGCTTTTCTTTTTTTGTGACATAATGTCCAGAAACAAAAAACTGCGCCCTGAAAGCAAGAACAAAAAAATGGTGCAATGAAAACGACCACATTTCCAGATGCTAATGATCAAAACACGTTTAAATGTGCTGCCGTGTGCAAAAACTGTGCAGACAACAGATTGAGCGATGTGAGGAGTGTGACGAGAGGTTAGACAAGAAACCTGCAGGTGGTTTCTGTGTGCTGTCTGAAACGCTGAAGAAACCGAACAGACGTCACGGAAAAACGAGGGCAAGGTCTTCTTGTCTTTTCTTCCTCTTCTCTTAACCCACATTTGTGGTATTGAGTGCTTATTGACATATACAGTGCAAACAAAATCACGTCTTGTACAGGCCATCCATCCATCCATTATCGTGACTGCTTACTCCCTAATGGAGTCGCGGGGGGGGACTGGAGCCTATCCCAGGAGTCAGTGGGCGAGAGGTGGGGTACAACCTGGATGGTTTGTACTGGCCAGTGTTAAACAATTTAGTGTACGAGTCAAAACCACAAGTTTTCATAACCGCTGTTTGTGAACACTAACGAGGACAAAAAAAAACGTGTCACCGAATGACATAGTTCTTTACTCGCTGGTTATGCAAGCAGACACACTTACAGGTATGACATCGTGGTTAAAGCCAATCTTTATTGGCTCCTTCAGACCCATGATGACTTCATTCTCCACTGATATTTCCACCACATCGTTCAGAAGCTTGGCCTCCTTGTGCCCCTCCTGAAACACACACACATATTTACCTTCCCCTCTTTCCTTTATATTTGCATACGGAGGAGCAAAAGCATCTCAGACTTCAGACAATCCGACTGATAGCAGCAGTTAAAAAAACCAGCAGGCAGGGAAGCCATGAGGTCAATGAATATTTCCTCAGGTGGTTATCTTTGTTGAGCTCAAACAAACACTGGCCCACCTGGAATACAGGGTTCCTGTTGAAGAAGGTGATGACCACTTTGTTTGTAACTTTTGTCAAATGGTTCACAGCATGAGGAATCAGGACAGTAATGGCGGGCTCTGAGGATACAGGCGAAGTGGCCTAAAAAACAAGATGAACACAGATGACACAGTGGCAAGCCGTGGCTTAATCCAGCAGAGTGAACTGTTTGTGGTTGCAGCTGGATCTGCAGTGAAACATCTTTTTGCAGTGCAGAGTCTGAGCTGGTACTGCCCTGTGGCTGTTTGTTTGTCAGAACATCACAGTCCCCACAGAACAAACAGCCGTAATGAGTAGATCTGCAGATTACTGGGTGGCTTTATTTTAAGGCCATCTGACAGAAATTGTCATCTTTTGACATCTTTCCTTTACTTACGAAATAAAAAGTAGCAACTCTGCTCTTTGATGTGGCTAGTCTTGCACCTATAACTTTCAGCTAAATCGTCCCCAACTTCAGAAGCTGCTACTTAGTCTGTGCCTGAATAAAAAGCTTCAGGGTTAGGGTGAGTCCATCCACTATGGAGACATGATGAACAGGACGGCATGCTGATTAACACACTGTGGTTCACTTTGAGTTCAGATTTTACTAAATGAAGCATATATGTGAAGATTCTCATTCATCCGGTTCATGGCCTCCTAGAAAACTTCACGTCCAGTTGCCTCAATTGAACTTTTCAAGCTTAACATGGGGCAATTTCTTCAGTCAAACTGATGCAATCCCTGTAGTACAGTAAAAACAGAGAGGATGGGAAAGATGGAGCCACACGCTGTTTGTGTTTTGCCTTACTGGTGATGTGATGTTGCTGCCTGTTACACTCTTCAACACTGACTCAAATCTGCGGGCGCAGGGAGGCCTCATCCCAGTCTGGACAGTGCTGGACACGGGCACAAACACACACAATTGAGAGCAAAGTTATTTTAGTCTGACACACCCTTGCAAAGTTTAATGCTTAGCTTCCTGTCAGGAGTACGAATGTGCTCTGTGATTACACCGATCTTCACATATTGGCTTTCATAAACAAGATTATACTAAATGAGGAAGGGTGTTGTCACAAATACACGTCCTGTCAACTTGAGCACACAAAAAGCATAATTTGATTAAAAAAAAGGTGTTAAACTTACTTGCTGAGGAAGAATCGGTCTGCTTGTTTACATAATTCATCTGCAAAAAAACAAAAAAAAAAGTCTTGAGGATTTCATTCATCAGACTAAGCAGGTTTGCAAAGCACCATAACATCATGTGGCAGATGGAAGGTAAAAGAGAATTTCTTTGGTTAATTGAACCAACAGAGACAGAGAAATGTAAAAAAGAAGACATGTAAAGGAGATGCGGGGCAGCATGGTAATGTGGTGGTTAGTAGCATCGCCTCACACCACTGCCTTTACTTCATATGGTAAATTTCAGTCCTGTGTACTATATTTGTCGGTGTACCAACAGAAACAAAACAGAGATTTAGAAGGTTAGACTATTGGAATACCAATAGGCTCTCTAAAAAAGCTGTTAGCTGTAAGCTAAAGATCCATAATTCTCATACTCCAGTTCTGACTAGAACCAGAAAATATGATCATGTTAGTCCAGAATAGACTTTTGAAGCAGCTCTGCCTGTGTGCAAGTCTCTTTGTGGTCTATTGCAAAACCTGCTAGACCACAAGCTCTGTGAGCCAACTCCAGCTCTGAGAACACCTGGTAGTGGTCTCCTGCTTGTGCCCAGAGTGAGAACCAAACAAGGAGAGGCTACATACAATGACTATTTCTAATGTTTCAATGTTTATGATTTTTGTGATTTTATGATGTAAAGCACTTTGAATTTCCTTGTGTAGGAATTGTGCTTTACTAATAAACTGAACTTGCCTTAGAAATGATAGCCCAATTCCATGTTCCAATGAGACCATCTACCCTCTCTTACCAGTGTTGATGGACTGTGCGTCAAACGTGTAAGCAGCCCGTGTTCTTTCTGAGAGGGTGTCATTCCTGACTGCTCCATTGATGATGCCATACTTTGCTTCTGGTGCATTGGCACCGTTGGTCAGGTCAGTGCAGCAGGTGTCCTTCCGGCTTGCAGGCCAGCAAAGAGTGAGATTCTTCCCTCTTACCTGAAAAAAAAAGGAAAATGAATCTTATTGTGCTAATAAGACAAAAATGTACTGTACATTCAGTGTGTTCATTCTGCCTTTCAGCGCTCATTTTTGGGTGCTGAGAAAAAATGAAGTTCCATGCCCCATAACTTTTCTGATTTACCTGCAGTTTCAAATGGTCCATCAGCGGCTCCCAGTACAGACAGAAGTCAGTGTCCTCTGCTGAACTAAGGCCAAATTTGCTGAGATCAATCACCTCGGACCTCATACACCAGGCGGTGACCTTCCCGTTGATGGACAGTGTGCTCTCATTGGCTGAAATGGAGATCCCATCACAGCCAGTAGAGAGGTGGATGTTAAGGCGCAGAGAGTTCCTGCCATGACGCCAGGTGCCGCAAAACGCAAAGTCTAGGTCATTTTGACTGGAAGCTGTTCAAATAAAGAGCACAATGAATAGTGTGTTGTTTTTTTAACCACATGTTCAAACACTGATTTTTTAAAAATAGTGGTGTATGGAATTTTTGGGAGATATGGTGTTTGTCCTTGTATTTCTCTGTGTGGCCCTGCGATGGACTGGCAGACCCCATCTCTCGTCCATTGGCCACTGGGTTAGCTCTCCGGTCCCCCCCGCAACCCCATCAGGGATTAAACGGTTATGAAAATGTATGGGGTTTTGTAATAGATAAGCTATTGTTAAACCATTGTAACCACTTCTGCTGCCTTCACCCTATTCTAACAAAAGCTGACTTTAAAAAAGAGAAGTGGATGGGTACATCTGAGCACAGTTTCTGGTAGTAGAATGTAGGTGGATAAGGAGGTTTTAATGTTTCAGTTACTTTGGTAGAATTGATGCATGTTGTATTATGTATATAAAATCATTATGTGCTTCATGTTCAACATACACTACACTTCCAAATGCAACTTCAGGCCCAGGTTTTAGCCTGTTAACAAGTACAAGTTGTCCAATATACATATGGTGTGCTGAACCGCCTTTGTGCAAACACTGTAAAAGGAGTTAAGAAGCTCTCTGTTGTAAAAGTGGACCTGTGGAATTGCTGCAAAAATTGCTGCAAAAATTTCTAGGTATTAACATTGTGCTGGTCTTTACTGGAGTTTCAATAGACTGACCCTTGGTTGGTTCTTCATACAAGTGAAAGTGCTATGGTGAGAAGTGGAATTTTCACACCCCACCTTTTACTGGTAGTAAGAGGCAAAAGTACTTCCTACCATACCAACACTTGATATAACAGGGCGGTGTTATGTCGATATTCATGTTTTCACAGCCACAAATTCAGAGAAAAAACCTTAACCAGGCGGCGTGCCTCTGCACTTTAGGAAAGATGTTCAAAGGGAGAAAATGTACACACAGCATTTATCAATTCCATGCAGTTCAATTTTATTCATAAAGCCAAATCAAAACCAATGTAATCTTAAAGCCTTTAAACATAAAGACCGATTCAAGCCAATTAGATCAATGACATTACATGTGGAACACCCGTTAAGAAGGTTTCTGGTGTTATGCGGTTTTCCCCAATGTTAAATTACTTTTCTTTATGTTTATTTCATTCTCCATATTTTATCCAGCAAAAGCTTCTATTCTATTGTTCGTTTATACAGAGAAAAAACACAGTCGGTGTAAGGCCTCCTAATGCAAGACATTACAAAGCTGAAGAAAGTAAAAACTGGTAAAACATGGCATGATTTTACCATGATGGAAAAACAAAAAGATAGAGAGTTATGATGGGGCATAAAAATGTGGTCCCAGTGAGGTACTCTTACCTGAGCCGAGGAGGGCAATCAAGAGAAACACAGACTTCAGAAGATCTGCCGGTCGGGTCTCCATCAGCAACAACTAAAACACAGGGACACAAAAACTGTAATGCAGCAAAAGCAAAACAGATCTGCAATTCATTCCTGATTGTGATAGTCACTCAGCAAAATGAGGCATTCCACAAACTAGAAGCATTAGCTTACAGGCTGCCGGATTAAATTAAGGAAAGCCTTGCATACATTTGTAGCCATTTCATGACTATAAAAGGCAGAAGTTTAAAAGAAAAGTCCAGCATATCTTTCACACTGTCACTCTGTTCAGACATACATCCTGAAGAAAACAGAGGGTACCCTGACACAGCACAGGGCTGACATAATAAAACCTTTTTTATCAATACCATTCTTATCCAGGCGCCTGTTTTGTTATCTATGCACTCCTATCAACGAATACAAATGAGTGCAGGCTCAAAATACACACAAGGACCCTTATGGGCTCTTATCAATGGAAACAGTCTTCCCCTTTAACTGCCAACTGCACACATGCACCAACAGCTCCCTCTATCCATTCAAGTTCATTTTTCTTACATAGCAGATGTCCACTGTTTTGGTTACTGTTTTGGACGAGCCAACGGTTCCTCTATAAGAAGAGCGGTTTAAATCATGTTACAGCCCTTACCTCAGAGCAGACTGAAAAGTTCTCAGACACTGTCTACATAATAACACACTTTTCAATTTGTAGAACTGTCACACTCTCACACCGAACGCTGCTCCTTTGAGCACGTGCCATTGCTGTCTGATGTGCGTGACTGGGAAAATTTGTGGGTAGAAAGATGATGATTTCAGAGGGGAAACAGAATAGTTACAGTTCTCCTCAACATCAGAAGATAGACAGGAACTGACTGAACCACAATGCAGTAAGCCGCAGCAGAAAGGAAATAATAGTCTAAAAATCTAAGACAAAAAAGCAACAGGGAGAGATACACCTAACGGTAGAGTCTGGGGTGGTCAGGTGGCTATTCATAAATGCACAGTCGAGACACACGCCAGACGCTTGAGAAGTATTTCCAACACGAACAACTGCATAACAGTGAAAAACGCCAGATATATAAGCAGACAGATCAGTTCAAAAACACACACTGGGAAAACGAATGATTTTCACATTTTCATGAGACAGAAGTGACCTGAAAGCTTTGTTTCCCTGGTTATTCTTTTGTCCTGAATTCAGACACTGCACATAACCCAGTCACCTACAGTCACCTCAGTCACTGGCTTGTTGATGATTCACTTCCAGGATTTGGCATCATGGGACTCCTGTCTCAGACTTGTGTTTCATCTGAATAGACAGCAAAAGCGAAAGCTGTCTGTCACAGGACAAAGACACAATATGTCCCCATATTACTCAATATAAATTCAAGTACTTCTCATATTCTAAAGGTTTTTTACATGGAACCAATGATGTAATAAATTGTACGGTAAGATTTTCTAGATTTTCTGTTCTGCTTTCATCTCTACCTATCTCTTCATCTCTATCTATCAGATATATTTCTAACTGTATGGATAAAAAATAGATAAAGGGCTCTTCAGCAATAGTACACCTTGACTTTATATCTGATCTGATCTTAGCTGGAAAATATGAAGCTAGACATGGACAATTTTCTCTTTCACTCTGACAAAATCCTGGGTGCATGGGAGCCAACCAGAACACTTAATTGGAAATAAGAAGATTTGTCAATGTTTGCACTTGTTGAATATAATGCAAGAGTATACTGTTGATTGCTATGAATAAGCCAAAACTATATCAAACACTCTAGTTCTCACTTCAGCTTACTCCAAAAAAAAAAATATATATATATGTGAAACTGTTTTCTCTGTTACATCACATTTCTCTGTGGTTTTACCAATTCCTCTTTCAATTACATCAAATATTGAGAAAGAAAGGTACTATGGTGTGATTTCAGTTGGTTAATACTTTGGAAACCAATATACTCCACACATATGCAGAGAAAAGCATTCCAGTAGTAATGCTGAAGTCAGACGTCACTGTAACCTTAACTTAGGATGCTCATCAACATCCAGAAACAGTGGGTTTAAAGTGGGTCATCAAGAGGTGAAATTTGTTTGTATTAGAGCTAACAACTTACTAACTTTGGTGCATTCAGCTCACAGTTGGTGTGGTTATTTTAGAGCCTTTCTTCAACTTGTGGTAGCAGATGTGTAAAGTGGTCGCTGCATCAGCGAACACTTTAATGTTTACTAGTCTGCTGTGGTTCTGTGTTTACCAAGATTATAGATTATACAAAAACACCGTAGTAGCACTGTTGTCTGTAACAATAGTATATGTTTTGTGCATCCATCCATTTGCTCTGAACACTAATTATAATTCAGCCATGGGATTATATGTTTTCTGATATAGTGAAATAGTTATGGAACCTAAAGTAAAGTTTGGAAAGATTTTCAATGCACAAAAAAATAAAAAAAGTTTAGCTAAATTTATATCAATTACTTCAAATCATTATTTGTTGTACTTTTCTGTAAAACAATGGTAACCCTGAAGCACAAACATTGTGCTTCTTTTAATCAAATAAAAATCCGCCCTAAAATTTAAATAGAAAATTCCTCTCCAAGTTCTTTAATGGCTGAGCAAATGTAATCTTTCTCAGATCATAATTTTCTATTTTCCTTCCGTTACTCAGCATTGAACCTGCTGAATTGGCATGGCATGTAAGCTAAGTCCTTCTCTATTCCCACGCCCACCATTGTCCCCATGCTGCAAAGCAGGCATCAACTCAGCAAAAGAATTTCCCCTCTTCTTTCACTTCCAGGCGCATTTGTGAGAGCGAGAGCTGGCATAAAGAGTGTGTGTGTGATTGTGAGTATGTAAAACTGGAACAGTGCTCATGCACCATTAGCTCAATTCTTCTTCTCAATTCAAAGTATGACTCACTCATCTTGAAACTGCATCTTTTAACACTTCACGTCCTACTTTCACATTGAGACTTCTTATTTGTTTGTCAGAATTCATGGGAAATCCTCCGACAACAGACAAAACAATGAGACAGGCACCCTGACCCTTCTTATCACTGTCCGGTGCTTTGTGTATTCCAGTAAATTTTCTGAGTCATCATCATATAAGGGTCTGACACGCTTGTCATTATCAGTCATTTTGACTGAGCTCTGGTGGGTTGTCACACCACTCAGCGAGCTATAAGCAAAGTAGGTTACAGGCCAAATCTTCTCAATGATGTTTGAATATCAATACATTGGTGGTCTGTACAGTCATCTTCCACAACAACTTCATATATTGGCAATAAAATGAAGTCAAATATTGATCAAAGCTGACACTTGCTTTGAGTTTTTGTTTTTTAGCCGGAGCCAGCAGTGGGCAATGTAAGTGCTGTCATGTATAATGGAGCGTTTCCACTGGGGCCTAATCAGGGCGGCTCAGCACGGGGTTGGGCATCAACCCTTCTCAGGGTAACAGGACAACACGTACATCTGATTGGATTATATCTGTGACCGGAAACGTTGAAAATGCGGGTTTACAGGTGCTGCGATTGTTGTCCCGTGCTTGCGGTGCATATGAATGACGTCACGCACCAGTCGGCCTGTCTTTCTGCTTGGGTGCAATTTGTAATGGAAAACCACCTATACTGTGTAGGGCTGAGTTAGCATAAGTTTCAATACAGCAAAGGTATTCCCCACTCAAAAAAGAGTAAAAAAAGGTTTTCTGTTTTCTATATTTAAACGGGGAATGTCTAAGTGTTTTTATACAAATTGCTGCAAGTATGCAACTGGTGAAAAGCTATCCTACCTAATTTCACTCATCTGTGTTTTCAGAGGCAGTTAAGGTTGCCCTCATGAAGCTAAGGCAAGGTTTGTTTCAATGAATTGCATACAGTTTTCAATGAGCACCACAAAGCTTTGACATACAAATTAGGGATGGGACGGTTTCTGAAAACCGTCCGAACCGTTCGGTTCGACTGTCTCGGTTCGGTTCGCGTGTGTACCGCACGGTTCATTCTGCTCCTTTTTCTCAGAGGGAAGCGTTTACACTCCAGAGCAGAAGGGGGCGCTACTGGGCCCAAAGCCAACCACCAGTAGTAAACAAGAAGAAGAAGCGAAGCAGCGTAGCCGATAATAAAAATCAGACCGCCAGCAGCAGTTTCTAGTTCTGCTGTATGGGACCACTTTGCATTTAGAGGGAAGCACGTGTTGGAATTAGCTCTGTTTCCTCGCTTGCAATGCCAGAATCTCACCTACTTTTAACCTCAGACTGTCACAATAATGTATCAAATGTCAGACTGCTTTTTTCTTTCAGTTTTAACTAGGGATGGGGATCGAAACCCGGTTCTATTAAGGACCCGGTTCCACTTTTTTCAAAACCCGAAAATCAATAACGTTTGGGCTTATCGATACCACTATCGAGTCTGGTCGTTTTTTTTATTATCACAATAGTAATTGTGAAATCTGTGTTGTAATCGGCAGCATACAAGCTAGTTAGCTTGAAAAGTAAATAAAGTTTCAGACGTGTGTTCTGATTGGCTCAGTAAAACGACAATTAGGTTATCATGATGCGTTCAAGTGTAACGTAAAGAAAAGGGAAATTGAGTTTTTGACGAGAAACATGAGTAATACAGTTGTATATTGCTCTAATTATTTTAGAATATATAATTAAACTACTGATGCCAACATTTATTAAAAATTACATTTAATTTAAGATACAATTATTTATTTGTTAAATATTGTCGCATCGTCTTTCCACCAAATAACAGAAAATTATCGATAGTGGTATCGATAAAGACTCGGATCGAAAAGGAGTATCGATAAAAGTATCGATATCAATAAATATTAACGATCCCCATCCCTAGTTTTAACCTGACTATACAAGACATAATAGATTTTCCTAACAATCACTATATACCGAACCGAAAACCGTGACCACGAAACCGTGAAACGAACCGAACCGTGGATTTTGTGAACCGTCCCACCCCTAATACAAATGTGTGCTTCTGCTGTTAAACAAAACAAAAATTCAGATGCCATAGAGAGAAAAACGAGAGTGGCTTTCCCCCACTCTTTTGTATTGGAGACTACAGGGCATGTTGGCATTGTTCTGTCAGGGTTTGTAGCCCCTAAATGGTAAAGCAATTAGACAGAAAGATTGTGAGGGGAAGGTCATATTTCACGACCATGAACAAAATCACTCAAGAGATAAAACTATGGGCGTGGATGACAACTTGAAAGTAAAATGTCCGTCGACTTTTTCAACTTCCCCCATTTTCTTTGATTTTAGTTACATCCTAACCATTTTTGTCACTTAATTTAACTTTAGTTCCCTTCAATAAATTTCTGATTGCATCGAAGACAATCAGTTGCAAGACTGAAAAAAGTGTTGCAGCAGTTGTCATGCAAACCAGACCGTTCCATTTTTTTTTTCTTTCCTGCATTCAAACCACATTTTCATGTCTGCAGTGTACAAGTAATAGAGTTACTTCCCTTCCACCAAAAATTGCCTTACATAGTGGTCATTGCTTAAATTATTCTGTGTTTGCATGGAATATGATTCTGAAAGCCTCAGACAACTTCCTCTGAGCAGGGAAGCAGAGAGGGACTCATGAGGTAGAAGGACTAAGCTGTCCTACAGATTCTCTTAAACAGCGTGTCCAAAAACTTGCTACCATATCTGGTGAAGGCAAAGAAACAGGAGCACACCACTGTGTTGTGAGTGGGTGAAAATACATGCACACTTGCAGGGAAAATAAGCCATCTGATACACCACCAAAGTTTTAGCCAAACATGCTTTTAGAAAAAAATGTCATTAACAATGACAAAGTTCCCACTCGTTCCAGCCCAACACTCCATCTCAATTTTCATTTAATATCCTGTGAAACGCAAGCCTTGTTTACAGTACAATACCTTCAACTGACTGCTTCCTGCCCTCCTCAGCAGTCTTTTAACACTTCTCGGGTCTGACCATCTATTTGATGGCTTCTGGTGAGTTGTAACCCTTCAGTTTTCTCAATTTTGTTCACAGGCAACACATTTTAGGCTTTGCAAAAGCATTTAGATAAACCCGACACTAACATGACTTGCAACAGGCAGATTTTAGCAGGATTTTATTGCCCAGCAGCAACTTTCAGGCTATGTTTCCACTACTCCTCCGTGAGCAGCAGAATGAGGCAGCAAAGAATGTGAGGGGAAGAGTAATCCAAGGAACAAAAGCAGCTCTTTGTTGTCGTGCTGTAGAGCTGAAGTGACAGCGCACATGAATAAGGGTCAGAGATCACTCACTGATTCAGAGGCTGTATAAAAGACAGACGCACACACCTAAACCAACACACTCGGACGGCTCCCCCTCTTTACACAACGTGGATTAAATAAAATAGGAGGGCAGCGCCACTTCATGACCAGTTTGCTAGTTCAGATTATCAAACGGAAGCTTTTTGTTTTCATCCTACTCCCAGTATCAGGCACAGTAACACACAACAAAGTCACCTTGAGGAAATCTCCCAGGAACCAGCTTCTGCTCACATTTTCTCCTGAAGAGACAGTGTGATCTTACAAGGTAAAACGAGAGGCAGAGCTGCAAACATGTGAACCAGTTATGAAGTTACTTTCCCGTTTTAAAAGTACAAGAAGCAACATGTTATGGATGCCACTGCCTTGTTGTTGAACTTCACACACTCTGAGCTTATCACAGCATATGTGTGAAAATGAAAGGTGACAGTAATATACGGAGCAGCTCTAAACAACATTACTGAAAGTGAAATTCTGCCATCAATTTTTGTTGGCGTTTATCAGTTTCCCACAAACTGCATGCAAACTCACTCGACACAAACAAGCCAAGCTATGTCAAAGCAGGAGTGGGAATAAAGGTCCTCTGCACTGAAATCTTCAGTGGGGAGTTTGAACTAACACCACTGAAGTGGAATGCTCCCTAGGCTACATTTGTGTTGCATTCTTTGCCATAGCACCATAGTGATGCACCGTGCACGCCTGCTTTGTCTGCTTCCTGACATATCTGCTGAGGAAATTGGAGGAGCAGGTGGAATGTTGCAGATATGTCCTTCAGAGCCTTGAATAAATCAATAAAAAACGGCACACTCTCTGACACATGCACTGACAAAAGCCGACATATCATTAGGCCTAAATCACCCACAGAGTGTGTCTTTAAATGTAGGTCACTGCCTATAGCTTTCTTTCAGCAGAAAGAGAATGATTTTCCGCAATGAGTCACCCAGTTTGTATTTCAAGAAATGGGGCTTTTTGAAAAAAAAAGAAAACATGCCATTAATTGCTTTTGGGTTGCAGGTGTTTCTCTGCATGTTCTAGATCTTTTTTTTTCTTTTAAGGTGGAAATTACCCATTTTTTGGCCCTTTTTCTTTTGTATGAGTGAAATTTTTTCATTCAGTATTCATCAAACCACATACTTTAACTGTACACAGAGCAAGTTGGTGCTTAAAGTCCCTGCTCTGTGCCTTTCATTTACAGCTTTGAAGACCAGCAACATAAAAACCACAAACCCTTTCTGCACTCCTGTATGTGAATATTAAAAAAAAAACCCATCTGCGTTGTTACTGAATAAAAGTACTGTAAACAAACCACCATGAACCAATTAATCCAACACGAGGAAATAGAGTACAATAACTTGAAAATAACAAATAGATTCCACTTTAAATACAAAGTGAATGCAATTTACCATAAACAAAATAAAGGTGCAGCAAACAAGTTTATCACGAAATTTACCATTAATATTAAATCTATTGGAAACTCTATGCAATTGATAACAGTTTGATTAATTTCCAAAAATGGCCTCCTAATTATCATGGTAAGGTGAAGGCAATTTTAAATACATAAACATGAATGGGGAATTATTATTCCATTGTTTGGCGACATAACAATTAAACTATAAAATATTATGTTAATGGGGCTTCTTAGGATTATTAAACCACCCTACTGGGTTATTATTAAAAGCCTATTTATACCATTAGAAATCATTAGCCTAGCTTGAAAGCTTCTAATAGAAACAACGGCAGGTTCGCCTTCGTGGACTCACCTTGAGGAGTTTTCCTGCCTTCTCCTTTTGGGGGATTTTGCGCTGCACCTGAAGTCTGGAGTACGCTTCTCAGATGCTCAGTGTCAGGAATTAAACCCCAGAGGAGCTGGTTCCCCACGAAACTGTTTCCAATACAATAAACAGCGTAATTAAAAAGTAGTTTTTCGCTAAAAAAAAACAAGGTCGTAAAAACTTGCGAATGAAAACGCAAATTTGGTAGTCTGTCGTGTAAAAGGTGTCTCTTATTGACCTGGTCACTCGGTGTCAAAAATAGTTTCTTCGGAGTCGTTCAGGGGAGTTAAAATATTTTACAAAGTCTGCCTCCCTCGAAGCGTCTGTAAACCGTTTGACTGAAGACTTCGCGTTGACCACCGTCTTCTGAAACAGAGATTGTGACTCCGCCAGCCGTGCCGTCGCAATTTCACTAAAGACGGGACAGTTTCCGTAAGACTTTCAAAATAAAATACCATCGCCTCACAGCGGAGTTTCATAAACACTCTGATTAAATACACGTTCAATTTACAGTCTAAATGGGCATTTATTCACAACTTCACAGCGAATTCGTTCACATGCCGAACTTGTTCAATTACTTTTCTTCTATTGTCCCTAAAGCGTCTGATTGGTTTGGCTTGACCAGTATTTAAATGTCTTCATGAAACATGCGAAATTCTTTTGTTTTATTAATCCCTGTTTTTGACTGTCAGTTCATCAAATCAAAGGATTAATTTATTAAAAGAAAAAAGATCGTATAATAAAATGAGTAAAATTGTTTTGATGTGTTTCCTTTCTGATATTCGTTTTCGCCGTGTTTTCTTTCTAACTTGACAGATGTCAGCGCGGCAAGGTGTAAAACAGGAAGGCTGACAGGGAAATGAATGGACGTGATAAAGAGGAGGGGGGAGAAAGGTAGAAAAAACAGTCTTATCAATAATGTTGTTTCACTCTCAGATGAATGAGATGTGTATGGTTTTCAGTTTGAGTTGAATGACGAAAGAACCACATAATATCATTGTTATTGACAGATAACCCTATATTGCATTACCTCTCCCTATCACATGCTTTGATCCCTATAATTAGATTTATATAGATTGAACGTCTTTTTTTTCTAGATTCTAGACTTTTTTTTTTGTTCAGGATGCTGCAAATGGCAAGGGTCGGATAAGAACTCCTTAGAGGACCCTTAGATGCCTGAGCACTTTAAGAGACCCCTCCGTCTGTCTGGGTGCATTAATAATGGACCACGGCCGCCAAAAGGTCTTGGCAGCATTCTGCACAAGCCAATGTTTATGCCACAGTGGGAAATGAGTTGCAACACGCAGTCACTGTGATGCCACACTCACAGCTGGCATCATGACGTGTTGTTTCAGTTATCACCGCAGACCACAACTTTACATTGAGGAAGCTTTGAAACTTAAGAACAGAAAGTTAAGCAGTCCTAATGACTTCCCTAAAAATGTAAACAGACCCAACAACTGAATATCTTATGACCAAACACAAGCTTCTTTTAGATATTACTATGGAAGAGAATGAAAAGAAGAGAAAAAATTACACGTAGCTCCATTATTGCTTCCTTCCTTTTTTTAATAAAATAATTAAAGCAAGACCAAATAAAACGGATTTAATCAATGAAAAACTATCATATTCAGCAGGTTTTTCTGAAAGCAGAAACATGGTCTTCTCTGCAAGGTGTATACCAACAAAGCCTCCTGAGCTCTGGTCTTCTGGAGCCATGGTGACAACTCTGGAATACATACTGCCAAATGTCGAAAAAACCCAAATCTGCACTGTACTCCATTCGTATTAAATCAAAGAAAACATCATTATTCAGACATTTCAATTGTTTCTGATGTAAATTGGTGCTAGTTAACTTAACTAGTTAACATGTGTGAGCCTCAATTAAATTTGACCAGTAAAAACCACTTCCAATGCCTTCTACTTCAACCTGCCTTCAGTGGAAACTGTCTGTTGCACCACAACCTGCAGGTGTTGCAGTTGGTTAAAGATTAAACCAATTGCGTCTGCCTGCGTTATGTCTGTTGCTGCTACAAATAAAAAGGAAGAAAGAAAGAAAAACGTACTCAGCATTTCAAGCCACATTTCTTTCTCCAGCAGAACATTGTCAGATACTGATCTTAAGTTGGTTTTCTCTTTCTTATACCATAGGGGATATGAATAAGATGAAGGGGAGGAGAGGAAGGAGAGCATTGCATTCAGAACCTTGCGTTTCTCCTAAGTCTGTGGTTGCGTGTGTTTTTCTGGCACAGGATGTGACGGTTACATTTTATGGGATAATAAAAGACCCACTGTCTTGCAGTGACAGGTGTGCCAAAACTCTGTCTCACACACACAAATATTGAACACAATGCACTTATGAAAGTGGTTAGTGCTTAGTTTTTTTTTAAAACACCAGCAGTTAGATTAAGAAGGAAAGAAGCACCGAGACAATGACTGACTGAGAAGGAGAATAGTGTGGGGGGGAGTAGAAAAGAAGCGCCAGTGTCACGCTCGGGGGTAAAAGTCAGCAGTCTCAAGTCAAGCCAAGTTTGTTATCTTATCGTCAATCTCCATGCAACACCGCATGGGCTCTATGAATGTCTGAGTTCCTCTTTAATACATGAACTATTAGGCGTATAGTTTTACCAGGGTAAGGTGTGGAGGAGAACATATTTGGTTATGCTCAATAGGCTATACTGACCCCTGTTCGGATTTCTCTTCTTAATCTTTACACTTAGTCACAGGAATCTTTTTTTTTGTCTGAACTTGAAATCTCTTGCAGGCTACTATGTGAAACAGAGACACAGAAACGACCTGAATAGTCATCTCACAGGAGAAAAAAAAAGTTCTTTGTGATTCACAAGTGCACCATGTGGCAGTTATAGACTACCACCAAGTATGAAATCTCAAAGCAAATGTTGTAATCTGTCAAATCCCCTTAACTGGTTTGGAATAAGCACATTTGCAACTAAGCAAATAAGCTTTCATGAGAAACACACCTCTCTTCAGAAAAATACAAACACTCCCAATGCTTGCAACAATGAAACATTGTAAGTGGAAAAATCCCCCCAAATCACAGGTATTTTTTAATGGCTCAATGATGACAACCTTGACACCACATTTAAGACTTTGTCCAGCCTCCAGACTAATCCAGTTCCTAAATCAGATTTTTAACTTCCCATCTTATCAGTGTTTGATGTCAATTAAGACATTTTAACCCCTGGCCTTTCCCAGTAGCCTCTTTCTTGGGCTTAAATATGCATAATGTGAATGACATTACAATGATGTCACCAAAAGAACTGTAAAAAAGGTTTGAGTCAGCAACCTCAAATGCATTTCTTCAAGTTTTTTTGCAACCATTGTGTTCAGTTTAATATGTGCGGCTTTCTATGGTCTCATAAGCATCCTTAAGGGTAGACTGTTTTGGAAAGTGTGGGAAGTGTGCGTCTGTAAACATGTGGGTAAAAACAGCAGCTTAGTTTAGGAGGACAGAACCATTGATAAGGAGTTTAGACCAGTAATTTAATTAAACCTTAAGCTGCAGAGAGACACGTGCCTATCATGAATTTTAAAGTAACTCATGAAGAGATGGAGAAACATTATGTATATGAAAGAGGAAATAGACAGTACCCTATCCCCTCCCAGCACTAACCCCTCTTCTTTAAAACCCTCTAGTGTCACTCAGTCTCATAACTGCTCCATATTGAAGACACACACTCATGTTAAAGTAGAATGTATCAAGTTTAGAGTATCTGAAGCCTTACATGGTCCACTACTTTGTGGGGTTCCTCATTTAGTCAGTACCCAGAGGTTAAGGAAGAAGAACATGAATGGGATGATTGAAATGCATTCATACTGTAAAAAAGAGACATTTGACTATGAAAATTGTTGGTATGCTTCAATTATCAGTTAAATTTCACACTGGGTACTTTCAAAGAGTGAAGTCCCTTCACATAGGTTCCTGAAAAAAAACTGCAATCAGCTCCATACTTCCCTCTGAGGTTGGAAGAAACCAAAAGCAGAAACAGGACATGTTTTTCATTCAACAAAAGAAAAAGGAAAAAAAAACGTTTATAGAAACTGTTCCATCTCCTCTGGGTAGAAATACAGTAACTTATTCTTGGTAAGACTATTACTTGACAATTCGAACAGATTTGCATGACTTATCTTACATTTTTCGGTGGATAATGTCTGTTTTCCCTTCATTCCCACAGTAGAACTGGAACCTGCTGGAACTTGTGCGTGTATCTGCTAGACTCTGAGTTATACGAACCACTAACACTGAGATGAAAAGATAATGGTGTTTTGTGTCTACACATATCAGAGGAAAACATCATTCTGCTGAAAACTGGGCATATCTCAGCATGATGCAATGGGCATACTTTGAGAAATGTGAGGGCACTGGTAAAGGTTCACAGAAGAAGCAGCCATCCAAAGATCTATCAGATTAACAGTATCTGAAAGATTGCTGGAAAATAATGTGAGAAAAAAATCCAGCAAAGAGCTCACACAAGATCCAAACGGTGCATACGACAAGAATATTTCACTGGAAGGGTTATAGTTGAAAAATAAAGGTGCTCCTATAAATGTTGACTATCAAGATTCTTTTTGCCGGTATAAACAGTATGTATTCATATAGGCACATATTAACACAATTCACTGCACCTATCACTCTTTTACCTTAAGTAAAATCTGATGAAATTCGATCTACCTGGAGACGTCAGTGCAGCATATGTGAATACTTCCTTCTCAGACCAAAAAAAAAGCTTTTAAAGTGACTAGATCTGATACAGACTGGAGGATTCAAATAGAAGCTGGTGGATTTTTCCAGTAAAATATTTAAATGTAAAAAAAAAAACCCTCAACGATTGACTGTTCAGTGGAGGTTTCACTTCACAGTAGGCTATTCTGATGCTTATGTATGTATTAAAAGGATTTTCACCCTCTAGCAGCCATGCAAAGCATAAACTAAACCCCTACAGTGCAGAGTAGTGTCCCCTGGGAAGCACAGCCCACTTCATTTCAACGTTTCTGCCATCTCTGCTCGCTTAATGTGGTTAAAATCGGCTCCGTCTTGTACGGTGAAATCTATTAAAGGTTTGTAAATGTCAAACTTCCCCTGTATTTTCCGGCCCTCCCTGCTTTTTATAAGCTCAAAGGGCGACACCGATTGTTCTAACTGAAACACACCTTTTGGACACAGTTTAAGGAGAAAATGTGGTTCCTTTGTCTGAAACAGAGGATAAAATCAATGTGTCCTGCGTGTGCTAAAGGCTGACAACACACACACATACACACACACAGGTCAGACTCTATGCATTATTAAAAGACTGTTAAACCGACATCACACACGAGCAATAAACCGCACACATGGGTCCTCATCTGCTGGGCTTTGTTACCATGGCGATGGCGGCTTATTCTTTCTTCCTCATCCCAGCTGGTGGACTCTAACTGTGATGTTGAGAGGCGAGTGAAGTGTGTTTGAATGAGAATGAGAGGCGAAACAAAGAAACGGCCCAACGCTCAGCAGCCCTGAAAGTCGGTCTATTCATTAAACCGGCTGCCTCGTACACACCTAAAACCCAAGAGAAAAGGGAAAGCACCAGCCTCGCTCGCACGAGGTATCGACGTATTGATTTTTGTGTCGATGGACGCCATGGAAATGAGTATTTATTCTACGGTTTCTTCCAGTACCATCACTGCTCTGAAAGCCTTCATTCCAGACAGCGTGGCATCTGTTTCCAGCACTCTCGTGTAGAATGTTAAGGAGCATGCTGAGGCAGGCCTGGCTGTCTGGTTGAGAGCTGTGTGTTTGTCTCACCTCACATGATTACAGACTTTCTATTACTAAAACATGCGGTCCGTCATTCCATTCTGTGACTCATTCTCTCATAGGACTTTCTTCTTATCCACCTTTGAAAATGTTTCCACAACATATTTGTCTAGAAAAACATTGCTGGTTCCTGTAAACAAGCCATACCATGTATTTGTAAAAAAAATTCTGTTTATCTGGCCTGGAATAAGAAGGATCATCAAGGAACTGATTTTAAAATTTGTGTTAAAATGGGAAATGCCTCAAATTTTAGATGATCCGAGAAATTTAATTTGATAGATATGTCTCTCTGATTGATTTTTTTTTTTGCTTTATTTTAAAATCCTTGACATGTTAGGAAGTAGATTTGATAACATTTCTGTTGAGTTATATGATAAAATTGATTATACAGAGTCATTTGTACCACTGAAAAAAATAGCATTGTAAAACTATGAAATGACTATTTGTAGTATGTTGGTGTCTTTAAAACTCCACATCTTAAAAATAGGTTAATTTTATGTTTATCTTTATGCATCAAATTTTTTCATAAAAATGTTTTTTTTTATTGTTCTTAAAGACGCATCATGGCCAAAATCAGCCATCAATTCCCTGGTTGAAAAAATTCTGATGCTACCAAACTGTTTCTGCCTGTAGAGCACCATTTACTGTCTCAGAGACATGAACTCCTGCTGATCAGTATACATGTGGAAGAACGTTGGACTATTTGCAGTGTAGGGGGGGTTACATCTAATTGGCATGTCTCGTGAGGAACCATTCTAAACAGAAACCACGAGGAGCAAAGGCAAATCCTTGTGTTTTGCTCACACTATGAAAATGGCTGCTCTCTCCATGTCTGTCATAGCGTGGCATTAGATTCTGTGAACCTTTCTATTTTCATGAAATATGCCAAACCACAACACAACACAAGTGGGTTGACCTCATTTGGAGGCATGGCAGTTCCTCATCAAAGTAGGATGAATATTTTTGAAACGTCTAACATCTGTCCCACAATCCAAAGTCCCAAATGTATTTTGCTTCAGAATGAGTGAGGTCCTGGATCAAATCCTTGGGGGACTGGGAGCCTTTGTGAGACTGAAAGCTTGTGAGCTTGTGGCTCTTTCTCCATATATACTGGCTTCCTCCCAGAGTCCAAAAACATGTAGACAGGGATGCACATTGGTGGTCCATGCAGCAAGTGTTTTGAGAGACTGACAACATTAGCTACTAATGGTTCGACAAGCTACCAAAATGATGAAGTGTGTTGTTTTTCCCACAGATACTGTGTCAAAGGCCAACCTTTCGAGGTGAATGACATATCAGGTTTATGATGCAGGAGCAGCGTTGTAATGTGACACACTTATCTCTGAAGGTGTTTTAGTAGGATATCTATCCTGTAACCCATTTTTTTATCTTAGAATTTTTTTTTAATCATTTGATCTTTGAGCTAACTGAGGGAAAAAACAGACCCATTTGACAGAAGCAACTGGATCTGAGAAGGTTTTCATACAGCTTGGAAAAGAGTAAATGGACAAAAGTTTACATTCTGTAGGAAGAAGAGTTGGAAAGATGGACACTGAAAACAATATTCATGTTATACAAAATTAGTTCTTTGCACAACTCATTTTTCTTTCACAGGCAGGCGATGAAGACAGAGGGGACTTCTGATTCTTATTTTCAACAGCCAAATATCCACCTTTCACTGCCAGAAAGTTAGGGAGAAACTCCATCATTTTTTGTTCTCTCCCGTTCTCTGAGGACAGGCCACAGATCCTCCACATGAAATAATGGAGCAGGAAACAAATTAAGTTATAACGTCACAAAAATATTTTTGTTGCGTCCATTAAAGAATTAATGGACTCTATTACTCAAGATAGTTTTTAGTATCACTTTGAGACATGCTTTTTTTCTATTAAATTTACAGACATGCCTAATATGACCTAACAATACCTAATGACAGTAAAAAGCAGGACTGTATCTTCTCTCATTCATCATAGCATATCTTTACATCAGAAGAATATGCAGATCTATCATTTTCCTGGGTGTTTTGTCCACGTCGTGTAAGAGAAATTCCAGTCCATAGTAACATTATTAATATTTATTAAAGAATATAAAGCAGGTAGGTGAAACAGAGAAATGTACAGATTTCCAGTTGCACAGAAGCAAGTAAAGCAGATCTGCACAGGAGCTGATCATAATATGATTTAAACAGACGAGCAGAAATAACGAAGGAGATGCACCTCCCCGTTTCGCGTTCGACCCTCCTTATTTACATTTGCATTTCACGTTTGACTTCAGCCACGCTACTGCGAAATTAAGACATGACCTTACAACCAACCAGGAAGAACCTGCGAAACCTAAGGTAAAATCTGAGTACAGACCATCCTGGTGTAAAAGTGACTTATACTGAACTTATACTGGAGCACCCTCTAGAGGTGTTTGATTAGAAGACAGTTGGTAGAGGGACACCGAGATAAAACCTAATCAGAAAGTAGTACTTCACTAATATTTCTGGACATAGCTGCTGCCTCCAGCAGAAGCATCCTTGCTATGACTGTCTCTAAATCACTTCATCAGGTATCTGTGGAGCCTATGGGGACTTTGAAGTCCCCCCTTTTGCATCCTTGCTCAATGTTCATTCATTCCAGCTCATCATTGCCTGTGAGGTCAACAAACGCTCGTTTTACTTCTTTAGCTTTCGTCATTCTGGAGCATCTTCTCAATCTCCTGGTCCCACTGGTCGTCCCTGTTGTCTGACTCAGTCACAACTTCATACTCCTGAAGTTCTTGCTGCAACTCCTTTTCCCAATCCGCTGCCTCGTCTGAATGCAATGGGAGAGGGAAATCATGGAAACAATCCTTAACTCTGTGGTTGAATAAAAAAACTAAATAATCCAGAAATTGCTAATCCAAAAGAAAAACAATTTTTATCATTAAAGATTTTTTTTAAATCACCAGAGTGATGATGAGGCTTACCATCAGGAGATGGCACGCTGTCCTTCTTGTCCAGAACTAGCTGCTCCATCTCTTTCCTCAGATCCTCCTGGTTGATGGCTGCCGAGTCAAAAGCATCACTGACAAACTCTGAGACTCCGGGACTGGTTGAAATCTCCTCCTCTTCCTCATGTGGTGGCTGTGATTCACTGATTGCAACTGGAGGAGTTTTTGGTCTGACATTGTCTACAAAAAAAACACACAAGCAAACAAAAAAAGAACATGCCGTTAGCTTTTTAATCATTGGTTTTAAATTTGAATCAAACTGAATCCAAAATCGTCTAACTCGTTTGACAAAATTCCTATTCTATCCAATGCGGAAAATACTTTTGCTACCTTTGTTTGTTTTTTGTTAGTCTTTTGGTTTCTTTCTCTTGCATGCCTTTTTCATGTATCCTGCAGTCTCACTGGCTGCAGCTCTGGGTTGACTCCTTTTTGCTGACCCCTCCATAATATCTCATGTGTAAAATGTTTGACTATCATTGTTTTTTTTTGTGTGTGTGAAAATCTGACCTAATGAATATTAGATTTCTGCACTGCCTTTTGTCCCGCTGCGTTGAGTAAGCGGCCTTAGTTCAGTTACATCTTGAGACGGCCCTCTGTCAGCCCCATTTCTAGTAAAAGCAACTTTCATGTAAAGGCTGAAAAACTGTATATATAAAATGAAAAAATAAAAATTCTCCGTATGTATGACCAAAACTACCACCAGATCTTAAGTACACGTTTACATAAGTAAATGACAGCGAGGAAAATATGTGGCGGAACCTGGCAAATTAAACTTTTCTCCTCACTTTAGGGGCCCTGATAGTGTAAAAAAAAAAAAATTGGTTAAAAAAAGCTCTTTTGTTTCTTACATTTTTTTAATACTCTTCTACCAGAGGGAGTCTAATTTTCCATGAATTACATGGCAGATTTGGGGTAGGGATTTACTTCACTATATACTACACTTTCACCACATGTTCACAGAGGCAAACATCTTCTTTCTCAGTGTAACTGCTTGCATAGTTGCCTGTGTAACTATGCTTGATATTGAGGATTCCACAGAAGAGAAAACTGAGAATCTTGTGAAAACTGTTCACATCAGAAATTGCCTATGGATTTACAGCTCATTGATAACAAAAGTATTGTTGGTGTTGTAGATGGAATGTGACTCCCCTTAATGGACAATACGAAACATCAAAAGTCAAGTTAAATCATTTTCAATAGCAGCAGATGAGGTGGCTTTGACCATAGACTTTTGTGCTGGTACATACCTTTTCTGAATGTATGTTTGTTTACATAGTATTTAACAGAGAGATTTGCTGTTGTGCCAACAATGAACACAGGTTTAGGATTAAAAATGTGCAGCTTCGATAGCCATTTTGTTCCTCCTCTATCCCAGTTTGAAAGCATCCGTAAAAAGTCTGACCTGTTAAGCTGATATCGTCTGGTGACACATCAGCGCCACCCTCCTCGTCGGCCTTCTGCTGTTGCTGGGCTGCCAGCGCTGTGAGCTGGGCCGACTGCTTGATCAGGGACACCCGGTAGAAATAATTTCTCCAAAACACCTCCTCCTTCACGCTGTCAAACACATCACAACAGGATCCAGAAACCAAATTTAAAGGGATCCCTCAGCCGTACGCATGCAGAGGAGGGCAGGTCGTGTTCGGGGGGCTTACTGTTTAGGCACCAGGTCAAATCGCATACGATTCAGGAGCTCGTCCTCCTCCAGCATGACGGCAGCCAGAGGATACATATTCTCCATGTCAAAGTGGAACTGAACACCGGCCGGGGGGTCCCTCAAGAAGTTCCGCTTGTCCTAGAATCAGCAGCCAGACAACTCAGTTATTTACACAATGAATTCATTAGACAAGAAAATATTCGCATTTAGAGTAAGACGTCATTTCTTACAGCGGACAGGGCAAGAATCTGCTGCTGGATTGTCTCCTCCTCGTTGTAGCCGACCCATGGAGGTACTGCTGCTTCTAGACAAACACCAGCATATTGCTGTTAACCTTTCAGTCTTCTTCCATTCAGTTCCAGGCTTGCTCCTTATAATGTCTACCTATTGCTTTATTATTTGTCCTAACTATTATTTTTCTTTCTTTTGTCAGTCGCTATTATGCTGTCTTTTGTTGGGGTGCTGCAGTTTAGTTCCGATTAGTAATAATATTTGTGACTGATACACACATCATTGGATGGACTGGAAGGGCACACACTTGTTCAACCCAGTCCTTGTAGATGACTGTCTTCATATGATTTCTTAAGCAACTTAACAGTGGCATATGAACCGTTCAAGTAAAAATAGACAATTTTGTCAACCTATTTCTTTCATTCGGTCATGTGACTTGAGTCCTCCCACTTACAGGAATATCTTGAGTGTCTACAGAATTTAGATCTACAATCTCACTGCTCTAAAAATATTATTGTAAGAGACGGTCCGGAAACCTTGGTTTATTGTTCCTCCCACTTGACCATGAGCAGAAAGGCATATTCCTTTCTTTAAAATGATTTTGGTCTGTTTAGCAGATCAAGAGCATTTAAAAAACTACCAGTTGCTGTTTAACCTTTGAATTACCCGATTTTTTTGCCTTCTTCTCTTGAACAAATTTCTCCTGCTCCTTCTGGAAGTCTCCAAGAAATGTCTGCAAGCACACACAAACACATATAGTCAGATCATCTGTAAAAATGATTTAGCGAAATGTTGCCTTGGGGAAGAAGAGAGAAAAACAAACACGGATTCACATATCTCGCCGGAGCGAGGGCTACAAAAGTTGTCAAACAAGCCTGCTGCACAACGTGCTTTGTCTATGATGCCGTCAATCTTCCCTTCTTCCACCGACTTCTTAATGGTCTGAGCAGTCTCAACCATAGAATCTGAGATCTTCTTGGTGGCATTGGAGGCAAAACTGAAGATGAAATCTTCAAATGAAGGAGAAGGAGCAGAAGACATGACTGTTAAAAACACCATTACTTCAAAACAGTCAAATGATCTGACAAACTGCTCAATAAATGGGAAACGGGTTATTCTTGCAACTAACTATCCTGTGGGAAATTGAATACAAACCATGAGGAGGTAGGAATATTTTTCCAAGACAGATTTTTTTTTTCTTTACAATGATTCTATTTATGTGAAACATTGGTAATGTATTGGATGGCTAAAAATTTAGAAAGTATGTTTTCTCACCACCAATTCCTTTGTTGTGCTCAGGGTCTTCGTGATTTGGCTCTGGTTCTGTATCCTTGTCAGCTGGTTGCTGTTTGTTTACCTCATTTTGTGCTTCCACCACCTTCTCTTCCTGCTCCACACTCAGATTTTCCTTATCATCCAACGTCTTTTCGTACGTCGGGTTCTCTAAACCCAACCACGTCCCTAACCCTTTAAACATGCTGGTGCTGACAAAAACTGTTAAGACAAGAAACTGACCAACGAAAATGATCAACCTGAACAGCAGAAGATTTTTATGCAACCAGGAACCAAACCGTCGTGGCTTCTTCTTCTCGCCATTCTTTGTGGTAGCTGTAAGGTCCTGCCACCTAGTGGCCAAAATCTGAATTTGTTGTTGACTGTCACTCCGCCAATAGACAATAATGCGTTAAAATGTATTCAAATGTAAAACAAATTTGAAAACGGCCATTTAGGTCGCAAGAATAGCTGGTGGTCATTAGCTGAGAAGTAATTAAAATCACCACCAGGAGGACATAACGGCAGTCAAAGGGTGGCGCTAAAGCACCTCCTTGTCAAACCCGATTTACTCAAAACGAAGAAGATAGACCGGCGTACCGATGACAGGTAGTATACATTCGTTGTTGTTTTGGGAAAATTGACGTGTTAGCCTCTATTTTGAGTTAATTTTCTTTGACTATACTCATGCACATAAAACTGATAATTCTGCTTAAGTCGATCTGAATTGCTGTAGCAGAATGGAAAGGATTAGCCGTGTTGCCGTTTTTTTATCCGTAAAGGGAAGGTGGCACGACAAACTCCCTTTAAAAATAACAATAATGTAGAAAAAAAGAGCTGGAACCTGATATTTTTAATAGGAAATAAAACATCGTTATATCGTGGAGATTAAGTATCACTTTGTGGTTTAATCGGCATCTATAACGAATAAAGTAGAGAAAGCGAAAGTGTTTCCAGGAGTTATTGCATTATGGATTCATACTTACAACATTACCCTTGTGTTTTCTTGACGTTAGAATACGTTACATGAGAATAATCACTATTTTCCTATTCACACCAGATCATTGTAACTGCTGTGTTATTTTACAGGAGAAAAATGTCGACTCTGATGGTTTTTGATTTTGATCACACTGTAGTAGATGACAACAGTGACACCTGGGTGATCAAGTAGGTAGTAAAAGTTTACAAGATTGACAGTAAAAAGACAGAAGATATCATGAAATGTTGCATTCATAGAGGACATTTTTGTTTTCAGATGCCTTCCAGATCAGACTCTTCCTGACTCTGTGAAGAACTCATACAGAAAAGGCCAGTGGACTGAGTACATGGGCAGGGTGATGAACCATATAGGTGAGAGTGAATATTTTATGTTTCTGCTGAATCTTGCTGTATGATCTGACCTGCTGACCTGTCCTTTGGAATTGTTTTACAACAGGAGAGCAGAAGGTTGGCTGTGACCGGATCCGCAGTGTGATGGAGACCATCCCCTTCACAGATGGAATGACAGACTTGCTGACATTTATATCGGAAAATAAAAGTGCTATTGACTGTATTGTCATCTCCGACTCTAACACCATCTTCATAGACTGGATCCTAAAGGCGGCAGGTCATCGGACAGCTGTCGACCTGGTATTCACCAACCCAGCCAGGTTCAATGAGTCAGGCTACATGGAGGTAGAGTGCTATCATTCTCATGACTGCCAGAAATGCCCTGTGAACCTCTGTAAAAGAAAGGTCTTGGAGCAGTACCTGTCCGAGCAAGCCAATGGAGGCACGAAGTACCAGCAGATCTTTTATGTGGGAGATGGTGGGAATGATCTCTGTCCTACTTCTTGTTTGAGAGCAAGTGATGTTGTGATGCCCAGGAAGGGGTATACTCTGGAAAAATTGCTGGCCAGACTTGAAGCTCAAAACGGTGACATGCCTCTTCAAGCCAAAGTTATATCTTGGAGCAGTGGGTCAGATATCTTACAGGAGCTAAAAGCAAGAATGCAGTAAGAAATAAGGCTAGTATAGCGATCAACCTCTTAGTTGTAATGGACGTGTCGCACTTATTACACAGAATAGATAATGGAACGGGTCATTATTATCATTTTCAACTGTAACAGTCATTTTTTTAATTCAAGATTTTAAACCAACTGTACATAACAAGATAACAACGTTTTTTTTTTAAACTAAGTTAAACTAAGTTCTGAAAAGGGAAGATATGTAAAATTGTAGGTTTCTGAATCTAGCTATATTTCATATTAACGACAAAAACAGTGTTTCTAAGATTACAAAAAAAGTCTATCAAATGTAAGGAACTGTTTACATCTGTTCATTTTTTGCACATGTAATGGAGTCTAAGGGAAGAGTTCTGGGATTTTATTCAGGTGTCTCATTGACAGCTTATATTGTATGGATCTACTAGCGGGTTTCTAAACCTCTTCAACAGCCACTTAGAGGGAAAATCGATTTGAGATTGAACTACTGTGAGAGGTATTTTTTTACATTCTATGTTTTTTTCATACAACTTTAATGATCACAATAAATTCAGAATAACCAAGTATCCATTTGTCTTGTCTGAATAAGCAGCATAATTTTCACCTTTTTATTTCATTGAAGGATGTATAGTACAAATCTCTGATGCAGCCCAGTTGATGTTTGATTGTGTACGTTGGCTTTAAAGACCTTCATGAGCAGCTAAAATAAGTTTGTCATGGGATAAAATGTTAGAACATGCACCCATCAATTTAAATGTGTTTGCCAGCTTCTTTAGTTGGAAGCCTAAGGATAAACCAGAGCAGATCAAGAGTACAAATATGAAATTTATTTGGTCACAGGTAAAGTTATCAGCGCTGGGCACTCAGGTGTTATTGGCCAGTTAGCTCTGAAATAAACAGGCCAGCTCCTAATTCATGCAAATTCCATTGGAATGCGATAAGAAAGTATGTGTGTGTGAATGTTGATCTTGAAAACGTGTTTATACTGTAACAGAGAAAGAAGGGTAATCTGTGGGCACTGCCAGAGAGTTTAACACAAGAGAATGGTTCTAAAGTGAGTAGGACAATCAGTAGTTTACACGAATTAGGTTGTAGCATTAATGCTAAATGGAGTAACTATAGCCCATTTCTAACAAATGGTTGCTTGATACCAATCAGAGTATTTTGGTGGCTGCTGCCTATTCCAGATGGCAGGAACTCAGAGGTTGGATACACTCTGGAAACATATCACAGGGCCACACAAAGATAAACAAGACAAGCAACCATGCAATGTTACCACTGCAAAATTTTCTACTTTTGGAATAGTTTAAATGCTTGTTTCCCCATGATGAACCAAGAGTTTCATGAAGAAGATATGAATGCATACGAAAAAAACAAAAAACACTTCCACAAAGAAATTTCAAATGAATATGCTCTGATTCTATTTTTCTCTCTGTATAAATCAATACTGATGAGAGACCACTGGACCGGTTAGCCTGAGCATTATCTGTTCTCAGAAGATGCTCATTACCCATGAGGCCTATGAAGTTACGTCTTTGTGCAATGTGCATATTCTGTCTCGCTTTGACCCTCTTATAGCTGGAAGGCACAGAATTACTGTATTTTCAAATGTATATGATCTACTGTGTTTTGGGGTGCATCACAGACTTGTAAGCCAAGTTAAAAGAATGGAAATATCTTTCGGTTATTCAAAAGCTATACAAAAACTCCTTCAGCAACTGCTCAGACCCTGGTCTGGTTTTTAATAAATCAAAAAATCCCTACTAAATTGACATACATGTATGGGGATTTGAAGGGATTGTCAGCGTGAACATGTGCCAAACAATGCAAAAAATACCACTTGCCTCAGATCTAATCTTGTATTATGACATTTGACTCACTGGACTTCTATTACTTTCTGAAATCCCTCTTCTGAGTGAAAAAGGTTTTAACAAAAAAAATCGCACTTGTCTGAAAAAGAAAAAAAAGTGCATTTACATAAGTAATAGCAAGCTTAAAAAGTGAGGCATTCATTCTGGGCTGCAGCTTTTCAAAATCTTGACCAGTCAACACAAAGGGTTTGGTGTTCAGGCTGAAGAATGAGTGTCATTTTAGCACATGAGCTGTGACGACATTGTGTGCACATGGAATTCACATGATGTATGGCTCATTGTTACACATTTTCCATTGACAAGACAACCACTATTAAATCCAAATACTGTTAAATTAAACACAATTCTAACCACTTAAACTATATTGAAGTCAATTAAACTAGCAACTAGTTTATCAGAGTACACATTCATGAAAAATGTATGCTGTTTTAATGGGTAGGTCAAGATACACAAAATCAAAATGCAATAAAATTTTGCTGATTTAGAAAATTAAACTAGAGAAATGTTTTTTAAAAATTGTTTTTTTAAGTTAAATAGAAAGTGCTTTCATCCTTCTTTATTCAAAGTTATATACAGCGTATAGTGAGCATGTAAACAATACTTCACAGCAATTTTTCAAGGTGGCCTGACCTAATGTTTCTGAGAGAATGGTTGAGTGCTGTTCCAATTTAGTTTTTTTCATATTATGACTAAACTGTCATCCTATTAGCCCCATGAACTGCTCTGATGAAGCCCTTCAAACCCTTTTCTTGCCCACAAAAAAAGCAAGGCTAAAGCCATTAGAGTGAAAAACTAGAATTCAAAAAGGAGACGACCATCTTAAAAAATGAATGGAATAATGAAAGGGTGAATTTTGAGTTCCGAAATCTGTATTAATATTCATAACGTGTTGGTATGTTTGCCATTTGTTATACAATATTAACAGCTTGAGGGAAAACTGGTCCATGAGGAAAATTCAGCTCTTAAATCTGAATACACAAAAAATATATTTTTAAGGATTCCTCTGACATAACACCATTTATTTTGCATTTGATGTCAATAAATATTTCAGCTAATAGTCCTTGGCGTTAGCTGCCAACTGTCTCATTTGCACATTAAATAGATGAAGTGACCTCAACGCAATCCACTCATTTAGGCTCCATCTGTCTTCTACTGTTTCAATTGTTATCACTATTAAAACAGACATCCCCAACTTCTTGCTTTTATCTCACTTTACATGCTTGTCTCAGCAAAGATGTTATCTACAACTTATACCCATTAAATAGGTTCTGGAACTCATTAACAGATCCTGTTATATCCCAATGCTTTACCTTAGTTGAGAAAGAACCCATTAGAACACATTTCTAAAGCACAATGAAGAGTTAACTTAAAAATGTAACACATTTGAAACATTTTAGAGGCAGATATGTCTTTTTAAATGTGTTTGCCCATTCTGCCCCCATTTGGCTCACAAAACAGACCTGCTGCAGCTTGTTTTAGTTTTAGGTAACTTTCACTTAGTCAATTTAATATATGATGTTTAATACTGCCCTCATGATGTGTGCATTAGCGTTGAGCCTATGTGCATTCTTTTATATATATATGTATATACATAGCTTTCTATAGTTGTGTATTCCAGCCAGTGCTGTGGGGGACTGGAGCCTGTCCCAGCTGTGATTGGGTGAGAACAGTATCCAATCCCTTTGTGACAATCACTCAGGATGGGAGCTGTTTATCCAGTCTGGGTACACTTGCTTTCAATTTCAGTTTCAACTTGTAATCCCATCAAGAAAGTGTAAGTGCATCCTGCGGATGACTCTGAGTTCTCCATATGCACCACATCCATGATGCAATCCACCCCGAGGAGCTGCATAGAATCCATGGAAAGTTTCTTCTCTGAAGTCGGTTCACAGGCATCCATCTGAATAACTCCTGTGTTGTGGGTGATTTTCACAGCTGACACGCAGGAGAGGACCCGCAGTCCTGTCAGTTATGTTTGAGAGTATGAGCAAGTGGTCCCAGAAAGGGCCAAAAAAGTTGGTCTCTTGACATAATGCCAAGCTGTCATCTGGTGCCAGTCAGAGCTGGCTGGCTCCTGCATTTGCATTTATCTAATTATAAAGCTGTAAACTGTCACAGCAACATGTAATATTAACAAAAGGACGACAGATATGTATGGTAGGACCAAAAAAACGTCTGAGGCAATGATAAATGGATAGCTATGAATCATACACTTACGGCAAACAGCACGGAGAGATGGTATTCTGATTTCTGTTGTGGCTTACAGTATCATAAATACTTAACTAGCTTTTGGTTATGCCGTGAGGGACTCTGCAAATTTAATGGTTTAGTGATCTAAAAGGCAGCCATCCAAGTGAACAGACTTGATTCATGTTCTCTACTGCTCACGTTACCAAGCCTTAAGAGAGACAAAGAAGCCCCATGAGCTCCTGGGTGGTGGTAGAAGGGGTTGCACTTTTGTTCGGTGCTCGGAATGAAATCTTTCAAAAACAGCTTGATGTAAAATCCTGCATGCTGTGTGATCAGCGTTTAATAGTGAACAGGGGAGCTGCTATCTTCTCTATTGGCCCCACGATGGCATTATATGTGGATGAATCAACTGCTTCTTAATAGATCTCATCAGCACTTAAGGGAATAAGTGTCCACGCTCGCAGATGTTTGAGAGGAAAAAGGGAAATGCTATACATTGTTCATCTCTCAAACCTGTTAGAAGGTGTCAAAAAAATACATTTTCCAACATCTTAAAATGATATATAGAGTGTCAGAGTTACAGTTACCACTTTAGTGTGGAAAAGTTTCTCTCATTAAAGAGTTGCCTACTCTTTTCTCTTCCCTGAAGTCCACCTCTTGTGAGACAAATTGACAATAAATCAATACACATGAATACAGAATTTATCCACCTGTTTCTCCTCTATGCTGTACTTTTGAGTAAAACATAGCGGTGACCCGATTGCTCTTAAGTTGGCACACTGTATGCTAGTCTCCCTTAGGCCACTGACGGTGGACACAAATGTCTTGTAAATTTTGACTCATGAGGTCGACTCTTTCCGAGTGAACACAACCTGCTAGATGTGCAGACTTTGCTGAGAGATACAAACCTGCTGCAGGTCAAAGCGGTAAGGAGGCCCTTTGAGGCCTCTATGGTGCATCTGATAGGAGTAAGCTCCTGCCTTTGGCACGCTGATGTTTAACCGGGCCTATGTGTGTTTTTTTTAAACTGGAGGCTTCTGGCAGGCAGGTATGAGTGCAGCTCTCTTTTCAGCATCTCGTCTGTTTAAGCTCTAGTTAAAGCAGTTTTGAGATTATAACCCCTTTGAGCCAACACACAGGGAAAGCATCAAGGACCATTTGCTGTTCATGCAACTTGATATAACAAGTACTGTATGTTGTACTCATTTGGTGAAGTTAGGGCAGACAAAATAAATCCAATTATTTAGGACAAGTTATACAGAGGTAAAATTTCTGGCAGTGGCTAGGCAGCTGAGTCAAGACCCAAGCCGCTGTGTGAAACATTTTAAATAATAGGTACCTGTGCACCTACACCTACTACAACCTTAAATAAAAATGTGGCTTTACATGATAGTGTTAAGTGGGTATAGAAAATGGATGGATCGATGATAGAGTTTACTGTGTTTCATCAAGTGAAAAGACACCAACCAGCCTTTGGGTACATAGCAAATAAAGAACCAAAGATTACCATATAGAATAGTGTGGACTTCATAATTTAAACACAATTCTTACTGTGTGTGTACTTTAGTATGCACACGCACCTACATTAAAAGCCTGTCTGATTTAGTCATGTGTATTCTGCTTATCATTTTATGGCTCCAAATTAATGAAAGCAGATTTAAGTGACACTAACCCTGCTGGGAAACGTCAGTGCTCCTGTAACTAGTGCTGTGACATGAAATGACACAGCATTTTGTTCGCTCAGATTCAAGCCAAGACCGTTATATTGAAGTATGGGATCGGCCCTTGATTTGACAGCTGAAACTTTAGGGTGTTAAAGTGCGTTTGGTAAAAGCAGTTTTATAGAAATGGTCAATTAAATTAATTAATTAGAGTCAAGAATCTATTATATATCTATTCTCGCTTAATGTGATGATGTCACAATCCAAGTCTGTCTGGTGTGCAGAGCTCAATGTGGTACTTAGTAATATTTTTTCAATACTACTGATCTTGCCTGGAAAAAGTCAACTTGTTCTGTTTTTATCCGTGCTTCCATTTGTGTTGCATTATTTGAAGTTACTTAAATTCATCCTTCAAAGGGTTCATACGACAAATGTTATATTTTGGCTCTGTGCTCCTTCAAAAACTCATCAGATATTATTGAGTTAAGTCAAAATTGTATGAAATCTGTTGGAATTTCACTCATAAATCACCAAATCACAACAACTCTACGCATTTCAAAGATATAATCCTATTCAAGCCAATTATAACCTAAGTCATTCTCAAAATCTTATCAATTCCTGTTGACTAAACTCCAAACTTGTCTAAATCCTGCAAAAGCCATTTCAAAAAAGTTTTCCTAGATAAGGAATCCAACATATTGCACTGAAGCTTTGCAATCCTGAGTGTGCACCAGACATCTGTGGAAAAATAAAAACTACATTTTAAGTGGAAGGAACCTTCTGGCAGATCCAGACTCAGGGAGGGGTGAACATCTGCCTAGACCAGCTGGGGTTCGAGGGGGCAGGAAAGAGGGACAACAAACACCACAACTGCAGCTAACGGACACCTGCTGAGAAAGAAAAGGGGCAACGCAAGGTGATAACAACAATAATGTACATAGACATGGAGAAAAAGGACAAAAGAGAACAGAGTGACGCCGTTTAGGCCTACAACCACATAACTACGGGATGTTTTAGGGTTTTAAGCTTCTATTCAGTAGGTATTTTGTTTTCTCGACACATACTGTCAAGTTCTTCCAGAAGAGAAGACCTGTCAGCTGAGGGCTCTGTCTCCCATTGTAATTCTACTTTTAGAAACTCTGGGAACCATGGGGACACCCTCAATCTGAAAACTAGGATCTATGTTGGAAATATGAAATAAACAATTAAATCTAAAAAAAAACACATGAAGGTTTGTCTAAAATAACAATCTGGTTGAAGTGGTGTTTAACAACCAGCTTTTTAAAAAAAACTTTTTTCATTTTTTAAAAAATTGTACAAAGTGGGATGTATTCTCAAAGTGGAGAATTACTTTGTGAAAAGGATCTTGCTAAAATGTCTTACTGTTTGAATTCCTGGAGGTTTGCCAACACAGGGTGATGCTGACTCAATATGTCTAGTTTCATTAACTGGTATAAAGTACATTGTATTAAACAAATGTTTTTATGTTTTAGTGCCTGTAAAACGTATATTATATTGCACACAAGAAATACATTTAAACAATTTCGCATTAAAAAAAAGACAGCCGTTGACATGCATTTTGGACCTCATGCTCTGGCCAATTTCATGTGTGAAATGATCACATCCTGATACATTACAGCAACATCCAAGATCAAGCTTGGCCAAAACACACCACATTTTCCCTCTTCCTGTAAAAACATAAAACTAACACACTCAAGTCCTTGTGGATTGACATTGGCATTTTAAAGTGTAAACACATGGCCAGTCACTCATCTTGAGAGTGACATGTTAAATTCGCATGGTGATAGTAAGCAGGAGCCTCGGCTATCCTACGGCAAATGTGGCTTTTTTAAATCATGTGAAACCCTCTTAACTATGCACAGAAGTCAGCCTGATCTGACATGACAAATGCTTACCCTTTTCTACCAATTACTCCCACGTCCCAGCTCATTGTTCTCTTTGACAATAATGGCCCAGATGGAGATCTCCTTGACCCATTTCATTTCAAGTTCCACCGCTGCGCATGGCGGGGCTGAGTGGAAAGGCTGCGTAACTCTGCTCTTTCATTTTGGCGCTCTCTGCTGCTCCGTGCGTTCGGATTTGAGTCAGAGGCGGCCAGGGGATGGCAGTGTTGCTCTATGCTACGGTTTTCATCGGGCCTGTGTGGGTATGAGTGCTTTGTGCCACACTCATGAGTTTTTCCTCACATTTTGAAATCAAACTCAGAGGAGCTTTTCCCTTTTGACAAGCAAGGACAAGAACAATCATAAAATCAATGAAAGAGCTGATGGACAAGCAAATCTCCTTTGAATTTCCTTTGGGTGTAGCCTGAGTAAGTGATCATCCTTTGTCGGGATATGTGGTGGAGTGTGAACCCCCCCACTCTCCACCCCCCCCTCCCCCCCACTTGTCCAAACCACATGTAGAATAGTAGTTGCCTCTCCTTTTGAAGTTTTGAAACAACGTGTCATTTATACTCTTAGCATTCTGTCAAGCTGCCCTTGAGCAAGGCTCTAAGCAGCGGGCTGCTGCTTGAATACATGTGGGGATACTTTTCCGATCGTGCAAAGCATGGCAACAAAGGCTCAGGCACATCTGAGATGAGAAGACTTTTTGAGAAACATGATAAAATACATCTACATTTCTAATTTTCCAAGGGCTTTCCATTTTTGTATCTATTCATTTTGGTGAGCTTTAGTAATTCCAGTGGACAAATATGTAAAGGGAAGTCAGTCTCTGTAAATTCTGCCCGTCTCCCTTTTATTATTTCCCGTCATACCAGCACTGCTCAGCGCCCTGATCCTTGTTGTTTTCGACCACTTAGAGCCGATAATGAAATGTATGCGCCGGGCGAAGCAGCCGATTAATCAGAGCAGATGTGTATCTAGGTGAGCGCCAGACCAAATCTCTGGAGCACGGCCGCCTGACAGCTCAAACGCAACACCGGCCCTCGCCTCTCACCCAAGGATTGTCACTGACAACGCATGTGCCAGCCAGCCTTATTACAATTAATTAGCCGGTGCCGAAATGTCCTCACACTTCAGAAGCGATCAAGTCTCATCTTGGCCAACAAAAAGGCTGCTGGTGGGCTGTTGTCATGTTTGCTGGCCTGATAAATCTGGGATGACAACATACAAGCAATACATGGCAGTTATCTCCTTAAAGAAGTGACACATTAATCTCACTATAATAGATTTTAAATTGGACCTCATATTTCCATTCTGCCTGCGATGGACTGGCGGACTGTCCAGGGTGTACCCTGCCTCTCGCCCGTTGACCACTGGGATAGGCTCCAGTTCCCCCCGCGACCCCATGAGGGAATAAGCGGTATTGATAATGGATGGATGGATGGATGGATTTCCATTCTGTTGGCTTCCTCAAAATAACCCCCAAAAATCTTTCTTCCCTGATATCTGGCATATTGATAATGCTCATCAGTTTTATTTATTCAACACCTTTCAAAACAGAGCAGTACAATTTTTTCTTTCATTTAGGGGGAATAAGATTACAGCCTTATCAAGCTATTTATTACTTATATCATAACTGCAATAAATCTTTTTAAATGTCACATATAAATTATGGCTCCATATGTCTGAAATGAAGCTGCTTACGACAATTTATCTTCCAGTGGACTATACTATTAATATACTAAATTCTGTCACAATGTACCTTGAACATCTTTTAATCAGGTTGTCTTTAAGTCCACTTTGATTACCAGTTTTTGGTCTGTTTTGGTTGACCTGGCACACAAATTTCCAGCTGAACTCTGGAATCTGGCACGTTGGTTGCCTAATGAGGAATTGATAGTTCACAAATATTCAAACATTCAAAAAGCTTTCTTTATCCTGAAGGTAACTGCTGTGCAACACTTGTAATACAAGGTGAAAATAAATACAAGTTAAGTGGTTAGCAATTGTTTAAAGTGGCCAGTGATAAATTCTATCAGCATGGGACGTTAACTTAACAGTTTTGCTTTGATGTAAGAGTTACAGGTTCTAAAAAGAGGATCATAATGTTCTTAAATCAGGGTGACCGGGTCAGAAACGTTACAATGTAGGGGATATGACTTGTGTTTATTCCAGTCAACTTTTGCCTTGAGGTGTGAACCCTCTGTTGTCATGTTTTGGAAGCCAATTTAATCTCCACAATGTTCTTTGGTAAGCAGCCTTTTTTTCGTACTTTTTCCGTGGGATTTTGAATGCGGACTTTTTGAGCAAACACTTATACCTGGACACTTTCTTTTGAAGATGCGAGACTGAATTCATGCATGGTAAAAAAGAGCTCAATTAAACCAAAAGAAAAGTGTTTCATGGCCATCCCATTTATTATCAGAAAGGGTTTGGAACACTGACAGCACTCCGGCATGCGAATATGAAAATTGAAGTGTTATTTCATTTTGGATTTTCCTAATGTTTCTCAAATCTTTAAATTTCATTCAACACAGTGAAAAAACTACGCCTTTTGTATTAAGCTGTTATCCAGGGTGGGGAAAAAGAGAGAGATTTCTGTCATGGCTCTAAGGGATGTCACAAAGCAGAGGGCTGTAGGATTAGAATTCTTAAGCAGAAAGAAAATTTGGTACTATAGATACCTCAGGCAGCCATTATCTGTGGCGGTGACATGTTTGAGTGTCCTACAAAAGTGATGTGCTGCTTGGAATCTTCTAATACCACACTCAAAGGTGTGTTTCTATAACCTAATGCTGCCTCACAAAAAATGGGCCGCATCTTCCTAAATCACCACATTGTACAATTATAATGCAATAGGATTTCCACAGTGAGGTTAACAGAATCCAAAGAAAAGATTAAATATTAGTAATGTTTGAAAAAGTTTCAGGCAAAGGCATTTTTTTCTTAGATGGTCTCTATGTTGTGGTGCATATCCCTCTAATAGCTTCCTTCATGAAGCAGATCTAAAAGGTGGTTTTTATTTGCTGTGCCGGTCCTTTTAGGTGTCTAACAGGGTGAGTAACACTTTTTTTTTTTTTCGCTTCAGCACTGCCATTAGTGCTACACAGGACATCCTCGCACTTCTGTGCTAGATTTACACAGGAATACATTCGGTTTGCACTCAGGGTGGCTTTTTTCTTGCGCCCCCCCCCCCCCCTTGAGCCCATGGCCTCACCCAATGACATCATGTAGAAGTCTTCGTGATGAATTGCCTGTCAATGGCTAAAGCCAGGAAGAGTTTGTGGAGCTGTGTAAAGGAGCTGAAAATACCATCACGCTTCCCCTGCAAAGCAGACATTTGCTTTTGTTTTTTGCTTTACAGAGGAGAGACTGGAGAGATGCAGGCTCGTTGTGCAAGAAAAATACTATATCATGAAGTTATTTTGTGTTTATAATTAACCATTGTTCATTTTTGCGTCTCCTATCCCATGCTATTAAGTAAATTAAGGCAGTGGCAATCTTCTATACTCCCCCATTTCCTTCTCTCCAGGCTGTCATTTACTCTCTTCACATCTCTACCTCTGAACTCATAATCACTGTCAATCAACCCATCCCCACCGCCTCGCACGCACGCACAGTCACAGCCACATTTGTGACACTTTATGGTACATTTGCAATATTTGCAAATCAGAAGGCGCAATATTTGCTCTGAGGTAATGCTCTATGCAGCGTGTGCCAACATATCTGTAAACAGTGTTCCAGCAAATGTTGAACAAAATTTCCTACTAGGTTCGGTAATACATTAACACTAAGATGAGGTCTTTACCTCGCAAATGTTCTCTTCCCACAGGTAAAGTCACCTGCTTGGCAACACAACCTACAGCATTATTCTGACGCGCAATATCGTTGGGTATCTTAAAGCAGCGTGCTTTAAGATCATTTTTATTGGATATTTGTGCAATTTTTATATGACTAAACTGAATACTGACATTGGTAATGTCATAATTGCTTTTTAGTTGCTTAGTTGTTCTGTCCTAAGTGGAGAATTAAAAACCATTCGGCTAGACCAAATTACATAATACGATAGTCTAATTTTCAGTGCAGATGGATAAAGAAACTATAATGAAAACTTAATAAAGGTAAATGTAGTAAACTGGCTATTTTCAGCAGCATATTTTGCATACTGTGCAATCATAGTCACATAATCACATTTACTGTATTTCACTGAATTTAAAAAGCTTTTGATTGGAAATGTTTTCATGGCTAAATATCCTACTCCCCTCTGATATTCATAGCTGGCCAGGTACCTGAGAACAGTCAACAACAGCTGCCTGGAATGGCCTTGACAAAGCTGTTACAGGAGGGTCAGGGCCAGGTTTAACAGTCTGGTTGTGTGAAGAGAAATCAGATTTAACATTACAGTTGTAATTGAAATGATGTACACATCACTAGAACGGATGCTCTGTCGTAAGACATGTGTTCAATCTTTAAATTGTGTCAAATACTTGCCTGGAAGATTCTTCATTTTGTATAGAAATTAACATGAACCAGCTATGCTAATAAAAATACAACTGACAACCAACTGATTCATGGGCGAGAATGGACAACCTGAAAATTATTTTAATTGTATTAAAATGAGTGATCTTCTTAGAAATAACCCTTTAATCACTAATTTTAAAATCACAGTTTTCCCTGGCCTTTAACCAGAGTAAGAAGTTTTTGTTTCTTTATTAAGTATATCAGTATTTAATCTTGTGTGTATCACTATCTTGTCCCGTTGGCCTTTCTTCTTTTATTATAATAATTTTTTTATGCGGTAAAGTGATGTTGTTGTCAAAGCGCTTAATGACTAAAGTAGAATATTGTGGGAGAAACAAAAAGGATATTGAGCTACAGTGCGAACACTTACCTGGTGAGATGTGATGGTGAATCCCGGGCTGCATTAGTATACAAACAAAGGCTGTAGTATTATGGAATGTGACTTTGACTCTTTGAACTGTTTGGCAAACGGCTGAAAAATGCTGAAGATGTGGCAACAAGAATCAGTTGACTGCGTTTGTTGTTGTACACAAGAGACCTAATTAAAGGTCAGACGCGGTGATATAGCAAAGGTGAAACATCTTTTCATCATCTCATTTATTTTCAGACACTATGGTAGAACTAATTACAGTTACAAATTTCATAAAGAAAAACATATAAATAGTCTGCTATCATGCTTTGTAAATCTTTTCTAGACTCACATTTGACTGATGACATATTCATACGTTCATCATAAAGTTAGTAGATCATTAACTTGCAATATTGCTGCTTTTTGGAGTCCAAAATAGATAGAAAAAACAAGGATTTATTATTTAAACAGTTTTGTTCTCCAGGAGCAAAATAAGTGTAAAGACAAACCTATAGAAGTTGACATAAGGTTGGACACGATCCCTCGAGAGATCAGGCAATAGGAGAATTCTTGAAGAAGTGACCAAGCAGAACCATAGAACGCAATGAAGTGAAAAGACTCGTATCCTTGAATAGTTCTGTTGCTTGTTGAGCCCAGAGGTCAGCGTATGGGTCAGAGGAACTGCAGGATGCAATGGCTGGCAGGGCAAGGCACCAAGAACTTTTTCTATGATACCCATTTGAGCATTACTGGACTGAAAACATTGTGGGTCCGTGATTATATTTCAGAATGAAGTCAACCTGCAAATGAATAGAAAAAAGACAGACAGATAACAAAAAGGTAAAACGTACTCACATGTCTTCATAGGCAGGACGACGAATCAGTATTGAATGCAAAGGCTTACACATAAGGGGCTAAAGTGCTCTGTCTGTGGTCCTTGGTAAAGCTTAAAGGTATTAGGAGGTACAGCACAGATCTTAGTGCTTTATGTAAGGATGATTATTCCATCACTTCAGTCTTCGTGATGACCTATGGGGCCAACAAATGGGCCCATTTCAGTCCAGGAGCAGGTCCCAGAGTCCCAGATGTGAAAAAGGCTTATGTTAAGAGATTGCACACATTTTAAGTCAGTTTGATCCCAGCTTTGGTGTCAGTACACTGGCCCTGCTGCATAATAATTTATGTATATATATATAGGTAACAGACTCAACATTTTAAAGGCCACGAAATGAATCACACAAAAGTAAAACCAAAATGACACAGATGAAAACGAGAGTAACATACTGTATTTTTCTACAACAAAAACTAAATCAAGTAACTCTACTTTGATTAAAACATTCACATTAGAAGATGGCAACAATATCAACTAACTGTTATATTCCCTCAAAAAGTAACAAGGCTCTCTAGATCTGGCCTGCTAATTTAATCAACTGATTTAAACAGCTCAGGGATTCTTTTTGATTCTATTTGATTCTATTTACCTTCTTTAGCCTTAGGGTAAATACATGTCTCACCATGAAGAGAATCCGTGTAAAAATCCACATAACATGAGCCCAAACCAGAAAGGTTTGATGAAATTTTTGCTTTTAATGATAGAGACTTGCTGTCCTTCTGTTCCTACTTGGAGCAGCTACTAGCTGTCAGTCCTGCTCTTTACTTTTGTGAGCTGAGTGCACTCTGACTGTTGTCCACGTCAGGCAAAACACCCACTATTTATGAGAACTTTACTTACCCAAGGTAAGTAAAATGGAGGCTCCTTGTCTGTTTTTTTTAGTTATTTATTTGTGTTAGAAAAGAAGTTGTACAGCTAGTTTTATATGTACAGCACTAGACTTGTCTTATGACTGTACAATTGGTTACAAACCAGGTTTGACAAATGAAAAGATTGCCAAATATTGATAAATCAAACCCACAAACGTCTTTAACAGCTGTTTCTTCATTCATAGGTTTCCTCTTTATGTGGAGGGTTTTCTAAGCTTCTGCTCCAACTTTACCTTGAGGCTCAAAAACAACAGACAAACTGATTTTTATAGCACTAAGTGAAGTGAAGGGTTTGAAAAACCCTTATCCATGCCTACACTGTTAGATTGGTCTCTTGGTTCAAAAACAATCTTACTGGAATGGGTTTGCCGAACAGGAAAGAAAGGAAATGTGGACCACAATGGACATGACCATCTTTTTGGAAAAGAGAACTGTGTTTCCATGGGGAAGGCACTTTGGTTTTCTTTGCCACACAACCAGATACATGCATAGCTTTAGAGAAGTCTATAGAATTCCATGTTCGGTGGTGTTTCAACAATAGTTACCGTTAAGGGCTGGCTGAGTTTATGAGATCTGAAGAATAGTTAAATTTAAGCACATTGTGTTTCATGATACACAGTGAGCACTAAGAGACAGGGCCAGTTGAGAGTTATTTGACATTTTGACAGTACCCTTGTGATACTGATTCCTTTTTATATGGTGACGTAAAAAAGATAGAAGAAAAGAACCAACAAGATCCAAAAAAAAACCTTAGTAGAGGAAATTCAAACAACCTGCCAATGATGGCTGGGAGTTCCATGATTATATTTACATTATCACATCTCCAAATGCTGAATCAGGAGCTCTAATAAAGTAGTTTCCTGGAAATTTGGAGCATATTCCTGGCTGGGGGCATAGCTTTGTGTATGCAATTAGACCACTGCAAATGTCCCAGCTAGTTATGACTGAAATGAGTTATGCTGTTAAAGCAGTTACTAATGGACCAATGTATTACTTATATAATTAGCTGTGACACAGAACATGTCAGCCAGATTAAGATTGAATGCAGGACAAAGACCACACAGTAAAAGATGCATGCCAGTTAATTAAGGATACACACTATATGGTGGCCAGATCAGAGACTATAGTATTATAGAACTGGGCAGAGAAGTGTCCATTGGGTTGTTGGTAGAACACTGGTCAAGATTGAATGAAATATGCTTGATACACTTGATAAATTGCTGCAAAATTCATTACATCAATCTTTGGAACTTCAAAAGAGCACCGCTACTTTTCCTCAATCCAAAAACTGTACATTCAGCCATCCCTTTTCTGAACCTTGTTTAGGATCTTGTTGCAGATGCCAAAGTCAAAGCAGAGATACACATTTCTCCCCCTTTGCAGCCACCTTTAGCTCAACCATGGAAACACAGTGTGGTCTTCATAATCGTGACAAGACTTCTGGGTCTGCTGTGAGTTTTTGTTAATATCTGAACACTCTTATGGGAATCCACTGAAAGGCATCCAGACAAGATCACCAAAATACCTAATTTAGCCCATTTTGACGAAAATGGCTGAGTGAGCTCTTCCAGTTCCCAATGGTGTGCCTTGACAACCGTCGGGGGAGCCATTTAAAGTGTTTTGTATTTTCAGTCTCATTTTTTGGTTACTGCCAAATAATCAATTGACAATCAGATAGATTACGATTTAAGACTAACTGGCACATCAAAATAACCTTTACAGTTATTGCAATTTGTCTAGTTTCAAATGGTACATGAAATGCACATCCCTATTCAATCGTATTGGAAACTTGTAACAGTATAGCCTCAGTGTGGATTGCAGTGTTTAAAAATGTTTTTTGCCATTGATGTATGAATTAACAAACATTATCAAATTGAATTATGACCATAAGGCAATGACTTGGATTATAATATATTGGGCTCGAATTGGATTGTATCTTTGTACTGTCCTGCAATTGCATTTGCTATAATTTGGTGCTACATAAATACACTGACCTCAATTGAATTGACTTTTCATCATCATATGAAATATTGTGAAGTGCAAACAGACATCTTATTGCAAATTTGAATATGTTAAAGATTTGAACATCCTGTGATGCCATGCAGGATTAGCACATTCTCAACAGCCAATGGGCTTAAGCATGGAGCTGAAGGCAGTTTAACACTTCATGTAACTGATGTTACTCTTTACCTGACCTTGAATCATTTATTTAATGCAACCTCATCTTCTCTTATAATTCTGGATAATGAAACCAAGGTACAAAGAAAAAGAAAAAAGGGAGAAATAACAAGAAAAAGTAGATGGGTTGTCCATGAGCACAGAACATCCTTGGTGATATTCTTATGGCAACCTTGGGTAAAGACTTGCCAAATGTGTTTCGGAGAGCAAATGTGCCTTGCTTGTACAAGACAACAGAAGGAGGGCTTTCTCTTGTGAACAAGCGTGCGTGTAAGCGATGCCCTACATAACTGCACCCCTCACCTTTTCTGTCGTTTCACAGGACATGCTTACCTGGAAGGCCCTGTTTAACAGTAAGAACCTCGCACAATCCCATTTGAAGTCAGCTCTGTGGATTTAGCCACTTTTTAAATTCAAATCACTCACGCCGCAGTGTCAGGACAAGGAGAGGGTGGGAGGGGCAGGTGGACTTAATATAAAACCCAAATCCCATTAGAGATGGACGGCAGGAAAATGAGGGGTTGGCACCGCTCGACTTAACACACTATGTGAAAAGAGAGAGCTCTTTGATGGGGGTCAGAGATGATGTCCCACACTGCACACTTTTTTGTTTTTTTTGTTTTCACATGTCTACCCATCAAACTGGAAATAGCCAGAAGTGAAATGTATCATTACAGAATCTGTGTCCACAGAGGAGCAAGGCTAGAAGGAGTAGGTGACTTATCTGCCACAGATGAAGGTCTTTGGGGTAATAATGCATGCATGAGAAGCTGTTTCCCTCCTCTGAATGGGGTATCCATGTCGTTTGGTCCCTGTGTAGCCTGCAGACTCTCTGAAGTGGTCGACTTAGCGTGGCCTTCTTGTATAATTAGTCTCCTGAACCATGTAGGATGTGTTACTCACCTTCTTTACTTTCATTTATACCTGTTCCTCCCTCTCTGTCTTTGTGTCTGTCCTGCAACTTTACCAAATACTTATTCTCCGAAGGCTATGAGAACAAACTGGCACACTTATTGTCGTAACAGTTTCCGATCTCTAGCTGGTATTGTTATTGTGTTGTTATTCAGTTTTTAACAATAAATATCAGGTATCACACAGACACCTATTTGATTCTCTGAAGTAATAGTTTGATTTTATTTGTAAAAGTGGTGTTTTTATTGATCCTCCTTGCAGTCTTTTTCTAACAGAGATAAAAAAGTAGGCTGGCATACATTAGTTTTGTGTATTTTACATCATAAGGTCATCACATATTGAGTGTGGAAGCCGACAGTAACACTTTAGTAATACTGCACTATATCACCTTTTTTTAGTCAATTGACTGGATTATGTTAATCATAAAAGCAGCTACTTCTTTTGTCAAGAAAGAGATTTATGATTCGAGCTCAAATGATGAGTTATTGAGCAATATTTATGTTGAATTTCAGTTGGTAGCCAAATTACTCCAGCATTTGTGGGCCTAAACTGAACCAAGAGCATGTGCCCTGCACCTCCTGCCATTGGATTTGACCTTGAAGTAACAAAAAAAGGTAATTTTTCAAAAGAAGAAGAGTTGCTCGTAGCTAAATTGTTCGTCAGCTATTTTGGCATGTGATGTCAGAGGTCAACAACAAAAAGACCAATAATAGCCAAAAATTGCCCAGAGAGAACCCAACAAGGAGTACATGCAAACTCCACAAAAAGTCCCCCCACAGACCACAGTTGGTTCACATACCGACCAAACCTGAAACAAAAAAAATGTCCAGATATACAGTTCAACACGAAAAGCAGGGAGCATGTGAGCAACATTTTAGCACAAAGGTACGAAGCAGGCCCTGCTCAGGTCATTTGGTTCAAGTGGTCAAATTAGCAAGGGAGAACTGTTGTGTAGGCAGTGGTTCAGTCTGAGCTTTGGAGCAAAAACAACCACTAAGGTGCCTTTGAGCAGAGCCCTTCTAACCCTTCATTTGCTGGTTGACTAGCATTGAGGGACATAGTTTGACTTTGGAGCTCACCTGCGTGGGTGTTCATTGGAATACAGTTGGTTTGCAGAGAAAAAAAGTTCCTGCTTTGTCAAGCCTCCATGAAAAATATAAACCTGAACAACAACCGTGTCAACGATTTTAGTTCAATACCGTGTGAGACTAATAAGCCAGGGCAAGATAAGATAAAGAGTGTTGCTTCTTCTGTTACATTTCTTCAATGCCTGACTGTGACTGTTCGTTACTTAGGAAAAAATGACTGAGGCATGGAATGGGAGGAAGGCAGCCTGGTCTTACTTGCCTCTCCGGTTAAAGCAAAGAATAATTACTGGAGCGTTACAGAGCAATGTATCAAATGATCATGTCAGTTTTTGGTCATGCTGGGGGAATGATTAACAAGCTCGAAGAGTTGTATTGCTTAAATGGGCTCTGTGAAATAAAAAAGGTTCACCTTCAGGGGTTGAGCTTAACTTCAAGGTAATAAGGCATTTTCAAATGAATTGGTTTAAAATACATCAGACCTTTCCTATGAGAACCATTTCTGTTTTGACCATCTAGTGTGCCACATCTTACTGGAATATCTGTTTTCCTATGTTATCTATAGTCAAATAGCGCAGAAACATAAAAAAGAAATGCACACATGTAAGGCCTTGAGGAGACGTAATACATTAGGTACATCCACATCACCCCAGTGCTAAAAGCATGATCCAGGAAAAATACAGAGATTTGATTTGGTCTGAAGTCTCTATTTGAAACTTTAACAAAATCTGAAAAAGAATACAGATATAATTTTTAAGATGTTTATAATTTATTACTGCGCAATAAATCACAATGATGATTGTGTAGTCTTCTGTCTGCTGTTATCAGTTATATCTGATTGTGTCCAACTGAGTTTTGAGTAAAGTTTTTTCCATTAAATGATGGAAAAGATCTCAAATGCAAAAGATTTCAGAGACCTTATGCATCAAATATGATAGACATGACACGACAACTGTTTTAAACAGAGCAACTTTTCACTTTCACAGCATCTGCCTTTCAATCATCTCTATTTGGTAATCCTTGATTATGTAAAGCTGGATAATTATGCCTGTGGGCTCCATTCACAGTTTATTACAGCTCTAAACAAACACAGCCTCTGAGAGCTGTGCTCCCGAGAAAACTCGATTCGGAACATGGTGTTGTCCCATAATGCAATATTGTGGGTTTTTATGTTAGCAGCCAGGCTTCCATCGTACATTTTCATGTGCGTCTTGAAAGTGTTCTTTGGAAAACCTTAGTGGAAATTTAACACAAAAAAACAACAACATACACAATATAACCAAAAAGATCTATTCTCTTGAAGGGGTTTTGCCCTTTTTCCCCCCAAAAAGAGTCATGTGATAACTGAGCATTCATAGGTTTGTTGTCAGTGTTGTTGAGTGTGCTGATATGAGTGTAGCATTCTCAATTTGAAAAGATTTGAAATAAAAGGAATAAATCTTGAGTTGTCATTTGCCGATTGATTAGTCATTTTTCTACACATTTTACGAAAGACATGGTTTGTAGAAGATCTGAGTTGAAAAAGCAAAAAGTGCTAGACAGCATAGAATATGAATTATCAGAGGACTTTCAAAAGGTAGATGAAGTTGCAAACATACATAAAACAAACCACAACAACGCTTATGTAAAATAGAAATAATATAGCTTATATTGATGGGTGTTAAATGGTGGAATAAATACATCCAGATTGAAACCACATAGCTACAAAGATGATATTTACGGTGTTCATTTTAGCTAATCAATCTTCACTCTCTTTAATCATAATCATAACTCCACCACAGCCCAAATGATAAACCATACAGTTCTAGCACTCTGCATTTATATCTGGAGTTCCCACAAGTGGTAAATGTTCTCTCAGCTGGATTTATATAATATATTTAAAGCACGGAATCCTATCTTACCTCTTTAATTAATTCCATAAATCATTATTAATAACCTTTAAAACCCCCCATCTGCAAGAGTGTAATCACCACAGTCAATCTTTGGTGTCAGTTTTGATTGCCAATCCATGTCCTTCTTTAATTGACCTTGTCCAGTGAGGAAAGAGCAGACAATATTGCTTTTTCCCACTGGCGCCCCACTCATTTCTTCTTGAAATGAAGGCTGGCCCCAGTTTGATCAGCAGATTCCCTTTCATCACTTTATCCTTTTAAAGAGCTGACATACAGGTTACACTAACTCAGAGGCATTAGATATGTAATGTTTTTTTTGCAGTATTTGATATAAAACAGATGCAAATTTGTTTGGCATGGCACTTCCAAACACCATTCAACAGTTCAAACATGTTGATGACATTCATGGGCTATTTTGTAACCAGGAAAAGTTATTTACACTGTTGGACTGAGTCTCATTAAAGATGATTAGTTCATTATAATAAGAAGAACTTTTGTCTTAATAGAAATACGTCAGAGAGACAACCTGTGAAGCAAAAAACCTGTATCTCCTGGTCATCCCTAAAGTTGATAATAACGAACAACAGCCTAAGTGCCCATAGAAAACAACCAATCAGAGCAAGGCGAACTTTCTAATGAGTGAAAATCACTGTTACCCCAACAGTTTCCATGGATACAAGGACAAAGCAGCGGTCCCATCAAGTGGCAAAATCTAACTGTAGCCCAGCTCAACTGTCTGGCCTTAATGCTTTGGAATGTTCCTCATCTGTGCCACAAATCTGTATCCAATCAAATCATCTGCATTTAGCTGCATGTGAGCAGGCTGTAGATCACTATGCATTCATATTCAATTTGGCTCCTAATTTCTGTCACAAATTAATGTTATAGACCCAGTGCCATTGGGGGCCATGTATCCAAATGTCATCAGCGGCCACAGTGCCTGTGTCTTACAGGGATCCAGACTTTTTACTTCCCAGATCCAGGTTGATCCAAAAGAAATTTGACGCGGAAATTTGCAATAAGAGGTCCTTTTCATCAGTTACTTTTGGTTAACAAGAACACATTTCAAATGTAAGCCACATTTGAAAACTACTCCAAAATTCATTGATCTGCTTAACCGATAAACAGATGTGGATGGATTTGCCTGTGCATAACAGGAAAACTGTCTTTTCATTTCATGTTCCAAAACATTTGAGTCCCCGGAAAAAAAGCGGTTGTGTATTTCACTGAGCTGTAAATCTTTAATCCCTCTTTTGGTTTGAATGTGAATACTCTCAAATTAAAGCTGTGCATCTGCACTATAAGCCCCAATTATTTAAAGAGGAACTTGAATTTGTTTTAGCTAACAGTTAAAATAAGTAATAATTATGTAATTGCTAAACTAATACCATTTTCTAAAATACAGTTTTTCGGTTTTAGTTTTAACATTTGAATTGTTATTCTTTTTTTTTCTTGCAGGAGTCAGAAAACAGTAACTAAACTCTTTAGCTTTAAGAGGATGTAATTTACTGTTGTTAATAAAAATTCCAGTGACGCTTCAGTAGATTTGTGTAGGTTAAATAATAGTATGATATCACTCTATCACATGCATTTTGTGGCATGTTTTTAAGGGGTACTTACATGCCAAAAACACATATCAGGAGCTTGTCCTGACATGAGTTTGACATGGGTTTGACATGCCCCCCTAGCAAATCTGCTCACAAATGCACGATGAAAACCACCCCCAGCTGTCCACATGGACAAACCATGTTCACCTGCGCACTTAGGAGACATATACAATAATAAAATCAAGTGTTGTATGTCATAGCACCATCTCTCAATTGCTTTTAAACCTTTGTATGTAGGTTCAGGATATAGGGCCAACTTTTACCAAGGTTTGTACAGTCATAACCAACGGAATATATAAATGCATGGATGAGATGTGAGTTTGGACACATTATAATTTTACCAGCTGTCCGGAAATAGTTCAGTATTTGTGGCTGAAAAGGTCGACCGATTTGGTTTTAAAAGGTTCATAACTGCTAGAGTGCCCTCCTGACTCCATTGCAGGGCCTCAAAGTCTCGTATTCACTCTTGAGAAGTGTCCTTGTGTTATCAAATTTCATTTCTGAAGCATCCCCTGGCTTACCACAACTGATGGCATGTGTTGTGTCTTCAAATGGTGATGCTTTAAGAGCTGAAGCTAGTCAACGGTTTATATTTGGTAAAAGATATCAGTGTGAGCCAAGTCGAAGGAACTTTCTTTGGTATCCTTTGTAATACCTGACCTTGTCACAAAATATGCCATAGAAAAACAAGTTTTAAAATGACCTGATACACTCGCAGACATACAAGAAGGCCCGCATACACACAACCAGCAGGGTGATTTATTTTAAGACTCCGAGTCTAAGAATGCCATTTAGTAAAGTTGGCAGCGGGTAATAAATCCTCATCAAGTCTGGTGCATCCTGTTAGCTTCTTCTCTCCTAGTGACAGCTTTTTAATAAGCTGTGTGTGGTCCTGTATGTGCACTTGACATTTACTAGCTGACGTTACCCCTCCTTGTCCGTCAGCGCACATTATGCATTTTCTACTATACCCAAGCAAAGCATTAGCATGTACTATAACTATGTCATTCATACTATTCAAGGTCTATGGGAATGGAGCTAGCCTGTTTGTTGCCATAATTGATTTCTTTTCAGCTGCACAAATGAGTTTCTTATTTCTTTGGAAGTTATTTATATGGAAATGGTAAGATGTTGTGACTACATTAGAGGAGTTATTCTCACCTCTCTTTAAAGTCACTACCTCCTGGGGAAACTCCCATTGTTGCCTTTTGCTGTTTGCTGATTCTGTCAGCAAAAATTAATTGGTGTCCGTTTTAACTCCCCCCGAGCCTTAATTTCTATGAGATACCCGGGCCCAATTACGTGGCGTAAATAACATTTGCTCTATAATTGCTTCAATAAAGATTTATCGCCTTCTCTTCATTGTCCTTATGTTAAGGCATTGCAAGGCTAGCCAGAGGAGACTGGGGCATGGAAAAGTTATCTCACAGTGTGGTTACGGCAGGCTGTGTTGCGTGCTTTGACTGGAGGCGGTTGGGGAAAAAGAATAAACAGAAATGAAGGAAAATATTAGGGAGACTTTATTCTTATCTCTATAATTGGACTCTGCTAATTGAGTAAAATTCCATCAAATGCAAATTTTCTCTGAAAAGAAAAGCAAATAACATGGTATGATTATGATATTTTGGCTACCTCAGCCTATTTTTTTATCATAAGCCTCAAATTCCTCTTTGGTAACATACAGTTTTGTCACTCTGTGATAACCTGTCCTTGATTATATGATCTGACAAAGTCAGAATTTTGTCAGGTGTATCTTCTATGTCTATTGCAGTTTTCAAGGGTATAGAAAACTGATGTTTTCCTTTCATAATACATTACAAGCTGTGAAGCTTTTACCCATAGCCCAGACATTTTAGTAGATTCTTTAGACCAAGGTGCTGGAAAGGCCTCTCTGAGATTCAGACAAGGTGTTGTTTGTTGTACTTGCAATAAAGCACAGGAGAACTACATTATCCAATATTAATGGAGAAGCGACTGATATTTCATGTGGCAACTGGGCGGATGATGGAGGGAAATCACATAACTACAAACATAAATAAGCGATGAATAGCAACATGGATGTTCTTCAGATATATAATGAACTGTCTAAAACTGATGCTTTTTGATTTGACTTGTTTGAGCTTAAAACATGCTCTTTTTTTCAAATAAAAACTCTGCGCATTTTTAAGGTGTCCTCATTGTTACAAATGACAAATAACAGTGCCATTTATTTTCCTTGGCAAATACCAGTACATAAAATTAGGCGGCCTTCTGTGAAAGCGTCATCCTCTGTGAATTTCTTTTTCATAATGTCTCGCAGAACCCCCCAAACTGACGTCAAAGGGCCTGCTTATTTTCATTGTACACAAAAGGTGCCAGAATGAGGTCTTTACAAAGATACCCCACAATGGATGAAAATGGATGCCTGCATCATTCTGCGCAAAGAGGTGATCTCCATTTATAACAGTGTTGAAAATATGCCATTCACATCAGTCATACTCTTACTTTTACCTGTGTCTTAATTAGGAAAGGTTGGGCAAGACAAATTCATTTTCATAGCAAAATTCATGTACAAGACAATTGAATGCTAGACCGTGAAGAGAAAAGCAGGGCTGTTTTCAAGTCTATTCTCTGAGGGACAGGGGACCAGAATATAGAAAAACAGCAGCAGCATTCTGGATGTTTTGCATCAGCTGGTTTAGCGAGCCCAGTAAGCAGGATTTTACAGTAGTCTAACCAGCAAGAGGCATACGCATGGATTAGTCGGGTTTGGACACTATTTTGGACAGTAAAAGGCTGCTGATGCTATTGATTTAATGGCTGTAAAAGTTCAGGACTTAGTTCAGTAGTACCCTAAGATTTTTTACCTTAGGTTCTAGAGAGAGAGTTTGAAGTTTGAACAAGTTAGTGTAGATAATATCTGAAAGGTCATGAATAATTCCAGAAAAACCTCACCACATTACATGAATGAATAATTCACAGTTGTATCCATAGCATTTGACAGTGTGTTGATTAGTAAGGGAGAACCTGCAGTACGATCCACTGCTCATCGTGGACCTAACACCAGTTTTAAACCATTAGTAAAAGCCTCGCTTGCCTGTTCATCCATTTTCCATGTACAATCCAAATAAACATGGCATTGCCTGCCAGGTGGATCTGGGGCTTGCCACCTCCTCGCCTCCGTTTCTTTTCCTGTATTAATAGCTTCTCAGGAGAGCCAGAGAGGTCTGTGTGTCAGGTTTTATCTCCAGAGAAGAACAGGGGAAAACTAAATGAAGCCTGAACTTGAGAACAAGCCCATCTGAGCTTCTCAAGGGGATGCTCGGAGCACATTAAGGGAAACATCAGTAATGTGCAAAACAAATGGAGAGGTGTGAAAACCCCCGAAGACTTTCCCCCCACCAGCTAGATTGAGCCTGTGCCATAAATCTCAGGACCCCTGTGCACAGTGTTGTATCCCGACCAGATGAGAGAAAGAGAGATGAAGCCAGGTTTCTTCCACATGGAAGCAGTGTAACTGTCAGACGGAGGCTTTTCATTTCGCTGCTTAACTCTGAACGTGGGCTGCTTGTTGTCAGTTTGCCAAAGGCTTTTTCCAGACTTGATGCACTAAACAGTTAGTCGAAAAGTTAAAGCAATTATCCATCACCGATGTCCGGAGAGTATTTCGCCTGCCTTCAATGACAGTCTGTTTGTAACTACATGATTTGGATAAAGACTAATGGAGTGTGAGGAATGCACAGAAGCAATGGGATTATACTAATAAAGATGTATTAGGGGGGAGAACAAAAAGCCTTGGCAAGGTATCCGACCACTGGGGCTTGTGAGTTGCTTGTGGATAGGACGGGTGGGTGGAACACACTCAGGTGTGAATTTTTCCTGATGAAATGGGGGCACGCTTTCAAAGATATTGCCGATTACACAGTGTATTAAACACTGTGAATGATGAAGAAGAGACTGTAATGGAGTTTCATTGTTAGACCGCCTTGATTAATCAGTAAACACAAGTTAGTTTTGTCTTTTTGGGTTATTTTTTAGATCTTCAAGTCTGACATTGTGATTCAGAGTAAAACATCTGACAGACTTCGATGGAGTTGATTACCCTTATAGATAAAGCTCATCATCTAATGTATTCAAAATAGTGAAGTTTACTTTATTATCTAAACAGCCACCTTGTGACTATAAGTTAATTGTGACAAATAAACAAAATAATAATTAGATAGACTTCCAATTTAGACAAATATCATCATTATGTGTATTGTTTTTCAATAGGTAGATTGTTAACAACACAATAACTCAATTTCCTTTTAAACTGAACTGGGGGTGAGACAATTGGAGCTTTATTTTTCTTTCAACTCTCAGGTTTTGGTGGAGTTCTGTTGTAAAAGGAGAAATGAATATAACCATATCTGAAATGTCAAATTCAGGGACATTTGTGGATAAAGTTATGTTTTTAAGTCAATCGCAGGCTTCAAACAGAGAAAGATGACATTATTGTTGAGTGTATTTCAGATATAATCAACTGATCAACTTTGGCAATTGTTTGCTTGATTATTTCTCAATTAATATTACGATATTTACTCAAACCAACTAAAACAACTTGATCAGAGATGTCCCTATCACTTTATAATGTTCAATTTCTTTGGTTTAAAAACCTCATCACTTACTTATCACAGTATTTTTCACATCTTGGTCTCTGCCTACAATAAAGCAACAATGAAATATCATCCTTATTTGGCTGCATTTGAGCTGACAGTAAAGATTTCACAACTTAAAGCTTGGCCAACTGCATCTGTTTTTGTCGTCAATAGACACTATTCATCCAGGTCAATAGTAAAAACATGTATGTCCCCATTCAACTTGCTGCACAATTGATTCCATTCTAGCTTCATGTCTCCATGGATGATCTTATGTCCAGACAACAAAGATTGGTTCAGATATTGAATATTTACCAGAAAAATCTGAGCAATTCATGAGGTTTAAGAAAAACGTGTGCCTTGTGGCCTTGAGGTGTTTTTCTTATTTCAGACTTCAGCCTTCTGATTAATAGGTAAGGCTGGATGGAAAATCTAAAATGGTTATATTTTTCTCAAAAAATATTACCACGAATAACCACAAAATTACCACATTTTAATCCGATGGCTTGATTAACCTTCTAATTATTCTGCAATGATTTAAACCCATAGTGGTCTTTTGTTAAAAATTGTAATTATGACACAAAGAGCTTTCATATCTATAATAAACTGGATTAAATCATATGTAACATCTAGAATATTTGTATATGAGCTAATTGCTTGTCTATAAACTGAAATTTGACTGATATAGGAGTTCCACTTTTGTGTTTATTGCCAACAGCAACAGGGCACAATCCATGAATTATTTAATACCTGTGTGAAGTTGTATTCAAGTTTTTTCACTTCCCTAAAAAGAAAGAGAAGGATCCTGCAATCATCCACCTCTGATGTCCCCTGTAGAATTCCAGGTAATTTTGTTATTCAGAGTTGTCTCTCTTCTTTGTGCAAATCTATTGATTTAGTTCCAACAGTCTGTCTGATGGATTTGTGGTATTTTTGCAGCTTAATGACCCCTGACCAATGTACCGCTTGGCTCTGGGACCTGTCATTTGACACATTCAAAACACTGGTTTACGCCGGTTCCAAGCTTGGTGAACTTTTGATGTGACAATTATCCCACAGCCAGTATATGTGAGGTGTTCTATTTGGTGTAACAGGTACAGTGTATGTATGAATCCCAGGAAATGTATAAAACACCTCTGCGGCTGTAAATCGTAAATAGCTGTATTTTTGTAGCACTTTTTCTTGTTTGGCTGACCACCCGGAGCTCTTTCACACTACAAGCCCCATTTAGCTATTTCTACCAATGCGTAAACACAAGTTTACAAGTTTAAGTTTTGATTTGTACACTATCGCAGTCTTAAGGTTTTCTCCATAATAGGTTTTCACGCACCAGTGACAATGAAGGACAGCCTTGTCTTGCAAATCGTTTCCATAATCAATTCCCTCCATGATATTGAGGAAAATAATCTGATTTTTCTCTGGGTTAGTGTTTATGATGACGTCATGAAGGGTACTTTAAAACTGCCTTTTTTAGTACAATCAGTACAATGATTACGTAACATCTACGTCTGTGCACTCGTCCCTTTAAGTAACTGCTGAACATTTAGAAGGAATACTCATTTGGGTTCAGGAGACTGGTGTGGTCAGTCAAGAACATTTTATTTTCCAGCTTTGACAAACTTTCTAATGGCCTTAGCAATACTGAAATGTCGTCAATGAGGTTGAATTTATTATCGGAAGCTTGCTCGGAACAGATTGTTGCGTACTCCTCATGACTAAATGCTCAACTGCCAAAAGCTTTTCCATAATCAGTGAAGAAGAGCGTGCCACACTTTCTTCTTGTAATCTTTCAGATTAAGGTCCATCTTGATTTTGTCTGTCTGTAATAAATTTTGCCACAATACTGCGGTGAACTATAATCTGACCGGCCTCACGTCTAAAAATGTAACCTCTGTATTTTCATTCATGAAGTCTTCTGCTGATATCAGTCTCTAATAAAGATGAACCTACATTCTGTAGACGGTGATATTTTGGAAAGCTGTTTGAGAATGTTTCTTAACTTTATTGAGAATTCCATATTCCATCAGCAGTGGAGTTCATCCTTGGCCTAGCAGTCCTTTTGTTATTAGAAAGCTTACCAGTTCTTTTTTTCCCAATGATATTCTTGACAGCATATTTTGACTAATGTGAAAGAAATCAAGTATATTAAAGCAATAAAAAACATTTAACAACTAACAAATAGTCTAACATATAAGCATTAAAGATAAAAAAAACAACAATAAAAACACATAAAATGGAAAACAAACCAAAGTACGAGCTGGGCATCAGAAAACCAGGGGTTAGTGATTCCTAGAATTGCAGCTATTGTGGAATAGATCTCCTAATCTGAAAGGCTCAAGCTTTTGCTTATTATTTTAAATTAATGGGCCGACTTTCTAGAATTTGCTTCTTGTGTATCTGACCCAGCAGCCATCTGTAGGCTTGCGGGACTTTGGATGAAGACATAGAAACACAGGGGGACAGGCAGACAGGAAGAGGAACCTATCTAGATATAGATATACTGTGGATATATAAATATAGCCTACACAAGGTAGCAAAGACATTTGTAGGTTGGGTATGAATTACCCTTCTGCTCCCTCCCCTCTAACTGTTGCTCATGCCGACTGGTCAGAGTGGCGTTCCTGGCCTCATTTGCTGGTTAATTGCATTTTATAGTTGAGCTAAAGACCTGTCATCTGTTTCTCTGGTTTCATTTATCTTACAAATAACCCAGAGAGGGTGGGTTAAACTACCTGTTCAGGCTCAATAAATCCTTTTTGCTGAATTTTCCCACAAATCCCTCACTGCAGATATTGTACTTTCAGACTTCTCACGGCCTTGATGAAAACCCCAATTCAATTTTGGGAACTCATCAACTTCGACGTGAACAAAGATATCTTCAGATCTGTGAATTAAGGCTGTCAGTTAAGAACTTCTGAGACAGGGAAAAAAAAACAAACCCTTACATCGCACTCAACATGAACCGTGTCCCAGTTTTTTAAACAGCAAATTCATTAGTAATTAACCTACTTAAAAACAAGAACAATATCAAAACATCTGTGCTTCATCAGCTCACAACATAGCATTGCATCCGCTTTTCTTCAAGGTAGTGCGTATTCCCACTGTGAACGGTGTCCCCATTCCTCGCAATTATGCAAATGACACATTAATGAGGTGTAATTGTGAATTCATAAAACAGCAGGGATAAACTGTATAAAGATGCAATGTCTTAATAAGGGTAGTGAGAAGCTTCATCACTGAAGGGCTGAACACACTAATTGTTTACCCACCACTGCTACTTTAAGTAGTACATATTCATTTTGGGGAAATGAAGTATAGTTATGAGTGTTTATACTACCCAGTGAATAGTGTTGAGTGTTTTGTCATGGCGACGAACTTGCATGACACAAAACACACATTCTAAGCGACAAAGAGCCAGTGTAAAACAGCCGGGAGCAAGCGCGCAGCTATTTAACCTTGACATAATTTGTTCCATACTTTATGTGAGATAATTAGTGCTTTGCATTGCTCCTTATTGCTGTCGGTGGCTTTTGCTGTAGAGGTGAGTCAGCGTTGTTTTGCAAGCAGCCTAATATTTAAATGTGCCCAGTGACAATAAGAAGACTTTTTAAACTGTTTTCAGTTCGAACAATTTAGAGTTTTAAAATGAACTGTTCATGAGTCTAAATCATATGTGAAATATGTTTACTCTCAGAGGTGTCCTTGCTGACTTCCTGTTCTTAGTGCTTGGCAGACTCTTTAAAATCACATACTATGTGAGTGTGTTGATGAAAACAAAGTTATTTTCGCCTCCTTAATTGAAAGGATTAGAGCTGCAGTGTTCTTCCATACGCTTGCTGCCATATACAAGCTCTTGTCTTCTTCTTCTTACAGATCAGCTAATTGTTTCTTTGTATGGAAGTTTGAGCTTCTTATATGTGCAGAAGTAATCTGCTAAATGTAGCACAGCAATGACTGCTGTGAGATCATAATTAGTTTGGATGTATTATAGAAGTAGATATAACCAATGGAAGAACTTAAATGTCACGAAATTGACTTTAATTACCATTAAGACAGTCTGCGTACAGTAAAACTCACATTTTTAAAAGACTGGGAAGATTAGTAAGAATGTAAGAAATAAAAAAGAGAAAAAAAGGGATTCTCATTAGTAAGTAGTTATGAATAGGAATATAATTTCATAAAATGTGGAAGAAACATCGACATTATGACAATAACATCCCATGGAATACAAATGGGTATAAAATGAACACCTTAAAGACCTGGAGTCACTTAGACAGAAAGATAGGCAGAGGTTCGGTATTGAGAACATATTTTAGAACGTTTTTCAATGCAAACACTCTTTATTCAAAGACAGATAAAACAAAACTCCATTATTTAGAGTACTTAATACTTTAGATTTGAAAAACAAACTTTACACAATCTAGAAGATAACATCTGATAAACACCGTTTGAAGGCCTTTAGATGCTCAAGTGGTGGCACTGCTTAGAAATAGACATCAGAGTGTCACTGAAATCACTCTAGAATTCAAGAAAACATCTAAAAAATGATGTGTGTTACACTTGACAGCTTGAGGCTTATCTTAAATGAACTGAAGTAAACCATAGAAGCGTCCTGTGGTCAGATGAGTTTAAACCTCAATGTTTGATTTTGGAGAAATCAATTTGTTATGAGGACCATTGCAAACACGGACTTTTCTGAAGTTTAGGGTTAGGGGTAAGGATAGCACTGGAACCTAAGACACCTGGAGAGGCACAATCAATACTGAACATAACAAACAGGTTTTGGAGAACAATGTTTCCATCCATATTGCATTCCATTTTCTTTTCAATTTTACACATCGTCTTTAACTTACTTTACTTTAAAAATTATGTCTTGGCACTTTCCTGAGAAAGTAAACAAGCTTTGACTATTTTTTCAATACAGTATATGTGAGATGTAATCATTATTATCATTTTCTCCGTTCACTTAGTTTTTTTTAAACTGTACTTAACCTCTAATCTACCTTCTGTGCCTTGACCACATTACTAATGACTGAATCATCTATGCTGATGTACGATCGCACGATGTACTTTTAATAAAAAGGATGCGCGAAAGGAGGAATGTTGAGAGTTGGAGAGAAACTTTGGGCTCGGAGACTGCTCTTCCTTTTGCACAAGTATTGGAAACCACAGAACTTTGTCCATATCCCTTTTCTTCTTGTTGTCATTGTGTCTAGGCTTTTTAAACCTGACAGTATAATCAACTCAGTCTGATAAAGATTCTACTAAACAAATGCAGCTCGCTATCATAGTGGAAAACTATGTCAAGCATCACAACCTTTTCAGTGATTTTGGGGGATAAATAACATACAATTGTTTTTAGGAAATTCTACAGAGGTAATGGTAGTTTGGTTAAGAATTTTACACTGAAAGCATAAAACCCTTTTCAATCAAATCCGTCAGCATCCCAAGTTTTTCAGTTCAAATAAGGGAAACATAGTTAAACAACACCAAATGATCATCATGGTCATGCATCCTGATAAGTTGAAAAACATTACATTTCTCTCAGCTTTTGGCTGATTAATAACACAACTTGTGAAGATGTGAGGGCATTGTTTTCTTTCTGATAAGTGGCCAAAGCTCCAAGGTTGCATCAGCGCTATAAAATAATCCGACAACTCAAGAAAAAGATGAGCAACCATTAACAACGATAATCAGAGCCTTGAAACAACACCTCGGCTGGAACAGAACAATGCTATATATTTCTTTTTTTTTTTTTTTTTTACAATGGCCAGAAAAGAAAACAACACCTCAGGGAAAGCTTGTTAGCATTCAGACACAGTGTTTGAGGTGGCAATGAATCTGCTGAAAAACACTGGCTCTGTCACTCCTCTTTGGTTTTTTAGGGTGCTATGCAAATGTCATCGGTGGAGCGAGCAGCACAGAGGTTGTGCATTCGCATGTGTGACACATATAGATGTCTGGAATCAACTGCACATGTCAGGCCTTTAATTAGTTTCAACACTAAATCGATAGGGTCTGATTAATTAGACAGGGGCCAGTGCGAAGGTTGGGGCAGGTTACTGAAACAAGAGAGCTTGCTTAAGGAGAAAAACTAATTGTATGAATTATTGAGCAAGCTGTCTACTGTGAGCAATGATGCAATTGCTTTTTTGAGGAGTAAATAAATAAATAATAAAACAAAATGTACCCACTGGACCTAAAATTTCCCTTTAACTTGATTTAGTGTAGGAGAACCATGGTGGATGAATGAATATTTCTTTATAACTCTAAAAGCTGCTTAATTCCATAATGAGAACCCATCAAAGGACTGATTGATGGCAGGATCACAGTTATTTAATTCTTTGAAATAATTATGTTCGTTTTGGTTTCTTTTGGAAACTCTTTTTTGTGAGTGTGGGCCGTCAAGTCTAATTTACGGGATCAGCTTTTCTGCCGCTTGCCAACTATTCATATTTTTAACATCCTTCCTGTTAATAAATAGCAGTCTTAGAAAACCTTTTCTGGCAGATTTGAAAAAATAAATACTGACAAAATGCTATTGATGCAGGAATTATAGATGAGAAAGATCCTTTGGGAATGCAGGCACTGTGAAATATAAACCTCAGAGGCCCATAAAAGTGAGAAAATTCTGTATGATGTTGTTTTCATATTGTGTTAATGGTCTGCAATTGATTGATAACTCTCGTGATTGGCTATTCAAGAAAATTTAGTCATGACACGATTGTAAACCGAAATGAGTTACTGACAAATGTAGACACCCTGTCTGATGAGAGGTCTTAATTCCATTTCATATGAAATATGTAAGTCGTCTTAATCCAATTTATTTGCAACAATCTGTTTCCTACTTACTGTAGTAGCCGGCTGTGAGAGCTAATATCCAGAAAATGTTTTAAACACACACAACTTGATTGTCAGTAATGTGCTGCTGCTGCTATTCTGATGAAAATCCCCAGCATGTACGTTTCAATCGAACAGCTGCACAGCTCTGCGTCTGTACTTGAGCAGCTTTGAAAAAAAAGCACGGTTAAAGAGGTAGCGGGGGGCAGAGAAACTTTGCTGAGCTTTGTATCTTGCGTTCACTTGAAATCTGATATTTTTCACTGTTTTGCATGCATTTGATGATTAGCTGTCGGCTGGTTATGGTTAACACTCGAAAAGAAATTGATATGTCTTTTTTTCTCATTATCCTACCCTTTTATAAGGAACAGCTTGGAGATCAGGCAGTAAAGCTAGAATTAGCACCTTGCATTGGTGTGACTCAGCCTGTCAAGTAGCCTTTTATATCCACCCCAGCTTCCATTTCAGGCGGTGAATAATATCCAGAAGAGGTTTAGTGGAGTATTATGATGTCTTAGTATAACTAGCTTTTGACTGTTTGGGTATGTTATCACATCAGATACTTTTTTTTGTGCAATTGAGTCCTGTTTGCAGATTACAGACATTACATTATTTCTGCTCCCATTTTGAAACATGATTTGACTAAATGTATGCATTTATTGCAAAGTTGTTAAAAGAGAAAGCACATCATTTCCAATAATTCAATTTAGTTTTTTTTTAGTGATCATCAAATGACAGAGATGATGCAAGGCTTTAGTCGTCATTACAATACAAGTTAGAAGTAACCCTGTGTCTGGACCAGAGCAACTATTTTCAAAACTGACAATCATTTTGATCCTTGTTTGCTTTCACATCCCCAAATTTCCAACAGGAAGGGACAAATACTTGCCATGAAATTTGCTGTTACAGAAAAAGAACCACTCTGTGAGACAGAAATGACTCATGCATTTGTTATTATCTTATTTTTATTATTTAAGCAAATACAAACACATGGTCTGTTGTAGGAAGATCTCTCGGCGTAGCCCAGTATTAACTTCCTGTTTTATTTTGATACAGCTCCTATTTTATAATTTATTTTTTTATTTTTAATGGGTTTTGGCTTTGGGGTATTTTTTTAACTTATTTGCAGACCGTTTTTTTTGTGTTTCTTGCCTCTTTAACCAATCATTGCTACCAGTTAGTTTCCAACAGTGTTTTTACTTTGCTTGTTAGTATTCCAGCTTGGATTTCCTTGCTTATGCGGAGCCTTTTTGTTTGTCTGTGCAAGTTTAATTAAAGTCTTTTTGTTCTTTATTTGTTGGTCTCCTGTGTGTTTGCGTCTCCATTTGGGTCCTCTTCTAAATTCCAGCATTACTCTACTGGCAGCAGAAATCTACTAATTCGCCTGCAAGACAAACTGAAATAACAATCAAATTCAGTACAGCTTGCATCATAAAGGAAGAGCTGTCACTCACAATGTTATGGGACACATTGGTGTTAAAAAACTTTACACAAATCTGGTCTACAGGAGTAACATGTCCTAGGTGCTACTCCTTGACAGGTACTCCAATTTTCAACCAACTAATTTAAGTCAACGTTATAGAAAAAACACATTTTCTGGATTTAATGGAATACAGTTCTTGCAAAACCAGTAATCAAGGGCATAAAGAAAACAAAATTATAGTTGGTTTAGAAGTGAATTGAGAGTTGGACATTTAGTCTGATTTCTGAGTCAGGCAGTCTAGAGCATCTAACCACAACTTCTGACTGATTAGCTTTTTGACCATTAGTTTATGTTATAATATCTGATTGATGCACACTTTTCCACTTTTCATGATTGAATATACAAGTGCTTTTGTTTTACACCTATCTAATGTGTTCTCCTGAGCTCTGTGTGAAAACTATTGGTAATTGACTGTCAGACTTACTAAAGTAAGATGGAGTTACTTGAGTTGGACAAAATTTAATTTTGGTTAGGGGCTCCAAAAGATCAATAGAACGGTAAGATCTGAGAATAATGCTTTTAAATGCAGAGAAGTGGTTGCTTCTGCAAGAAGAATATAAAAAGCTTCAGGCACAGCAGAGGAACCGAGAGATGATGACTTTAGGAGGAGAGCAAATTGAAAATAAGTAAATCTAACTGTTTACTTTGATTATGTGTGGAGGACAACACATTTCATCAACAATTATCATCAACAATAATGATGGACTTTGCCATCCAGCTCAACAGTTCCCTCACATAACTTACCACTAAATTGTTCAAATTGAACTTCTCCATTCCTTAAAATGTAAATCATATTTGCTCGATTGACACAAAGTGTGGAGAGGTGGAAAATATTCTGAAATTGTACCAATAGGATACAGTGGATAACCCACTACAGCTCCAGCAATGGACAAAAATGGAAGACACCATCTGTCTGAAGATGCAGACATATGATGAAAAAAAAACAACAACAACTGAAAGAACAGAAGCTAAATAAACAGTCAGCAACAATAAAACAATAATTTTGATCATAATATGCATTAGACTGTGACTTTTACACATGGCGTTAAATCAGTTTATTTATTTAAATGAGTTTTTCGTTTATAGAGAGCAATTACACTGCAATTAAGGGTCATTGAGAACTCTTGGATTTTGACACAATGTGCTAGAGGAGGCAGATTTTTGTTGATTTTCCCCAGTCGAATAGGAATTAAATGCAAAACCGCTAGATCCGGGATCACCGGGCTTGGTGTTAACAAACACAGAGGCATAGCCAAGGCTGAAACTAATGTGAGACTATAGGAAATTAGCTTGAAAGTTGCTCACCAAAGCCTCAAACATCCCATTGCTATTGCTGCTTAAGAAGAGAGTAAGCGCGGTTGACTTTCTGCCTTGCCAATTGCTTGGCCCAGCTTGTTCTATGTGCCACTGATCTCAGTGACCGGGTTTTACCTCTGGGAAATCTGAGTTTGCAACTCTTAGTTAACTACACTACTTAGTTGCTTAAAGCATACAAAGAGGATGTATTGCCATGAAGATGCTTCTACTAGCAGTTCATCTTGCATGATTCCTTTACCTTTCTAAGGAATTGTTTATCTGGTTTAGTGTAATTCTTTAAAATGAGTACATTCTTTGCAGAGAGTGAAATCTCATGTCTGCTGACAGTTCCTGGATATGTGGAGTGGGTCAGATTAGTTTACTCAAATATGCTAATTTTGCCCAAAAAAATCATCCAGAAAAATTTGTAAAGGAATGTGAGATATTTCCTTGCAGTTTGCGAGCACACACACAAGTTTTCAAGGATGACAATATTAAACAATAATCTTCGGAACTAAAAGAATGATATTACACTTTTGAAAAAATGTTGCTGATGTTTTAGATGAGATATGAATAAGATAAGCAGATGATACCTGTTTTAATGGAACAAGTGTTAACATAAGGTTTCATATAAATGTGACTGTTTGACCAACAGTATGGACAGAACGTCTATGTCTATCCTTTGAATGGCCATCCCAGTCGTGAGAGCGGAAATACTTTTTATTACAACAAGAGAATGAAATAATGCATCAATGAAATTCATTAATACATAATTCTGTACTCACAAGCACAAATAGAACAACAAAGTTCACAACACAGTTAATACATGTATCAACGTCAAAGTTGGACAAATATGAAAGAAGTTTGTGAGGTTCTGTGTCAGTATAGGACATGCTCACTGTTCTTAGCGACATCATTACGGCAACACTGTGCCAAATGCCTGTATTTTTAGTGAATAAAGACATGAGAAGGGTACGTTTATCCAAAGAAAAAACTGAGCTGTTATACAAACTGTGGAGACACCTTAATTCAACAAGAAAGGAGCAAATCTGTTCCACCAGATGCACAGGATAGATCATCACTGAGAGAACTTCCTTTTGTCATTTGAGAGTACGCCCTGATCTTGAACATTAAATACTATAATTGGACATACTGTAGCTGATGACCTGCAGAATGCTCTAATATGGACTTAATTTGAATACCAGGCTGATTGGAGACAAAGTGTCTAATCAGCCGACAATATGCCTAAAGATTCTGGCTTGACTATTCATTGTAGTAGGGTTCAGACCACTGTGCAGTTTTACTTATGCACTTTTTAAAGTTAATTATTTTCCACGATTACTGGTTTCTGTTTATGTATTTTCATTAACATTGGTCAGTGGGTTGTTTTTTCACACTGATATATTAAAACCATTATTTCAAAGCCACTTGTGCATGCGTTTGACAGCGGTTGATGATGAAAATTTGTCATTTCAGATTCAAATAGCTGTCACAAGCTTACCAGTCATTCTTTAAAACAGAATTGAGAACAACACTGAAGATTGAGAGCACCACACTGGCACTTTAGGAGGATAACTTTAATTCTGCATCTTGTGAGATATGATTATGTAATATAAATATTATCTGTGTTGTTATTCTGCAGAGGCAGCACTGACAATAACCGCAGATGTGAGAAAGGGTAAATTAATTAATCAGTAAGGCTAGAGATAATCCCTGCAAACTTCGCCGTTCTACAGATGGCCTGTGCATATTTAAATCAAACGCAGCAATAAACTTCTCTAATTTGTAAGATTGGTGTCTGCCTGCTGTCTCCCTGCATTGACACTGGAATCATAATTAGACAAAATAAAAAAAAAACACAAAAAAAACAAAACAAGACTAAGTACCACAATTTGCCAGAAGGATGTGTTCATTCACCGGCCATGCAGCCATCACCTATGATTAATGTGCATATGTCGGAGCCTCTTTTGGCAGGGTCCTGTCTGACATGTCTTAAAAGTTCAATTGTATTCATGCTAATCAGCATTCGATTCAAACGAGTGCATTAGAATTGCAAATCATACTTGATGGTTCATATGTGCAAGTGCAGTGTCTTATCAAGTCGGGTTAAATGCATCTAGGTGGGTTTTAATTCAAAGGGAGAAAGAGGACGTGACAGCATGTATTATGAGGGTGGAACAATGTGGGACATAAAATCAAATAAACAGGTTGGTGAAAGAGCATACTGGATCCATCTGAAACAGCCAGACGATTTTTTTCCCTCTAATTAAGGAAAAAAGAATAGATGAGGATGAACTCTTCAGTTCACAGTCATACCATCACAATTCACGTAAAGCGTTTGCCGAGATCAACCTGTGAGCACTTCACCACTTGGCAATGTCTCATTTCTGGTACTTTAAACTGAAATAGATAGAAGAAGACAATTCCACTTCAGATTGCTGTTAATCACTTTGGCATTTTTCTCCCAATGTGCAAAATATTTCTTGGTGTTCAGAATTTTCATTTGCATGCTAATGAAGGTGAAGGACAGAAGCCACTAATTACAGTCCAGTAAAGGCCTGCCTAATGGTCCACTAAAGACATAGCATGGCTGAGCCCATAATTCCATTATGCAAATGCACAGTCAGGAGTGAAAAACCCACAGTCATAGTAACCTGGATCCACTGTTGCCTTACTTCTCCACATTTAGTCAGGATGTAGAACACTATGTTTGTGGTTTGTATAAATGATATTCACTTGCATTTTATACAAAACCAAAACAATCTGTTGCTCTTAACCTTTAGCTGTTGTATTTCATCATGGAGCAAATAGAAGAAGTAATGTCTTTTTTTTAACTTGCACTGCTCATACAGTACAAGTGACTCTGAGGGAAAAAGACAAATTTAATTAAAAATGGACTAAAGTGCTTTAAGCTTCTTTTTTGGAGTGTTTAATTCCCAAATTCATCTATTTGCTACTGTGACTTAGTTGATTAACTTATGAAAGGCTTGTCTTACCTGCAATATGATCAACACAAACTCTGTTCATCATGATGGAATCAAGGTTAAACACAGGTGACAACAATTTTGAATTTGGTTATGTTTACTTTTATTACTTGACAAGGCAAAAACTCATCATTTTTAAATGGAAGGACATTTACTGTACATAAATATGACACAAAAAACAACATGAAAAACGTTTTTTTAAATGCTGCTTTTATTTACTCAGCAATATCCATACCAACATCTGCTTTAGGTAAAAGATATATAAAAAATGTATGTATAGCATTGTTCATATCAAACGAATAAATGTTTTGTCTGTATGAATGACAGCTAACTACAGCTTTGATCAAGCCATGATACACTGAACAGTGGCTACTGCGTGTAATTCAGAAGATTATAGGTAATATCTTCTAAATCCCCTGTGAATGAGCAATCGCAATACAGAAAAGAAGACTCAAAAAATAAAAACCTCGGTATGAAGAAATAAAATTGAATAAATGCTAGAGACATGGTTTAATTTAAGTGATGATGTCAGCCAATTAAGGCCTGATGCAAAACGTCTCCCTTTTAAATCTGGAGTGGCATTTGCATTTATCAGCGTTTGACAAGAAAATTCAAGAAATAAGCCTTATTTACCCGACTGGAGGTAGGGTAGCAATTAACTTAGGCTCAAAGGTCCAGTCAAATTCTAAAAAAGCGTGAGGACAAACACAGAAAAACAACCCTTAAACATGTTTTATTATAAGGACCAAGTCACAATTCCTGATAGTTAATCCTCCTTATACTATCCTGTCCCCACAAACTTGCCTATTCAAGTGATGATATTGCGTAACGACAAAGTATAAGGCACTTAAAACTGTTGTAGCATGTCTTTACATGTCAGCAAGGCAACCGGCACAATGGTATCCGTCAAGGGGGGATGCTTGTGTTGTCATGAGAAGATATTTCAGCCCTGACCATGAAACCAAAGCACACAGTGTTGTTGTGTAACGGCCATAAAATATATTGGTCTCGACTTCAGATCAAAGGCGCACGGATGAAAGGACTTTGTGGCTTCTTAAACAAAAGAAATGAGAACTGTACCTTCTCTGACGCAGAAGCTGGAAAATAAAGTTTTTTTTTCTGTTGACAGTTATGCCTCTGTCAAGTTTTTTCCAGAAAAACCTCCTCTTATTTTAACAACATAAAGCAAAACTGTGCAGTCGGTGCCAAGTTGAGCATGACTGGTAACTGGGGGATAAAAAAATCTTCTTTGTCACTGATGTAATAAGACATGTAAATGACATGAAAATGTGTCTTGTAGTCAAGGTTAGGCAAATCGAGATGGTGTCTAATCCACAAACATTCACCACCCACACTCCTTAAAGGATGTAGATAATGCCTTCAAGTGAGACTTTTCCCCTCTTCAAATGGCACCTGTCGTTGCAACTGAGACACGATATTGTCAAGAGCAAGTTAGGTACGTAGGAGTCAAGGCTCTCAATCGTAGAAACTCCGATAATATCAGACAACGTGTAATTTATAAAGACGCTTTGGGGTGCAAAGGTGCCAGGCTTGGTGGATTAAATTCAAAGCTGAGGCAATTTGCACTTGTAATTGATAATGAAAAAGCTATTTGCTTCTATTTTTCAGGGCATGTTTGCACCACAACTTAATTTACATAATTTTATTAGGGAAAAAAAAGAAACGACGCTGTGACTGAATTACCACTATAGATACAAACTGTTCTCGTGGCTCTCTGGGAGAAACCGTTGCTGACTTTCAGGTACTCTTGACATTTTTGTCTGCGCTGTTGCATCACCCGCATTTATGCATCCGTGCGTTCATGGCTGGACACTCACTGGTCTCACTCTGATCCATGCAAAAAAAAAAGACAGATAACTCAAAAGAGCAACTTCCCCCGGAGCAGCTCTGCTGCTGTCATTGAGAGTCAGACAAGTGTCTGTTTGATCTGCAGCAACCTTCCAATGATCACAGTATCTCTGGGGCATATGCAGCCGCACAGCAGGTGACAGTCATTTAAAAATGTCTGCTTGGCTATAGATTCCTACATCAAAGACGAAAAAACGGAGCTAATGTCTGTAGCAGAATCCTTCTGGATCGCTCCCTTATTCTATATTACCAACCAAAATCATACTTTTACACAATCGCATACAGAAAATGACTCTGTTGGATATGCTTTTCACCCTGTCGCAGAAAAAAAGCATTTGTTTCGTACATTTGGTCGCATTTACCGTTTCAAAACCTAACTACCGTTATTGCGGCCCATAAAGCAAATTATTTCCAGCCTGGTACTTTTGATAATTGCCAAATCAAATTTAGGGTGGTGGGAGAGACGGAGCCCAAACAGCAACGATGCACACACAGTCCTAAACTTAGCTCAGAAATACCAACAACAGCCAAACATGAATGTTTTCGAACAGCAAGAGATTCCTTTTATCCACGGGGAGAGTTAGAAAACAAGTGACAACTGTGGTAGACATTCATCTACTCAATGAATATGCACACAGTAGATAGAAAGGGACAACAAGGACCCGATAAGTGTCTCGTTTGCTTTCTGTTACATAAAGTATGACAAACTGTCTCTGTAGATTTACATTAGGATCCTCACAGATCATGTTAACATAATTCCTCTCAACACAGTTTTTTGACAATTCAATTCATGCAGAGGAAAGGCTGGGGGGGGAAACTGTGTCTGTACTTAACTTTTTAACCTCAGGATGGACAAAAATAGGATTGGATGTGGTACAGTAATTATAGATGGAATCACCAAGGGAAAGATGACTCTGTCTCTAAGGCCAAAAGTCTAAGACCCCGCACATCTGCTTTAAAAGACAAAAGAAAAAATTTAAACTTTTCTCTCCAGTCCATATGGCCAATTAGAAAAGAAATCCTTGGTGAGTTTGACTTTAATTATTTCTCTAACTCTCTTCTTCTTGCAATGAATGGAATCATTTTAGCGTAAAGGACTTCTAATCAAGGGGAGAAAAAAGTCATATTATAGCTATTAATGGATATTCCTCTCACTGGCGTTAGAAAGTTTTCAAGTGTGGATGTACTCAAGTGCACCGTGATGTAAAAAAAAAAAAAAAGGCATTGTGCAAGCATCTGTGGGAATGTATTACGGCTAAAGAAACTCCGTCAAATGCAACACCTTTGCGATGTTGCAAACCAGCTTCTTGATGGGAATAAATGATTCTGCTTATCAAAATTGAAACATGGAGAGCAGAAAGGCCTGCAGCGGGCTTTTGCTCTGTTATCCTTCCACATAACAATCGGAGCCGTTCCGCAGGGGCCGAGTCATTTCGAGCACATCCATAAAACACAAGCAGGTATTTGGAGGCGCACAACATGCCATAAGCCTGGTTTCTTATGATAGCGCTCTGTCTAATGCACAGTACGTTTGACTGTGCCCATGCTGATGGGACTTATTCGATCTGAAAGGCGAAAGAGCCGAGAAAGCACATTTTTGTGGCAAAAACTAAACGTGTCAAGCATTTGCCAACTTTTGGGGGGAATTATAAATCAGAGGGACAAAAAATATGTCATTATTCATCTAATTCCAAATCCTTTCTGTCCTGCAAATGTGGGAAATCTTAGCATGTGCCTCCTTCGTTTAACACCTGTAATTTAATACATATAAATATATATATGTATATATATCAATTGGCAGATATATATTACTAATATCTGCTTTTTTGGGGGGTGGGTGTTTGGGGGTTTAATTAAATGTCAGGTTTCCCTCTTTATGTTTCTTTTTCCAGTATCTTTCCATAAAACCGTCAGTCCGTTTGATATTTCCCTCAGTCCTGCCAGTGTCCTTGAATGTGCGCTGCTTGTATGAATGAGTCGTGTCATTTAGGGGATAAAGAGTAAGAGGAGAGACATTTACCCTCCCGCTCCACTCGTCTTTTTGCAATCTAACCTCACGTGCTCCAGGTCTCGACTTGCTCAGTCTGAAACGCAATGCTCCGTGCATAGCAATGGCCCCCGTCTTCAGATGCTGTTGGCCCATGCAATCCCTCTCAGTCATTCTTCATTACACAAGAGATGGAGAGGCTCATCCTCTCCCATATTGCTGTGGCTCCTTTACTCGCTCTGGTATTTAGATGGTCTCATCTCTCTCTCTCTCTCTCTCTCTCTCTTTCTCTCTCTCTCTCTCTCTCACTTTCTGTCTTGCTTTCATCATGCAAAGGTGTCTGAGCTTGAAGCACACATTCGAGCTTTTATTTTCTCTCCGCAATAAAGAGGCAAAAGAAGAGGTGGGTGGATCAATGACAATTCTATTTGGCAGAGGTTTTCTGTACTTATTTAAAAATGAATGGTGCTATTCCGTGCCTCTCTCTTTTTTTCTAATCAACAAATCACCGAAAAACATACAAATGTAGTTTTGTGTCGGTTGATTTGTCAATAAATTCTGACTATTCGCAACAGCAGGGCTCTGTGTGTGTGTGGGACTGACTCAACAGTGCTCATAATCACGGTAATGCAGCAAAATGCCACCCGGTGCAAAAAGCATGATTCATTGCTGAACTGCGATGATGGTTTGTGTCAAAGACGAGTCGGGTATTTTAGGCCCCGGCAGCTAAAAACAGGACGAGGACTCTATAGCCGTGTTGGCTGCCCGGAGGCTACACTTAAACAGCAGTGCTTAGACAGCATATACTGTACAATGCTATCGACGGCTCAGGTAATGTGCTCGTGTTCAGCAGCTAGCATCACCCACCCTGCCCGTGATTATTGGGTTGGCATGCTAATGCATGCAGTGCGTCTGTCATTTTTCTGCATTTTGGTCAAAGTGATATTTTCACAACCAAAACCAGAGCATGTATGAATCAGGGTAGCTAATTAAAGAACACATTTAAAAAAAAAGTGAGGTTCATTGATCAATAGAAAGTCACGTAAGGGGAACTCACCCTATTATTTAAACCTTCTTATACACATTTTACACAATCAACAGACCAATGTGTCATACCTGTATTTTCTTTTCACATACCCAAAGCGTAGTAGTGTAACAGAAAGTTGTAATCAGTTTAAGTTTGTAGACTTTTTCCATGCCAGTTGTTTTATATAAGACAGCATTAGATTCAATATGTTGACTTAATTTAACAAAACTTAATTAGTTTAAATAGTTAAGCCTATTTTTTGTGTAATGGTATGTTTTTTTTATCCTTAATGTAATTTTTGAAAGATAGAAAAACACCTACATGGTTCAAAGCATGCAACAATGCAAGTTCTCAGTAATTTATAGTCTCTTTTGCAATATGGTGACTGTGATGCTGCAAAAAGCAAAGCTGTTTACAAAACTGTTACAAAATGATGTTCCCAGAACAAAAATACACTATAACTGGGCTGGAGGGCCCAGAACATGATGGTAAACCTCTGACTAAACAAAGGATTACACAACCAAATTCTACTGGGCACCATATTTTAGACTCTCCGCTCACCTGTATTTTATTTATCTTTTTGCTACTGCTTGCAAAAGGTTGGACTTTGAGTTTAAAATATATAGTAAGGCTAATAAATGATTTACTAGGTGGACTCTATAGATTTTTTATGTTTTCAAAAATCGAACGATGACTCTTATGTCAACACCAAACAATGGAAGATTGTAAGTTAATGAAAGGGTTCATTTTCTTCAGGCAATATTAGGTCAGATTGAGCTCAAGCTTGGTTTGACATCGCTCTAGAATAGAATAGTAAGATATATTATGCAATGTATTCTAGTGCTATGCTGAACCCACAACAAAAAACTATTTAACTACAGTCCACCATTTCCAATCTTCTTATGAGGGTTTTTACTCATGGGTGCTGTATCTGAGCAATATCACTATTTATGCTTGCAATTTCATGTAATATATCATCTATTTTTGTTTATACGACATTCCAGGTCATTATTATACATGCTGGAGTGAGGCCTTCTCGTTCTGTGCTCAAAAGTAATTTGTAAATGCGATAAAAATCCAAATAAAGAGAAATGGAAATCAACAGATAGGTGACTTGTTGTAATAGAGTGTTAGACTCCAAAATTTTCTTTTTTGTTTAGTTTCTTTGAATTTGACAGCTTTTCATGTGTTGTTATGGAACCTCACACAATACAATATTATTCTGAAAAATGTTTTAAAAAAACAGGCTGTGAAAGCAGAAGTGGGTGTTTGGCTTTAAAGTGTGACAGCTGTCCTTGCGAGTTGTGTGGGATTATTTGAGTTCTGCATTGCAGACGTAATTTGTCACCTGAGGTGGAATTAAATGAATTTGAGTGCAATCAGTGAATCAGTTTGAAACATAATCTTCTCACAAGTGTTTGAACAAATTGTGAAAAAAAAAATGCTTGTGACAACTCCTCTTATACTTTTTTTCTGCAGATCAAATATTAGGGTATTACAACAAGTTGACACATGTGCAGAAACCTCCCTGAAGTCACAACACGGTATTAATCTCTTACAGCTATAAATGGATCAGCAAAGTGTCTGTTATTGTTTGATAAGTCCCACCATGAAGAGATTTAGGTGCGCTTTCTGACGCTGTCGTTGGATTAGACTTGAACTGGCTTCGGGGCGACTAAACTGCACTTTTCTCGCCAGCGACGGCTGAAAAGTAAAAAAAAAAAAAAACAAGACTTCACGCTCCTGAGCCGTACAGTCGAAATTAACCGCACCCTTTTTTTTTTCTTGATGCGCCTCCATCTCAATGCATTCTGAAAGCGTGACAGCTGGATTGCAGTTGTTTTAGTTTGCTCGCTCTGACAGCAGCTATTTGGAACAGCTTTTTATTCTGGTGCTGGCAGTCGGTGCCTGGCTTGACAAATAACCCCTTGAGCGCTTTCCTCCTACTATTCCAATCCAAGAATATGTGCCTCTTCAGTCCCTTGCATGCATCTGATAACACAGTAAGCAGTGAATATTTCTCCCAACAACTAAGTCCATCGGTGCTCTGCTGCTGGTTTTTGGGGATCAGATACAAAGAGGCCAGTGGGAGTGTAGTAGCACACGGTTTTAAACAAGAACTGGGTGGTAGCCTTGACTGACAGTCCCTCGGTGCCCCTCACAACACTTTCTTGCTGTCGGTGATGGCTTAATGGTGTCAACAGGAGAGATAGGGTCCTGACTCCTTTATCTGAACAAAATCTTAGACCCATCACCTTCTCTGTTTGCAGTAATTGCAGGAGCAATGCGGACTCCGGAGGAGGAAAAAGGAAAAGTAAAAGCCAAATCAAAAGGCTCAGCTTCAATCCACTTGACCGAATGGGTCAACAGAAATAAATGACTTTCCTTTGACTGCCCCGTACATCCATCTCCTCGGTGTCACGACTGTCAGGGACATCGAGGCCCATCTCTGCTGGACTCCTGCTCTAATAAAAATGAAAACAGATCTGCGGTTTAAATAAATAAATGATGGCTACTGTTGCCAGTGCCACATCGGTGGTGACTTGCAACCGCATCACCCACCGATATGGCGTGAAGGGGGTTCCACAGATGTGCAAATCACGGGGGGAAGTTGAAAGAGCGGAAAGAAAAACATGGGAATCCTGCACAGTGAGATTATGCGACTACACATCTGGCACTTTGGAGTCGGTGGATCTTTTTAGCGTGCAGTTTATGTGTGTGTGGAGGCAGTTCCCACCTGAGTAATAGAAGGAAGGGGTGAGGTGGGCATAAGCAGATGGCTTTCTGCTCACCACCATTTCTTCTCCCATAATGCTTTGAGAGCGCATACTAGACTCTCGTCTCCCCTCGGGATGAAATACCTACAGCGTACTTATTTGTGATGGAACAAGCTTAATACTGCACAGGAGCCCTTATTGTTCACCGGATACCTATTTCCAATTTTTTTCTTTTTTTTCTATTGGGCTATGAAAGGACAGAGGAAAAATCTACAAAAAAAAACAAGATTTGCATGAAGAGTTGATGATACCAAATCTCTTCTGTTTTGCCACCTGCCTCGTTAGGCATCTTACAGCCGGTGCCAGTGAACTGGACGACAAATTCAATTGGAGCTTTTCATGATGTTCCCCCTTCTTCTGGGCGCCCACAGCTCTCCATTCTTTTTATTGGCTGCCCAGGTGCCAGATGGAGCCCGTCGTCTCTGCTCCACCCCAGGGCACGCTCTCTCCCTTTGAGTAGGCAGAGCAAGACCTGCTCACACAGCTCCAGCCAAGACGCACGCACGTACACACAAACACCGACACAAACCTCCGTCTTTCTTTTGGTATTTTTCCTGCATGTATATGTAACAATTTTACTCTCCTGGAATGAAATAAGCTTATGTATATGTATGAGAGTAATGTTGGGATTATCAGAGTTTCTATAATTCTCTAGTTGCATGCTAAGAACCTAAACAAAACATTACTAAATAAAAACACATCCCATTCTTGTTTGTATCTAGGCTCAACATATCAGGGTTATCTTTAAGCGACCTGGCTTAACTAATCCAAAGAAAAAAAATGTTGATGCTGGTTATAATTTACTCAATAAATTCCACTTATGTACAACTCTGCATGTGTCCATGTTCCTGTAGAATAATTTGCTTGGCATCAGTTGACCAATCATAATCCCTAAATCTGTCAAACTGAAAAGCAGCACAGCAAGAAGTAAATCCAACAAAACAGGGGGAAAAAGATACTAAAGATATCGAAACAGGCAGTCTCAACATGTATTCAATAAGATTATCAATATCACTGTCACCTCATCACAGAATGAGCAGATTTTTGAGCTGCAAATGTGTGTTTTTATCAAACAAATGTAATGCAAATATATTCTGTGTATCTGACAGAGCTTCGGTCTCTTTCTGTCACATGGAATATTGGATGTTCGGGAGGCTCTTTGTACCAAAAAAAGACCGAAACTGCAAATCAGTCTGTGTGGAATTTTGTGAAGCCAAAATTTCTGTTATTCATGATCTAAAATGCCGAAAAAGGTTTTTCTTTTTGAACGTTTCATGATCTTAATGACACTTTCTAAGATGTGAGGGGATTTGTGAATGCATTAAATGATTTTGTAACATCTGACACACTGTACACATGAAAAAAGGCATTCTATTTTGACAATCCTCATTAACGAAGTCATAAACCTGCAGGAAACAGGCTTTAGAGTATTCAGTCCTTGTTTTGGGTAAAACAAAAATTCCCTTAGGCAGACACATATCTCATAAAAGATGTTTCTGAGTGAAAATCAAACAGCATAAGAGGTCTCTGCAGTTAAAGTTGAACAGACTGTCTAGTTATTAATGTGCTGGCATCACATTTGGTTGAGCACTTCCAAAGAGAAAGGATTGGCCAAGAGGCTGCTCTCTTTGTGTGTTTATAAAATCTTGACCTGACCCGAAGCGGATATCTTCTCAAGCAAAGTGGCAAAGAGGTGAAGCAGTTTCATGACATTGTAAATCCAAATCTGAACCTAAAGTTTCCCCTCTGAGCCTCTAATCTCGCTTTAAAGTGCACCGCCCTGGAGCTTGATGATGGAAAAGCTTGTAAATGCTCATATTCATTTGAGCATTTGCCTTTTTCTTTTTCAAGATCTCTCCACAAAAGCCAGAACAACATCACAAAAAAGCAGATGGCCATCATCTGGTTTGGAGACTTTAAATCATGTGCTGCCCTACTTCTGCTAGATCCCCTGATGCTGAATTTGACATTATCATTTTGTCATAAATATAGTAAATAAATAAGCATGTGAACATGGTTGGACAGTTAGAGGTCAGAGAATCGACTGAGGGACAGCTTAGCAAACATGCTAGACAATAATGAAAATTACATTAAAGAGCAGTCAGATGTGAGCTTTATTATATATATGTGGAGGGAGACATCACCAGAGAAATCTGAGACTCTGGCAGTACCTCAAACTGTCTGTAGATGGCAGAGAATAACACGGACATCACATGGGTGGGAGTGTGTACATTTTTTCTCATTTATCTGGCTTTTTGGTCATTACCAAGCAGCTGATAACTGAACACAGCAGCCGAGTCAATCTTGCCGAAAATGCCCTGAATTATAGCGACGTGACGACAAAAATAATTCAATCTTTAAGCAGGTGTTGCCTGAAAAAAGGATGGACCCCTTGAAGATTTTCCCACCTTTCATGATCACACTTAAGGCCGCCATCATTCAGCGTAATGGGTAAAAGCCCAAGCACTGCTGAGGACAACAGCCTGCCATTCATCACTATTTTACCAACGCTTGTATGATTATAAGAGCTGTCATCGACCAACATAAATCAAGAAACTAAACCTGTGAGGTTATAGAATAAATCAGCAAACATTAGCAGGGGCCTCTCCATTTTTCAGATAATGAAGACAGGTTTATAATCATCATCGCGTTCAGCCCAATAGAAAAAAAAACCCCCACGGTAAATAAACCACACTTTTTTTCCATGCGCTCACTAACTTGCCTCATGATGGGCCCGAGCTGTAAATAATCGCTCCCGCGCGCGCGCACGTCGATATATTTCACCACAGACGGGTCAAAAGGCATTATCCGTGCCTTCCACCGAGTCGATGCTGCAGGTGTTTGTCTGTGTGTGTGTGTGTGTGTGTGTGTGTGGGAGTGCTCGGCGCATCTGTGTACGTGCGAGGGGCCTCCGGTTGTGTGTGCGTGAGAAAAAAATGCGAGCGGCTTTGACTGGCACAGCACTGCGGCAGTGTAATGGGCTTTTGGAGAGAGGTAAACAGGACTGCAGCCACGTGGAGGGCAGCTGAAGACTGACCTTCAGAAAAGACCAGCAACGAGAAGAGCCCGGTGGGCACCTCGCTGCTCGAAGCTGTCGTCTTATTGCCGTTTTGACAAGGGGATGGAGGGAGAGAGCTGGTATTTATTTATATATTTCTAACCTTTTTCTTTGCTGGGGGGGAAGACAAATTGAGGCCTGGTGCGATCAGATCCTGCCTCCACTATCCCCATTACTGTCAGGGTGGGTGGGTCTTGGTGGAGGACTCAGGCGCGGAGATATTGTCACGTCTGGGGGAAATGTTGGTGTTTTTGTCTTGTCTCCATGTTGTCTTGTCATTTCCTGTTTTATTTTGAAAGATGCATCCCCTTGTTTCAGGTCAATTGCACTTCCTGTTGTGTCACCAGTCCGGTCGTCTCCCTGATTATCTATTGTGTACACCTGGGGTTCCTTTCCCTCATGTGTTTAAATTGTCCTCGTCTTCCCTTGTCCCGTGCCAGTGTATTGCGTACCTTGATCACAGTGCCCTTATCGTTCATAGCCTTCCCTTGTCGTAGTTAAACCTTGCCTTTGATCCCGTTCCCCACCTTTGTTACTTTGTACCTTGCCCATAGTCTTGTTTATTGTTTTGATACTTTGTTCACAGCTTTGTCTTCCTCATTAGAGTGATTATATTTTGATACTTTGTTCATCGCCTTGCTATCTTGTTTTGGTACTTTGTCTCCACTCTGAGAGTGCGTTTTTTGTTCAATAAACCTTTTGGAACTAACCAACTCTCTGCGCCTGAGTCCTCCCTAAACTCCAGCCTCCTGACAGATATGTGAAAAATGCACTCACAAGGAGTGGACGGCAGACATGGGTTCAAAACAAGGCTGTGGCAAAACTAAGAGCAAAGTAACAAAGCAAGGAAGACAAAACTATGAACAAAGTACCAAAGCAATGAAGTTAACAAAACTGTGGCAAAACATGACGATGGCACAAAGTAAATAAGACTGTGTGGCAAAAATCAAACCTGGACTGACGTGGGGTGACGAAAGACGCAAAGACGCAACGAGAAGGACGAAAACGAACTGGCACAGGACATGGGAAACGAGGACTATTTAAACACATGAGGGAGGGGAACCCCAGGTGTACACAATAGGTAATCAAGACATGACGACACACCAGACATTCCCCCAGACGTGACAATTGCTCACACGTAGGACTTTGTAATGAAGACACCATCCTCAAGGATGTCTGGGCTCCTCGTGTGATGGGGGTCATTCATGTTTCTCTCTCTGATAAGGCCGGTCGTGTGTCTCTTAGCAAGAGCCGGAGCTGTGATTACTACATATCAGCGGAGGTTAAAGCAAAACACCCGCTGAGAGCTTCTAAAAGGTGTCGCGGGCAGGGGTGACGGTGTTGTATGAGGTTTCGGCCGGGGGTATTTTACCCCTCCCGAGCTAAGGGTAGAGAGACCTCACCCCTCTGGGGCCGCACATAGATGATGGCAGGCTATTTGTAGGGCCGGCAGCACAGTGAATATCGTGCAAATGTGTCATAATTCGAAAAGAATAGGTTTTGCCTGCTTTGAAATCCAAAAACATTCACACAGCACCAGTCATGAATAAAAGAAACATGGAAAATCAATTGGTTTTGAAATATAAAAGACAAACATCTGGTTCTTAAAAGGTCTTAAAATTGAATAATTTCTAACTCAAATTTCCAACAACCGATAAATTATACATAATTTATTTAACAAAAACTGAATAATGTGTGGGGAAAACCAAGTCAACTCCAATCACTCAACAGCTTGTAGAAGCACTTTAATCCACAATGACCTGAAGTGATTAAAGAGGATTGCAGGCATTTGCTTTTTTCGGCAAAGTTTCCTAATGATGTACAAAAAATCTTTTTTGGCAATTCTACAAAAAAAAAAAAAGGGTCATGAAAAGTCTTTCTCTAGTTTCTCTGTCCTGAACTTTAACATTTAACATTCAAGCTGGGTCTTGCTGAGTATAACATGTAACTCTGTCTTGTAGTATCTTTATTCTTGTTGTTATTCATTTTTTGTTTTTTTTTGTTTTATTTCTCTGAAAATGTATGTCCTTGGGGATAAATTTGATGCAATTCCTATTCTTTGGAAGATTGGCATCGGTCTTGAACTGTCTCGCTTTCAAACTGTGAATAATCTCTCTAACTCTCAAATGCTGAACTCCAAATTGTTTGTAAATGGCCTGATAATTACTTCTCAGTTGCTTAAACATTTAGTATGGCTATCCAGTCCAGCAAACTACCAAACATATTACAAAGGGGCTCATGGTAATCGTGTGCATTTGATTTACTTCACCAGTTTTTAATCCCAGCGGAGTCAGTAAGGGGTGGGGTTAGTTTGAGTAATGGGAAAGCGCAATGTGCCGTTTGTTATTTATCTATTTACCTGGTATTAAGACCCGGATGGCGCCAAATTATTCTGTCATCGTGTCACAACGTTGAATTGATGAGGGTGGTTCTGTTTCAGATTGCTGCTAATGCAGGTATTTCCCCCCACACCCCTCCTCCCCAGGTACGTGCACGCTCACGTGCACACAGTCCTCTTTCTACAGCCTTCCACTTGTACAAACAGTATTAATGGACAGTGATAATGGCCCTTTGCCTGGTTTACAGTGGCAGTTTATGATAGATGTTGGAGTCTTTAATTGGAAATAACGAGCCTGTTATTGGGACATCACTCCCTTACAATGTGGCTGAAATGACTACAAGCACCCAATCTAATCCAGCGGGTTGGACCACTAGAGGGGTGGGCTGGTGTTACTAAGAAAAAAGGCTGTTATCATGATTATAAAACGCTGCCAGCTGCAACAGCTCTCCTGTCCTGGATGGGCTCTTTTGATAAATAAAAAAAAGAGCGGTGTGAAGTGAAGTGTGCTTGATTAGCCTCGGCTAAGATGGCCAGCCCTGTACACTGATGACTTTCCTCCACTCAATCTTAATTAGCGAGCGGAGATGCTTCCGCAGGTTTGATGAGGTCAAAGCCATTCATTTTCCAGCTCAGCGGGGACCTCTCTCGCGTCTCCCTTTTTGTATCGACACTCGGGGATAATCATATCGGTGACCTCTCTCTCGCTCGGCTACGCCTCGGCCTCTCGCTGAGCAACACAGCGGCCCGTCTCGCCTGAACTGTGAGGGAATCAACGCCCTCCGATACCTCTGCTGAAAACACGGCGAAAGACAGAGGGAATCAATCCGATCACGGGCCTCTGCTGAAAGAAAAAGCAAAGGGGAGTGTGCGGCGGTGTGTTGGCTAACAACACCGCTGACAGATAAAGGTATTGGATACAACGAGTCATACAGCGAATCTGCCTTTGTTACTGACACATCAGCCATGTCATCCCGATAGACCCGTATGATAAATGGCAGCCAGGCTTCACAAAGCGCTGGCAGACTTTTCAAGAGTGGAGAATATTGCAGCAGAAAAAAAAAACGAGCATTTGTGGTAGATTTTCTGACCTCACTATTCAGATCAACAGGACGATTATTTTCAATTACAGCCACCAAAAGAATTGATCAATTGCCAGAGTCCTCATATACTTTTTGGATTTATTTTGAGCCAGGCAGTGGTGCATTTCACCATCCATCCATCCATTATCATTACCGCTCATTCCCGCATTTCACCATTACTACCCTAATTCAAACAATCAGAGGAAATTCGGTCAGACATTTTAGAGGCAAATGACATTTAAAATGCTAGGGAGTCAGTTTCCAGCTCAAGCCATTATTTCATGATGCTGCATAATAACCACTATGCTAGTTCCCTGACATTCACATATTTTTTATGTTTTATTATTGTGCCACCCGTCCTGGTTTCAGATGTGACAGCAGAGCTAGCCCAAATGTTAGCACAAAAAGTATTTATCTTTACACAAACTGTATTCTTTGCCAATGCTAGCTTTTTTTCTTAGAGTTAGAAATAATTCTTGTAGCTGTTTTTTACAACATATCTTGCAACTTCTACTCCGTGTCTTGCATTTGGTATAATGGGGGTAAATCTTTACCAAGATTTTTTTTACATCGATTGGGACTGGTCTCAAGAGCAGTCTATTCGGCCTTAGTCACATCAAAATCAAGAGCACCCCGTCCTTAAGTAAAACTGACAAACTGCCCATGCATTTATCACTTGTGAGCTGTATAACTGCTTATCATTGTGTATCCAGACAGTTCCCTTAAAGCATTGGAACAGATCCAGAAAGTTTAAGCACTGACTGGTATTGCCAAGATCTCATTTTAATACATTTTTAAAAATCTAATTTATCTTGCTTAAGCCACTCAAGCTTCTAATAGTCACCTACAAGCCCCTGAGGCTCTCTATGTATGTTTGCCTGTTCACCATAACTCTTGATGAAATCTGAGTGACTGATTTGATGTTTAAAAAGTTAGTATGTTCCCAATGGCATGTCTGTGAGGAATATAGGATTTGGATGATGGCTTTTCAAGGCAAAACACTTATATTACCCAGCAAACTAAAATACTTGTGACTGGCACGTCATGTAGCTAGCATTCAGATGCTTACTGCAATAACCTTCTCTATTGAAGGAAAGTTATTTATCTATTATCAGTCTCATGCGCAACTCAATAGTTAGAATTGTCATTTGCACGGAACCACTTAAAGTAGCATTCAAAACCACCTTCAACTATATATTTACTGAATACTAACACAAAAACAAGGAAGGTAGGTAATTAAATACAGAGCGTAGGAAAGCAACATATTGACAGACAAAAAGGGAGGAAAATGGAAAAATGAGCTGAAGCCTGATTGCAATCTACTGATGGTTTTTTGGTTAATGATTTTAGAGTTAATTTATCTTTGACTGCATATCCTCTCGACACCACTACACTTTCTGAAACTGAGAAAAGATTCACATCTGAGCATTAGAATCTATATTCTTCCCTGGGAATGCTAATGGACTCTCAATAGAGCAAACTCCAGGTTAACCCAAGTATGCTAAATTCTGCTGGACCAAATGTCCAAGAACGATCACACAAATGGCAAAAAAGTGTTATATTTATATATGAATACTGCTGACTACATCAGGACAACGAGCATTTATAAACTGCACATAAAGAGGAATGCTATCTTTACATTTGCTGCAGCCCAATACCACAAAAAAAGCTCTAATAAGCACATCAGTCCAATCATAATTATTTGTCAGGCAGCAACAGCACCAAACATGAGAAATATCCTAATGTACGCAGATAAAAATGTATAATTCATCATCATATAGATTTATGTGACCAGCCATGTATTTTTATTTTTTTAGACTCAATCATATGCATGGAGTCAAACTCTAAGCAACACCGACCATTCCAAAATAGGTAATTTTGATTAAAGGGGGGGGAAAAGCACATAAATAGTGGAAGATATTGAGCAGCATCCCTACGGCTTAGTGTTTTTGGTACATCATAGAAATTGGGGGTTGAATCTGCAGAATCCATAACCAAATCCTCTGCGGGGATTGGATCTTGGATGACTTGCAAATGCATTTAATATGCTGCAAAATACTGTTTAGAAACACAACACACTTTTGTTTCTGTCTTATATATATTATTGAAGAATAAACTTGAATTTATCTTAGATCCTTTATACACTGACTATGAAAAAACTACCCTTGGGCACATCTAGGATAACATAGCAATAAAAACAATATGTTGAAGTTAACAATGCAACAGCGGGGAGTTTGATGAAAGACGGATTTGTTTTCTTATTAGAATTCACACTGGGGACACTTACATCCTTCTTAATATAGAGTCTGTGATCACCACTGTTTCACAAGCGAATGCATTCCAAAACTAATGTGTTTTTTTCAATAAAAAATTTAAAAGGAGGTATAAAAGCACTGTAAATGAGGGTAAGAATATCATAGTCTCCATCAAAAAACATACGAAAGCATTGAAAAGACTAGTTTGAGTTAAAGTAGTGATGATACGTCCGTTTGCCTTGTGTATTTAGCATTTAGGAATTCTCAAGTGCGTTTTAAAATTTTGAATTATGTTTCAGAACAGCAAAACTGTCGTATTTGCCTGGAACGATATCGCAATCAGAGTGAAATGAAAGATGTGAGGAGTAGGAGGTCCAAGCTGACATGATTTAAACATAATAAAGGTTAAGATACAAATAGATCAAGACAGATTTTGAAGATCTAAAAAGCAGAAATTGACACAGTATAGATTTCAGTACATATAAGCGTCCAGAGAAAAATGTACTTGTCTTTGATCTCCAATTAGAGTGAATAATCATGGCCTTCAGATTCACATAATCCCGTATAAAAAGAAGCAGAGAAGGCATTGACAGTGAGTGTTCAAAGAAAATGCTTTAAATACATCCATTTATTTTCTGTACAGTAATGCCTGTCGAGAATTGAATTTGTGAGAAGTGGTTTCGTACAGACTTTATCAAAATCTTCCAACCTACTTCTTTCTATCACTCTTTTCGTGTGCGTGTCTTTCCCTCTCTCTCTCTCTCTCCCTCTCTCTCTCCCTCTGACACGCACACACATCACTGCAGTCGTCTATCTCTATCCGACATTACCTAGAGACCTCTCCACTCTCCTGGGCAGGCGTCACCCCTAGAGGCTAGTCTGAGCAGAGACGACCTGATAGATTGGTGCAGGGTGGTGGTTAGACAGACTGCAGACGGCCAGAGGGATTCAGACTGTGACACATTACCTTTGCAGAGCGGGACCACTCGCAAGAAACCTGCAAGCGGGGGCAACTATGGCCAGACCTAACACAACTAACTGCCATCAGGGCGGATTTAAAATATTTTTTTATGTCTGTACACTGTATATACATATATGTGCAAATTATCTATCCAATTACATTAATTTTCAAATAAACTAAATTCATATACAGGCAATCAAACAATCACTTACCTCCTGAGGAAGCCAGCAGATTGCACTGAATCATGTTTTCGTTCCCGCCCCTCATCCTGTGGATGAAAAACAGGATGAAACCTCTGGCAGAACCAGACTCAGACTGGTCTGCTTCGACCAGCTGGAGTTTTATAGGACAGAAAAAAGAGACAGCAAAAAGCCTTGCAGCAGCTCAGCATACCTGAAGAGAAGGAGCACAACAACATATTCCAGCCTCTGTGATGGGATGCTGCGATTTATATCGTGTCAAATACTGCCCTGAGATCAAAGAGAGCAAGCGTAGTCACAATTCCACCATCATGGACTAAGAGAAGATCATCTGTAACTTTCACCAACGCTTTTTCTGTAGCATGGTGTTCTCTGAATCATCGACTTCCTGAAGAGAATCTGTATCCGTGCAAACTGATTTTTGTCAGAAATAGGTCGGTAATTATAATCAGCAACACAAACTGCAACACCCAACCGATAATAACAGGCAAGAGTCCTCACATACATGTTGACTTAACCCATCTAGGAGCTTCCGACTGTGAGCGAGACTATAGTCTATTGTGAGCCATACATATGTGTATACATCCCTGGAACACCAAAGCAGATTAGCATGTGCTCATCTCGGGCATTGAGGAATTCAGGCATTGGATCCAGGGATCTTTGAATTATGTGGACAGCAGAATCTCTGCAGTGATATGATAATCCAAAATCCAAAAGACTTGTCTAAAAGTGTGCTTGAGGTAATTATCACAGAGTAGAATGCACTTGTGTTTCCAAATGTATGTGTATAGTAAGGGGGGGAAAAAAGCATGTTTGGCTGCCCTCGTGTGGATTTGACAACAGCGATGGATTATCATAAATTTGTTTTATAAGAACACATTAGAAATGGGAGAGTAGAAAGAAGAGAGGAGATTATTACAATCTCTGACTGTCAGGGTATTTTGTACGTCACTACTTCTAATTTCTCTTTTCAAAAGAGATGTGAAGACTGAATTGAAGTTTCAAGGAGGGCAAAGCAGGGATTCTCTGCTGAAAAAGTCACTCCATTGTCTGAACAGTGGATAATAAGTTATAGGGCTGTGTGACAAATATGAGTAAGGAAGGTACCTAAAGGATGGTTTCTTTACACACTCACAGTTATGTCATTTAGGATGGGTTCATTGAACTCTACTGGTCTTACAGGAAAATTCTATTTAGTTCTTTGTACTGTGGGTGCATACAAAGCTTTCTTTACTTGCTATGGACAAAAAAATATACATTTTTACTGTAAAGCATTCACATTTCACACACAAATGGCAAATTCTACAGACAAGTTAGCTACTTTTTTGCTAGTTTTTTATTTGGATTTACCTTTGCTTCTATGGTCTTTGGTTTAGAGTGTTTAAGCCAAAGCAACCTGAATAAACAAAAAGGGAATCATCTTTTTCTGTCTTCTACAATGTTGAATAAAGAGCATGTATACACACCATACCATAAACTATCCTGGACTGGCCTCGATTGTTGAAACTAGATGTTGGTATGCGTTTCTCTTTAAGAATGCTTATGATTTAAACATGTTTTCAGCCTGATCTTTTATTTTCCCCTGCCTCAACTCTTTTAAATTTTTGAGTGCATGCTTCAGAGATGAATGCATCACATTCAAACTTAAATTAACTTTAAAAATAATGGATGTTAGGTTTCAGATTCATCAAATTCGATATGAACCAGGTTCTTGGAAAAGTTAATCTCCAAATTAATTTAGAAAACATGGAAACATAGAATTATGAATACGGAATGAATAATGAAAATATTTTACATCATACTCTCCTAACTTTGCCTCCACAGACCTAGATTTACTTTGTGACTACCACAGTCACAACATAGTACTGGAAAGCTTCTCGAGCTGGTTTGTTACCTTGAAACATTTAGCTCCACATCCACACACAGCAAAATGTTAACACAATGTGCTCTATTGAAAATGCCAGCAATTTGCAAGTAGATGAGCCACCAGTGCTCCATGAACAACAACAATACAGACTCAATGTGTTTACTGACAATTCCCAGACAACTGTTAGTCAAACTTTAGGCTTAAATCTGGGTTAATCAGGTCAGCAAGAGAGTGTAGAAGTAGTTAAGAACTTGTTAGTGCACTGAGACAATGATTATTTTAAGGTTGTTCAATCCCAACTTCCTTCAATAATTGTCACCCTATTTAACTATTTAAACCCTGACAGAAAAAATTCTAAATGATTTAGTCTGAAGTCCAAAGTTTATTCAGGCCTTTAATAAAATATGAAAAAAAAATAACAAAATTGTTTTTTGTATATCTACTATATATAACTGTACGGAACAGAAATATTGAAGTGAAGTGTTCTGCCCCCTGGTATTAAGTAAATCAGATTATAACCAACAAGGCTTTGAGCACAGTGTTTACCAAAAAAGTTATGCAAAAGGGGATTGTGTGTGCAGGGGGGCAGAAGGGGGAGTGAGATCGATCCGGGTGGATCGAGTTGGCCTTTCATTGTACTGGTTCTAGCCCAAAGACTCCATCTTTTCCTCCCGGGTAGCATGCTGAAGGAGCTGGATGGAAGCTGTGGGCTGTGATGCTGTTGTGGGCGGCAGCCACTTTAAACCTCTTTTGAACATACTTTAACAAATTATAAGCTTAACTGGTTATTATCATGCTTCCTATAATGCAAGAATGGAAAAAAATGACTCAAATCAATTTGAAAAACTCCAAGTAGATTGATTTAGTGCTTGTATCGTCCTCTCAGTAGTTAACCTTTAAGCAAAACTATAATCTTTTTCGAATGTTGTCGTGGTTGATTTTTAAAAACATACACAAGGAATAATTAGAATACATTTTAAGTAATATTCTAAAATGTAATTAAGTTATTTTTTTCTTCTTAAAGTATGCAAGTACAAACCGAAGTTAAGCTCTCCCAAGTCTACCTTGGCTATTCAAATACTATCATAGACACAGGTGTGTCCAATACTGTAATTACTTAGTTTCCAATTAAACTGGTTAACGGTCTGCAGCTGGTTTCATGTGCAATATTTGGTTTTTGATGCTGTAAACAGTGAACAAAATGATACAAATAAGCAGGAATATTAAGACAAGCCAATGCAAAATCCCTGGTGCAGAAGGCCACATTGTTGAAAGATCATGGGATGAAAAAAAAAGAAAAAGAATGCAATACCCGTCAAGTGAGGAAAGCAAGGTACGTGCATACGGTTAAGTATTTCGTGATAACACTTTCACCAGATGTAATCTGGTTCACTCAGAGATGAACCATCCACCGGCCTCAAGAAATGAAATGGAAAAAAAAAAGACTTTTTGAAAGCCAGGATAGTTCTGGAACACGTATTGTACAGATGGCACCACAATAGACTTGTATCAAAATGATGGCTTGGGCATTGTATGAAAAGAGGACTGGAACAGCTCGTAATCTGAAGGTTTCAACATGATCAGTATGATAATGATTCAGTCATGTCCATGGGTGCTGGATTTAAAGCAGTTTTGCCAGCTAAATATTTCTTGACTGGATATAAAAAATCAACACATTATGATGGTCCTCTTATATACTTCTTTACTTTCTTTAATTCTTATTTGTTTTTTGATTGGAGCAAATGTTCAAAATGAATCATGATGGTATTTCCAAACCAAATGATCAAAAATGTATTGATTTTCTTACTATTTCTGGGCAATACTTTCAATTCGGAAACCAATCTTATATAGATGCCCTCGAACATAATCTGTACCATGTGTAGAGAATGTGCAAGTCCTTCAATGGCTCTACTCTTGAACATCTCTGTATTAATTTTCTACCTTATATGAGTTTTTAGCTGATATTTTCAGGTCGCTGCTGCAGATTCTTTTATTTTCACCAACTTGCTGTCCACATGACAAATATCAATGGAAGAATGCCACTTTGCGCAGCCACCTTCGCCATATTAAATTCCAATTCGATACCACTTCCCTGTAGAGGACGTGAAAATATAAAAGATGAGTACACTGTACATTGTCAACAAAACCAACAATATTAGGAGGCCTTTTCTGTGCTTTTTTTTTCTTTTATCATAGAGTTACTCATCTTACAAGTCAAACATGCAATCAATCACTACAACGGATTTTGTTCTGTTGACAGCTTCCAGTTATTTTTCAGTTCTATCCTATTTGTGTCAGCTTTTATCAGAGGGAGAGCTCTGTTTGAATGGTCCCTTTGAGTTTGAGGGAAGGGAGAAACTGTGGTATGAATGGAAAGGGTGAATTGTGCTGTGCCACACTAGTGTTTCATTAAATAGAAATTGTTCTCCAAGAAATCTGGATTATGACTTCATTTCCATTATACTTCTATGTTGTATGACAACATGGTATTATAGGTATTCCAAAGGGTATTAACAAGACTTTACAAAGTAATCCAAGAATTACATGTGATTAACATAAAATGAACATTGTGCTTTGGTTTTCTCTGCTTATTAAAATACTGTGAATAGAGTAGCATCAATTCACGTCTGTGCACAACGATATGTCATTTTCGAATCATTCCACATTCTTTTCAAGGTTTTCTTTCTTTCTTTTTTCTCCTCAAGCAAGCGGCTTGAAGCTGTCAGAGCTTGCGTGGTGATAACAACCTGGGGTGGAGAATGACACCCTGAGAGTGACAGATGAAAAGGAATCAAATTCTCCCCGGAACAACTGTATGGAACTGATACAGGATTCTCCCCTATTTCAGCGCTCATAAACAGTCCACTGTATTAACTTATTTAAATAAGAGGTCAAGACCTAATTTAGACACATGACCCATTCCAAAGCACAATGCTGGAAGAAGGAAAGGAGTGACAAAGAGTTGTGGAAAGAAAATATAGTAAACGTACTTCCAAAATTCTCTTTTCTCCATTTAGTGAAAATGTAAAATAAACAAATTAATCCAGCTTGGAGAGTTTGCGAGGCATTGCGATCTGGTATATAGACAAGACTCACAAATCTATCGCAAAGACAACCGAAGAGACATCTTGTGATGAGAGCCCTCAAGAAGTGCCTTTCCACTTTACCCATGTGGTCAGGTTTCAGACACTTAATAAGAGAAGTGACTGGAATTCAGGCTGCATACACCCAGCACCACTCTGATATTTACCACTGGCTGTGAAGGACACTCGGAATGAACTCTTACCTGATCCTTCAATTAAGAGTAAGCAGTGCAGCGAGTCAGAATAAAGTGGGCCTGGCTCTTATGAAGGTTGCTGACATTATAAGCGATGCCTGGTTTTCTCCTGGAGACTGAACCCGAGGAAAGGGCATAGGTTGGGCGACTCACACACCGCTGCAAAGATTGGAGATTGCTCCCCCTGTCGCAAGTCTTTTCCGGTGTATTCCGGGGTCCCTGCTCCGTCTCACAGTCTTCCTGTTATGTCTCCTCGGAGCAAGGTTTCATGCTGTGCCGCAGATTGAAGACGCTGCATTTGGAAATCAACTGCTTGGCTAGGTAATTTGGCTAATGGACTAATCTCAGCTAAACTTTTGTAAATGAGGGTTTTATGAGGTGACTCTGGGAAAGAAACATTTCACCAATGTCATGGGTGATAAACATGCAATTGAGCAATCACATTGAGATGAAAGCCGTACCGGAGCTGCTGGGGAATGGAGCCGAGTCCTTTTTATCTCCCTGTGGTAATGATGGAGAGATCTATTATATCAATATGCAACTTCAATTGAACTTTCAGACTCACTAAATCATCGAAACGACTGACTATTGTTTTCAGTTTGGTGAAGAGGGGTGCAAGAAACTTTTCTTGCAGTAACTCAATTGTATGGAACGTTAAGTGTCTTTTTAGCCACAGCTGCTGGAAATTGCCAAAGAAGATGTCAGGTGTTCCTTGGCATTTAAATTTTATGTTATATGTTGTCTACTTTAAACCAAAAATGTTTTGCTTTGCTTACTGCTACGGTAGTAATTCCAGAGAACACTGTGTTTCACATTTTGTCACATTTCTCCATTGCAGTCAGTATCTGCATAACAAGAGGCAGCTACTAAAATACCCTCCTGAGTTCCTTAAGTCGTTAGTCCTCCATCCTGAGCTTATGGGAGACTGGAAAGCTTAATCATGTGGGAGCCTTACAAATGAATCACATTTCCAGAATTGAAATTATTAGGTTTGTAGGAATTCGAGTCGAAAAATAAAAATGCAAATATGACCATGCATGAATGCAACCACTCACCTAATGGTTTAAAAGTTCCTGCTCTGATCATGGCTTTTCGTTGCGTGTACACCCTTATTCACCACATTCTTAGTCCTTTTTTCTCCTCTAACTGCAGCAATGAAATCACTAGCCTCCTTGCGAGATTTAATGGATATTTTTGGACATGTAAATGAATCCCATCAACCAATCATGGCCAGGCAAGAAAGATGAGCAGGGAGCTGAGGCTGAGTTTGATCTGATTTAACATGGAGGCATTACCAAATTTAATACCAGTGTCTGTACGTGAGCTGTATTCTTCTGTATCTGTACTGTTAGGATGAGGACTATCATACTTCCACGCAGAGAGTTTATAAGACAAGGCAATTTGCAGTTGCAGTGCGACCAGCCATAACTCTTATCATGTCCTTCATCCCAAGCTCAGAAAGCAATATCTTGCAATAGCAAAAAAAAACTTTGAAGTCAACATGGCCGTTGAATGAACTGACAGACAGACAATATGTCAGTTCTGATTAGGACTAACCGGCAGTGTGATAGAGAAGGACAGGGCCAGCGAGGTCTGCCACGCCATCGCCGCTCATACTGCTTGAAGGAACTTCAAATTGTCTCACCCTAGAGGTCAAAATCACTCTGGATGCAAAACTCTCGCTGCATACACACACATATACACAAACACACACAGGCACACACATACACACACATTCTCTCTCACACACACACATCTTTTTTGCCTGCTGACTGTGGATATTGCAGATCCGTGTCCAGTCCTCCAGCAAAGGGCTGGTGATTGGCAGGTAAATGGCTGCTCTGTTTACAACATGGCTGCGGGATTCGAGCCCACACTGTCCTTGACCTGAAGCTCCACCTGAGGTGCATAAATTTGGATTAAATGTCCTTCCCATCAAAGGCACCCAGAGGACTTGAGCTTGTTGATTTCTATAGAATTTATAACACAACACTTCACTGACTTATACATGTAGGAGATAATTAGGAATGAAAGGTAGTGGATCTTCACTTCTCACATTGTGTGTCTTTGAACTCTCACGCTGAACGTTCAAACGTCAAGGTTTTGCTGACGTTCCAACTTCTTAAGGTATTACATTAACTTGGTGCCTAACCTATACATCATATATCTAGAGTTACTAAAATGATTTTGTCTGCAAGCACTTCCTTAATAAGGATAACTTATTGGATTTGCATGACACAACAGCCACGTGTATATTGTACTGGATACTCTAAGGGATTTCACACAACCCTTTAAAGCTGTGCTACAGGCTATTCGTGTTGGGAAATTTGTTGTCTTCAGACGGTGCGCTCCGTATGCCATCTGTAGGTGTCTCCTGCAAGTTTGATTTCTTGTGTGGTCCAACAGGCTGGAGAACGGAGGGTGCCTCTGATTGACAGTTTGACGAAAGTTGCCTGGAGGAGTCCTCAGCATGTGAGTGTAAGTGGTGGATCGTCTGTGTGTGTGTGCTGTGTGTGTTCTTAAGAGCTTCTCCTCCTGCAGGTGGTGCTCTTATGGCGACTGGAAGGCCATTTTCTTCCACTCAACCCCCTACCATCCAATCGCCTCTAGGAAGGGGCCATGCATGTTTTCTGAGGCCCATGCTTCCCCAGCATATAAATACACATGGTACAAAAAGGCATGGATGGACATGCCTAGCATTTACCTGCCTCCTACCCAGCTCCACCATTACATTACCCCCCTCTACCACGTTCCTCAAACTCCCCACAGCTGGAAAACACCTGCGGTTAAGGCTGCAAGCCTTCTCTGCTCCATCAAATCTTAACTGCGTTTTTTATTTTATTTTGGATAGCTCTTTTGATCATTTGTTCATATCACAGAATATATTTTTACAGTGCATACTCAGTCGCTTTGAATGTGTTAGCTTTGCCTTTGGGGATCGTCACAGAGCTCCGATTAGCCAACTCCCGAACCAACGAAAAATGACACTTGACTCTTCATGTTCGAAAATGTTCACGTTACCTTGAGGTCATCCATTGTCTTTATGTTCATGGCATTATTTACCTATTTAAAATCATAGCAAATGTCCTTTTAAGTTTCTTCACATCTAAATGAACAAAGACCTTTTTCCAGTGTTAAACAATGTGTGCATGTGGAAAATAAAAACTGTTCTGTGTTTATCAGAAGTTAAGGATTGCAATCTCTCATAACCATAGTTCAGATCCATTTTTAAACACTGTTACATTCAGAAGTGTGTAAATAGAATGCAGCACAATCCTGAACTGTAAAGCGTCCATTGCTCTTACCCTTTTCTGACATGTTTCAGATGTAATTTTTTCCTATTCTTCCTACAAACTGGTCTCAGTATGCAGTAGTACTGGGCAATTATTGTCGATTTTTGGGGTTTAGAATTTCTGCTGGGGATAGTCAAACTGTAAGCAATGCCAGTCCAGTGCACATATTCCCTTCTTCTACTGACATGCATTTGCAGTGTGTGCAGAAAGTAGACATGTTTTGTTAAAAAAAAGATCTAGATGTGCACAGAGCGCATGTTTTTCAAAGATCTCAATTAACCTTCATGCCCTTTTGCTACTATCAAAGAACAGTAAATGAGTTTTGCCAAGGACATGGATGTCATCACAGAGCATGGCATTTGGTTATTTTGTCCAGAGGTGTCCATTTCTTTAAAAAATATGTCTGTAACATCGACTCAGTTGACCAGAACACATGTTTCACGGAGTGAAGTTGGCAGATCACATTTTTAAAATGTAATCCAGTACCGTAGTCCACAACAAAGGGTCATACCAGTGGCTGATGATTGGCAGTTCTAGATAAAATGCCATCCAACTGAACAATCAACCAGTGATGATGGGTGTTCCTTTGGCCAGTGCTATTGCCTTTTAAATTCCTCCAGATCTTTTAAATGATTTTTTTCCTAATAACATACAGGAATCTTGTTTGCCTGCTGACTGTGGACAGGATATACATGAATATTTCCAAATGTATCTCGAAGGATAATGTTTTTCAAAATGATTTGCTTGTATTTACTCCTCGAAGGCTCTGTATCAAATAATGGATAATGCTTCCATAACCATAACCACCTGGTGTTATCAGTATTATTAGCTTGTATAGAATTTCAAGCCAAAAATGGTCAAGCCCTTTATTTCAAAGCAGACCTGAAATGCAGAAGTGAACATGCACAAACCAGTTTTGTGAATTAAAACAATACCTGAAATACGAATACATAAATTAGGTAACTGACTTACAGCCAACTAAACAGTGCGACACAGGGGGATAGGTGAGTTGAAGCTTTCTGTGCACATGTTTTCTCCAAGCATTAATGCTCTGCTGTTGCTGCTGAAATATAAAGCATGCCTCTCCCGCTATCCTGAGGGAGGGACTGCCGAGAGATACACAATGAATAACAAGATATTCCACAGCATGTGGAAAACAAAAACATCAAAACTCACTGTCTAAACAAGCATTGCGAACTGGGCAAAGTAAGTTCAACACAGTTAGCTTTTCTTTGTGACAGAAATCTGAAACTCCAGGCGATGGGCACCAAAAGTGTACTCATCAGTTTTCTTTACGAGCCAAAGGTTTCTTCTTCTGACTCTGTTTGCACTCTGATAAAAGACATTGTACAAAGATTTTGATTCATCATCAGCACAAAGTGTATTGATCCCATGCTACTTAATCCACTAGAGAGGAGCAGGTTGTGTAAATGAGGATGCAAAGGATATGGAAAATATTATGAAAAGACAGCAGCACTGTTGTTCTATTGATTGAAGAGACAAATCAGTTGTCTAATTTGTCTTCTTTTTGCTGCAGTATCTGCTGTGTCCAACGGAACTGGCAGCACTTTGGAACCAAAAATAACAAACATGACTAAGCATTTTCTGAATCACCAATGAAATGCATGTAGGCTGAATAAATGCACTGTTTTTATTAAGCTGCTTTCCGTGTGCTTGGTTCGACAGTTTGACATACAGTATCTTAATATTTAACCTTTTATGTGCAAGTAAGGATGTATCTTTTTGAAGCAAGGTAGAGAGGTCTGAATGTACAAAACTAAAGATGGACTTACGTTATTTTATGTAAGGCAGTAAGCAGCTCAGCTTGCTGTTTTTCAACGGGGTATCATTAGGTGACATTGGGGTTAAAGTTAAAAAGCTCCTCAAATAACAAAATTCCCGATTCAAACCTCGGCAGGGCCATACTCACACTCTCCCCATTAACGTGTTACAGACACTTTGGCTCCTTCTGAAAAGATAAGACACATATATAGGTTAGAAATAGGTGATTCTTAATTGAATGTGTTGGCTCTGCTATTCATATCAGATGCTTGAACCACCACAGGTGACTCTCTTCCATGTGGAGGAGCTTTTTTTTTCATGTTCACTGAAGAAATTTACTCCATTAATGATTGCTTGTAACCACAGGATTCCACAAAAGGGCAAAGCACATTGCCCACTCTAAAAAAAACGTACAAAAAACACACAATTGACAAAGTTCCCTCTCTGCTTAGCCAGCGTTTTCTTCTTTGTATTTCTCTAGAAACATCTCCAGAAACGCCTTTCATTATTCTACCATTACGGTCACTATAGCCAATGTGACCCTACCTCCAGGTAAATTTAGCTCTGCAATTCTGAAATCAATCATGTACATGTTGCAGCTTATCATGCAAGACTTCCTTGATAACATGCATATTTACAGCTAAAGGGAATGTATTTCTGGCATTAAGGGCTGAGGTCAGCCACATGCTCATGAAAAACTACCACCCATATCTGATGACCAAAGGTTAGAAATGGAATGAAGATTGACCACTAAATCTAAAGTTTCCTGATAGTACAATGAAGCAGTACACCAACTTCAATGCTGCTGACAAAGCCCCTATCTGTCCATCCATATCTGGCTCCAGCTTGTAATAATTTGTGAACAAGTTATCCACGATACTTAAAATCCTCTACTTTAAGTAGACTGATCCCTGATCCAGAGGGGGCTCTTCAAGCTTTTGAGAAAGGTGTGGTGGATATTCCTACTACCACCACCATCAAGTGCCACAATTACAATCCAGCTGAAAGTGGAAGCCTTGGAACACACCATTGTATCAAAGACTGAGGGAGGGGGAGCATTATTTTTTTAGCTAAATTAAGCTAAGCCCTTAGTTATTTTTTTATTTTAATACATTCTTATTAGTATTAAGTTAAATATGATTTTTTACTTTTATTTGTTAGGTTTTGTGTTTGTCATACTTCTATTATGTTCCTCCATGTGGGAAGTTTTGGGCAGTCCACCCCTGTTCAAGCAGCCTTGGTCTTGTGTCTGGAGGTCAGTTTTTGCTTTGTGTTTGGTTGCTGTTCAGTTGACCTCAGTGGAGTTATTTATTATCTGAGTTATATTGTATTGAAGTTGGACCTTTTGTTTAACATTTTTGATATTATTAAATTGGAATTTTTCTCATTTTTGGAGCACTTTTGTCCTTGTTAAGTCTGGTCCCTCACAGACTGGGTGGCATTTTCTATATCAAAATAAGAATCGGAAACTCCCAACACAACCTCCTCCTGGGCCGGTTATACTCTCTGTGTACATTCACAACATCTAAAGCTAAGCTCATCCCTCTGTTAAAGAGGAAGAATCTTCCATCTCACCTTTTCAAGTTCCCAGAATGATTTGTTCCTGCTGGGAAAAAGTTAGTATGAAGCGATGAATGTGGTATGGGTTTGCCATTTTCTTTAAACAACTATTTTAGGTTACCTTTTTCTCTTGGCACAACACTACTACATTTTAATATGATAGTTTGATATTTATCTGTTATTGTGGACTGGATGGCGTCAAATTGAAAAGTAAACTAACAGTATATTATGGGTATTAGTGGTTGGTTTTGTAAATGCATGGGTCTTCTTCCCCTAAAAAATATGTCTCAGTAACTCATACAACTTAACTGTCATATTTTGTTATGCCGCATTGAGTTGAATTACCTTTAGCCGTAACTGTAACTTGTCTCCTTTGTGGCTCTATTTAACTGTGTTGTTGAAATGTAATAAAAATAATTCTGCCCACTGTTGCATTTTTTTGTTTTATTAATTGATGCTGTAGGAGTAGTCACAGTATAAAATGATATCTAGCGCATACTAAATAATCTTTGTGGAGTTAAGGTCAGACATTTTGGAATGATTGAATTGTTTACCAATTGGAAGGATGGTGGACTCCTGCCTTTCTTTGGCTGCATACTAAAATCTGCTTGTACATTAAACCCTACATTGACTACCAGTGCATCCAACTGTGTGTGAAAATGTGTGAAAAGGGTGCTGTATGACTAGAATGACTGGTGTAAAAGTGATGTAAATGGTCAACTGAACCTAAAAGGCTCCATATAAATACAGAGCATTAGCGTTAATTTTTATTCCTATGAAAGAAAGAAAAAAGTCCTATTGAATGTCTATGAAAGCTAGAGCTGGAATGTCTGAAAATGACTGTATTTGACTGCAGTTCTGCTTTCAGGTGATTTTTATTGTGTTCACTGGTCTGTATTTGTTATCCCTGTGACAAAGTGCAGGCTTTGTGAGCTCCCAGGTGGTTCTGTGGAGATCGTAAAGAAATGAGTAGAAACGGGAACTGGATAAAACCATGATAACCATAAATAACATTCTTTCGACTGCAGGTCTTACTGAGGTAAAATGTACAAATGTACAGATGTAAAAATAATAAGCAGTCATGTGACCCACACAGTAGACATGCATTCCATTTGTACAGACATGTCATCATCACACTGACTCTATAAACCTATTTTCCTTCAACAAAGCTCCCTCATTTGTCTCAGTTAGTAAAAAAGAGACATCACACCTTTCCACAATTTGAACTGCATTTTAGTGCGCAACAACTGTTTGTTGTTGTCATATCTTTCCCTCTGTAATTCATTGTTATTTACAGATGGAAAAAGAATGACACTTCTGAAGAAACAATTGGGATGATGGCAGGCAATACTTATTTAAAAAATGCAAAAGATGAGGTCACAGTGAGTTTCTGCCTGCCATGTATATCGCCCATGACAAATTTTAATTGGTCACTGTGATCTGAAAATGTCTGAAAAGGGTCTCATATTTCTTATTTTCTAACAAGGAGGGACACTGCAGAGCTGCAAAATTCTACAGAAAAATGTCTTTTGATGAACAGATGTTCTCCTTTACAGAAAACCTCATTAAGTTCCGGGAAACTGACAGAGTGGTTTTAATACATCAAAGTCTGTGGCTATTATTATTTTTTTGTATATGAAATAAGAGAGGCATCTTAACTTAGAAGAGCTTTTTTAAGGGAAAGTAGCTTTGTAATGGATTCCATGATTCTTTTAAAGTCCTGTTGTGATACATTCAAGATGATCTATCAGCCAAACTGAAACACAGTATTCACAACTATGTATTAATTTGTTCAGAATTGCTTGAAAACCAAAGAATGTCCCTCTCACATGTATATAAAATGTGGGTTCTTCTTCTCACTGTCCATTTTGTTGCACTATCATGATGAAAAATAAAAAAACATAGGTTCTTTTCAATTTTTTATACTTGCTTGTGGGTATTTAGTTTGTTACAATTTGTAACTTTGCTCCTAGCTTCGATAACATCCAGCAATCTGGATTTCCAATTGAAATTCAAAGACTAACCTGGAGGATACTATTTTCTTAGCGCAGACCTTGTAACTTGTGTAGTTCCTCAAACACAGGTTCAAGCCTTTATTTACTTCAAAAACTTTCGAATCCTATTAAAGCCCTTTTATAGGTAGACCTTTATAAAAAATTCTCATCCTTATTAGAATGACATTGGTATATTTTTTTGAAACAAAGTCCTGGAAGATGCTCAAAACCAGCTGAGTGTCTTATCTTCAAAAATGTGTAGAGTCCAGCTGTCCCTGTGTGGGGCTCCATAATCAGGAATCTAGGAATCAGCTGAGATTTATATTCCCCCTCAGAACTGTTTCTTTTATCTCAACTGATTGAATAAAAGTGGTATAGAGTGAAATCTTTCATATTTGCTGTGCACATTATGACAGGCATGCTTTGTTTCTCCACCTTCTCCTTATTTCAACAATTCTTGGCCAGTATCAGAGACTATAAATGAGTTATGAAATAAAATCACAAAACAGCATTGATCTGTTAGAGATGCAGATTTAATCCAAAATGGGAATTGTTAGCTTTCCATAGTGTGGTCTGAAAATATAACTACTCTTCCCAAAAAGATGGGATTATGCTGACTGAAGACATCGTTTGTATGTGTTCAAACATTGATAAATAGCCTTTATTTGTTCTGTGTGCCCGGGTGTCTCTACTCATGTGTAAATCTAAATCTTCACCTCTCTGCTTCCAGATGTGTTCCAGCTACTGTTCTCGCACTCTATTCCACATGTGCTTCACACAGCATTCAAGTGTGAGCTATTGGTGGATATCCTCCATGGTAACAGTGATTTGTCATCTTACAGACCAGCATAAAGGAGTAGACAATACAATAGTCATATGATACCTGACCAGGACACTCCTAAAACCCTCTCATTTACATTTAGAGTGAATGCCACACTTTCAGTAAGGATCCATTCCACTTCGGCCCTTCAATGCCTCTCCGCCTCCTATGTTGCAGGATGTAAGGAATAAAATAAAACAGTAGCTTTTATTGTCAGGCATTAGATGTGCTTTTGGCAAAAGTTATTTTTGACACGGAAAAGACTGAATATCTCCGTGGCAAAACCGAAGGAAATATACATTTCGCTTTTGAAATGAACGACAACCGAGAGAAAACTTAAACAATCACTGCCAAACTTAGAGGAAATCACTATCAGGTGCCACCGCTTAAAAGTCTGCAAAAGCCCCAGAGGGCTCAAGATAAACCAGAGCAGGCCATTTTGTGGAAGAACAATGATCAAAGTACCGGCACAATATTCTGAGATCGAAAGGGACTCCAGCCAGGACGCACCCCACGGGCCTGAAGATCTTTCTATAATTTAGCCATCCCGGTACCAGATAATGGACAAATGGAGTTCCCCCGTGGTTAATTCAATCTATTTGTCAAGGAGAGAGGTGATCAAGTGGCCCACATCCTATCCTTTGGCAGAACACAGAAAGATCGACTCTTTCACAGTCATTGTGTACAGTACGAGGGACGGTGGCCACAATAATTTTATCCGACCATTGCCAGAATATGAGGGAGGAGGAAGGATGTGTGAAGTAAGCGGGAAGAGGAAGCAGACGGACGGTAACTTGTCGCCCACTTCTGGTCCATAAACTGATGCGTGTTATGACTGAAGGCTTAAAGACTCAGCTTGTATACCTCCCACCACACATATATGACAGGGGTAGTTACTGAAACTACTTTTTTTTTTGTCCGCAGATGCCCCATAACCATTTCAAAGACCAAGAGAAACATTACAGCTTTTGTACTTAATAACTTTGGTGCCAAGAAATAAAACAACAAATAAAGAACGCCTCAATTAAAGTAGGCAAGACATGGCATCATAAATAATTCATTAATGAGTGTGCAGAGGTGCATAAAACCAATTTAAAACGTATTTAATTGTCAGATTGTGCCTTCAGGTGAATTTAATATTTCACTTTATGCCTCACCTCATAATTGGGCTCAATAATAAGACTAATTCTTTCCTAACTTGTGGGAAAGATGCTGTTTAGATGGTAATCAATTGACCCACCTGTAAAAAGCATCCTAGTTTCCCCAAAAGGTTAAAAATTGTGCGTTGTCTTCTGTTTTCTTTTGGTAGTTCACTGAAAAATGTAGGTTTTAGAGTTGTACTTGTTACTTTGAGGTGGAAATGATGCAACAGAGGACCAAGGGTGCTTTATCTTTGCAGGAAGCCCTAATTATGCCTCCAAGAGATAATAACTGTATTTATCGTCGAAGGTGTTTGTTTTTTGAAGGGTTATTCATCAAATACCATGTGGGATTATAAAATCAATTCTGAGTGTCACAAATTAATTTGCAGCCATCATCTTGCTTGTTCCCATGAGATAGCAGGCAGCAGAAGCACCTTCCTAATGTAGAGATTGCTGTAACATTGATTTATTTTTCCATATCCTCCATATCTAATAAAGAATGCTGGAGTGAGCCATGACAGATAAATAAACGAGTACCTGCGTGCAATCTGTGCTGCTTTAATAGTTTTTCACTTAGTCAGCTTTTGGGGACACATGCATAATTATTAACATCCTGACTCCTACTGAGCACATTATAAAGTTGAAGCAGGTGGAGCCATGAATTACATCCAAAATGTTAATGTTTGCAGCCAAGTGCAGTGTGAATGTTTTCCCTCATAATGTTCCTCATTAACTTAATCTGGTACGATATCCTGGCTTTTTCCACTGAATCACAGCCAAATGGATTCTGACTCGCACCACGGCGTCTCTGCCATATCACTGAATCCCGTAAAGTTCACTTAATATCTTGCAGTGGCATAAAATGTCGACTCACATTCGTGGCAAGGTGATTAAACTTTAAATCTGTTGCTTTCTTTTTTTCTGTAGCAAAAAGATTTAGGAAATAGGATTTGTAGATAGTTTAAAATTGATCAGTATTTGATTATATGAGTTCAATGGATATGATTTGAATCCTGAGTCTCTCATGTGAACATTGATGGGAGGTGAGAAAGAACATTATCTCACTTAGCATAACCAGATATTAGAAAAAGAAAATATGTAAAGGTACTGCAAGTACAATTTTATACAAGGCATATACAAAGAAAAGACAATAAGTTGAGAAAACACTAAAATGCAAACTGTAGCTATGTTATGAATGAAAATGAGAAATGAAGTGTCTGCAGAAACATGAATGGTGTAAATATTGACTTGGTAACCGGGTCGTTTGGACCAAAGATTGTGTCTGTCAGGCATACCGATTGACTTTTCTACATGTTGTAAACAATAAAGAAAACAAAACAAATTTTCAGCCCAAATAATATACACAGACACATTTATGATAATGTGTTTGGAAGAAACCAAGATTTCCTCCAAACATACCAAAATGTAGCATTATGGATTAAAAAAACAAACAAATAATTTTCTTATTGCCTCTGTTATCTGCATTTTCAAAATTGATTCAACTTATATCAACCAAATACAAAACTATCTTGGAGGTCTTCCATAGAAATAGTTAGGAATAGGAAGTCAGACAAAAGAAAAAGTAGCAGGTGATTTGTACGTATTGACCACTTTTATGAGAAAACTTCCACCAGTTAGAGGAACCATAAATATCCAATAGAGCCCGGCTCATATCTATAAATAACACATAGAAACCCATATGTGGAAGTATGTAAAATAGAATAAATAAATAATAAACACAAAGCACAGTTGTTCTGGGCAAACAGGCAGCCATGACTTAAAATGTACACTACTGTTCAAAAGTTTGGGGTCGCATTGAAATTTCCTTATTTTTTAAGGAAAAGCACTGTACTTTTCAATGAAAATAACTTTAAACTAGTCTAAACTTTAAAGAAATACACTCTATACATTGGTAATGTGGTAAATGACTATTCTAGCAGCAAATGTCTGGTTTTTGGTGCAATATCTACATAGGTGTATAGAGGCCCATTTCCAGCAACTATCACTCCAGTTTTCTAATGGTACAATGTGTTTGCTCATTGGCTCAGAAGGCTAACTGATGATTAGAAAACCCTTCTGCAATCATGTTCACACATCTGAAAACAGTTTAGCTCATTTCAGAAGCTACAAAACTGACCTTCCTTTGAGCAGATTGAGTTTCTGGAGCATCACATTTGTGGGGTCAATTAAACGCTCAAAATGGCCAAAAAAAGAGAACTTTCATCTGAAACTCGACAGTCTATTCTTGTTCTTAGAAATGAAGGATATTCCATGCGAAAAATTGCTAAGAAATTGAAGATTTCCTACAACGGTTAGTACTACTCCCTTCAGAGGACGGCACAAACAGGCTCTAACCGGAGTAGAAAAACAAGTTGGAGGCCACGTTGCACAACTGAGCAAGAAGATCAGTACATTAGAGTATCTAGTTTGAGAAACAGACGCCTCACAGGTCCCCAACTGGCACCTTCATTAAATAGTTACTGAAAAACACCAGTGTCAACATCTACAGTGAAGAGGCGGCTGAGGGATTCTGGGCTTCAGGGCAGAGTGGATAAGAAAAAGCCATATCTGAGACTGGCCAATAAAAGAAAAAGATTAAGATGGGCAAAAGAACACAGACATTGGACAGAGGAAGACTGGAAAAAAGTGTTGTGGACAGATGAATCCAAGTTTGAGGCGTCAGGATCACAAAGGAGAACGTTTTTGAGACACAGAACAAATGAAAAGATGCTGGAAGAATGCCTGACGCCATCTGTTAAGCATGGTGGAGCTAATGTGATGGTCTGGGGTTGCTTTGGTGCTGGTAAGGTGGGAGATTTGTACAGGGTAAAAGGGATTCTGAATAAGGTAGGCTATCACTCCATTTTGCAACGCCATGCCATACCCAGTGGACAGCGCTTGATTGGAGCCAATTTCATCCTACAACAGGACAATGACCCTAAACACACCTCCAAATTATTATTATTATTATTAAACTATTTAGAGCAGAAGCAGGCAGCTGGTATTCTATCGGTAAAGGAGTGGCAGCACAGTCACCAGATCTGACCCCTTTGAGTTGTTGTGGGAGCAGCTTGACCGTTTGGTACGCAGTAGTGCCCATCCAACCAATCCAACCTGTGGGAGCTGCTTCTGGAAGCATGGGGTGCAATTTCCCCAGATTACCTCAACAAATTAACAGCTAGAATGCCAAAGGTCTGCAATGCTATAATTGCTGCAAATGGAGGATTGTTTGACGAAAGCAAAGTTTAATGTAAAAAAAAATCTTATTTCAAATACAAATCATTATTTCTAACGTTGTTAACATCTTGACTCTATTTTCTATTCATTTCACAACGTATGGTGGTGAATAAGTGTGACTTTTCATGGAAAACACAAAATTTTTTGGGCGACCCCAAACTTTTGAACGGTAGTGTACCCCTGATTGTGTCATTGCCCCGCAATATTCCAACTATTTTTTCAAGGTTCCATTGTTTATAAGGAAAATGCAATCTGTGGCATGATACTGCAGCATACTGTTTGTGAAACAATTGCAAGTTACTGAGTAAAATTAGCTTTTAAGAAGCCTTCTAGTAGTAGCAAATATTTATGTGAACTCATTGAATATTATAAATTTAATTTGCTTTCTATGTCAATTTGTTACCACAATATGTTCTCCAATATGTCTTTTTGATCATTGTGTGATGTATGAAATGTTTGGTATGTTGCATTAATGAAGTATCCTAGTTACAAGAACACATTTTTGAGACATCTTTATTGCACCAATGTTCCATGTTAGGACACCACTTAAAGAGAATTAAACACTCCTCCCTCTACTACAAATTAATACTCTCTAGCCCTCAATCACTATTAAATCTGATTGTGTTTGCATCTGTGTCTCGCCTGCGGTGCACAGATAAAAATGTGTTTTTTTCTGATTCATAGATAAAAGGGACCCCCTGTCCAGAACTGAATGGATAATCTGTTTATACATCACTGCTTGAGGCAGTTTCTGTAAATGAGTATTTTACTCAAGCGAAGTGAAGCGTGATAAAGTGCTGCTTTCTTTTTGTAATGCGTTAACGAGTTGAAAAAGACAACATCTGTCAGATAAACGCTTAAAAAATGTATTATGTGGTGAAACAAAAAATGCTAAAATATTAATGCGATGAGAAGATACCCTGTTGAAGAAACATTCTGGAGAGGTGAATAAAAAATAAAAGATATTAAATGCCCTCCACTCAGACAAATTGACCAGTCTACGGCCTTGCAGACTATTTCTATTTGATACCACAGTCTTGCCGAGGTTGGCGTATAACCCCAAACAGCATTTCAGATGGCGTTTCTGTAGTTCATGTGACATGAATAAGAAATGTCATGCAAAACCCTAAAAGGGAAAACTGAATTGGATGTAAGGTTGCCTTGCCAGGACAAGGGTTGCAGCAGAGCAGTGGGAAACTCCACATTTTCTTAGAATTCTTTCGGTCCTGTCGCCAACGTTTCCTGCGAAAACAGGAGGAGGCGAGTCAAATAAAATCCCTCCGCCCGTCCAAATCCCCCTCAAAATACACATAAACGCATGTATGTGTCTGAAAAGGAGCTGTGCAGCTTTCCGAGCTCAGCGTGAGAGCATTTGATATTCATGGAAGGGAAGGGGAACGGGAAAGTGAAACAACAGCAGGGCCACTGCCTTACACGGCATATTACATTGTAATTATGATTCGGATGCAAGGCTGTGACAGCACTAAAGGCGAACTGCAAACTACAAAAAATTGCGTGCGCGCACGAAAACACGCCGAGCAAAGGTGCAGCGGCGTCACAGGCTCCCTCTGTGGTGGCACTTGAAACTTCAAAACCATCCAAGCCCACATCATTGCAAGAATAATGAGGGATCAGCACAGTGCGGTGCATCCCGCACTTGTTTTTGAAAGCAAGGAGATGAAGTCTGTGAGCATGCTTCACATAACCATCAACAGAGGTTCTTCTGATTGGTTTGTTTACCGTCAATATTTGCAGATGTCAATCTAGGCGCCTTTGAGAAAATGGATTTTTCGGCGTGAAGTAGAATGTTGAGAGAAATCATTGTCATTATCACTGCAAGAGACTGGGACAGAGGCAGAAGCTTATATGTGGATAGAAAATATGTACACCTGAATATCATATTTCCATACGTACAGACACATAGACAAACCAAACTTACGAGGAGAGATGATGACCTGGCCAATATGAAAGGGGCGATTTTGTGTTGCACACTGAAAAACATGTCTGTCGACTTTCAGGTCGGTTTGAAATGAAAACAACAGTCGGGGACTGTCAAGTAGCTGAGAACACATATGAAAAGAGAGAATTTGGACGACTGTAATATGACAAAGAAGGAAATATATATGTATGTGTAATCACAAATGCACTGGAATGAATTTTGAAGACGTTCCCGTGGGATTGTTCAATTTGATTAGTAAAGGTTTGGAGGAGAAGGAGAGAGAAGGAGCTGTCAGACTGTTATGCTGGCACATCTACTCTGCCTCTTTTATCAAAGATAAGTAGTATTGATTTACTTTGAGGCTGTAAAAAGTATTCGTCTTAAGAGCTGACATTTAATAATCTCCACCTAATCCATGTTTTGCTGGGAGCCTCTTGAGATGCTGCTGAGACCTCTATTGTTCTCTCTCTTCTCTCTGCCTACTGTATTCCTAATGAAGGAGAATGATGTTATTAACCCTCCACTCGCTCGGTGAGACGAAGGCTGCCTGCAAGTAATATAGGCTGTGGCAAAGCTGAACATTTAGGCCATGTAAATTTGAACTTTACTTTTTGTGGAAGGATGAAATAGGAGGATAGGTAGTGAGTTATTGGTTTGTTTGTTCGTCTTTCAGTTTGCAGCGCTAATGAGTATTTGTATATTGTCTCTCTGAAATAAAGGCATCATTGCCTTATGATGCCCTTCATTCATATGCAAAGTAAAGTGATTGCCCATTTATGTGTAAACCAGTGAGTTAAGAGGAATGACCGACTACTTGCTTGACTTCTGTTTGATATGCTTCTCAAAGACAAGGATTTTAAAAAATGTAATAGTGGGATCATTCAAGTTCTCAGGCGTAATGTGGTGCATTTTTAAAACGCACTGTCAAACACGTAAACCTTAACTTACATTGCGCCACCCTTACTGTATCTTCTACCTTCACCATCTTTGATGTGTGTTTGATTGTGAGAGATTTTGATAATTGTGAGGATGTGTAGAAGCATACTTCAAGTTTATTGGAATGACATCTAAACAGTTATTTGGCTAAACTTGCACCGTACAATCTATATAGGGTCCTTCTTTGGTTTGTGAAAAAGCTAAAGGCATGAGAAATTAATAAATGATCAAATATTAACAAGCAGATTTACTCTAAAGGTAGGTATCTATGTAGCTGATAAATATTGTCTATATAAGTGCCTGCAATTTTAACAAGAGAGCGATCACTTAATATACGTTTCCAGTTACATTTTTCATCTTTTTGACAAACATACTCCATAGGTATTGGGATTCAGTAAAATGTATGGCTGGATGTAATGGCCAAGGCAGAGTTGACACAAATAAATAGGCACCAGCCTCTAAAACAGGCCAGAGGAAGAAAAGGAAAGCACATTTTCCTTCACCTGACTTTTATTTGATCAACTAAGTAACTTCCTTTTGGATTGGTTTGTTGCACTGAGCAAAGCATTTGATTGCCTTATTTGGAACCACTGCATTTGGCACGCCTGCAAATCTTTCACAATTAAGCCACACTAAGAGATCCATCACCATTCAGGAGGGATTGTAATGAAGGGAAGTATTTAATGTACAGTCACAGCTTGTCAAGGTAGGAGTTCATTACATTGTGCACTCATCACTCTGGCACACAGTCTAATCTTTCCCAAAGCCCCACAGCAAAAGTTTATCTTTTGAAAGCAAACTATAGGGACATTAAGAAGAAAAAAACAAAGGAGAGAAAAAAATGACTCACACTTAGATGGGTTTCCATTGGAATTAATAGACTTCTGGTTGACCTACATACACCCACTGAGATATGTTGAAAGGAGGAGCATATCTTTATTTACATTGTTTCCAAATGTGGGTTTTACCCATATAAAACAGATTTTGAAATAAATGATGGAAGCTCATACCAATGGCTATAGGATTTTAAAAGTTTTTAGTGGCCTTACCACACAGAGACTCATTTCTGATCATAGCTATAATTCTTTTACAAGTTCCTGAAATCTCATTTCAAGAAACAGCACTGATCAGCAATGTCTTTTCCAGAGGGAATTTTTTTCCGTCCGTGGTGATTGATTTTTTTTTGGAGCCTTCAGTAAAGCGCCTGCTGTAATTAACTGCGCTAAACAGCAGGCATTAAGAACACAGATTGATTTGTTGGTGGTGCCTCTCAACGAAACAACGTTCTCAGACTTGGGGTTGATGTTCAACATCATTTTGGTTTTTAAATTTACCAAACATGTCTTGGACAATGGACTGCAAATAGTTTTTGGGCATTTTGGCATTGTTATTCATAAAAAAAGATTAAAAAGAGAAAAACAAATAAAACATTTTTTCCAGAAAATTTAGAGTGGCCATTTTTAACTATTCATTTTCAAAAGTTCCAGTATAGTGCTGTTTACATTCGTAAACCATTTTCTGGACAGATGTATGCAAGATGATCAGAGTGGTCCAAGATGTGTATCCTGTCCTCAGAAGAAAAACTTATTCAGAGAAAAAGAATCAGAGAATCGGGGAATCAGATATTTTGTGCACTAGTAGGGGTCCACCTCATACTGTCTGCAAAATCGAGGTCATTATAACTTTGCTCAAAATACATTTCATAGGATCAAACTTTGGTGATTTGTCATTATAGATGCACAAAAGGAGCCGAGGACACTATATATTTTGTACTTTCCAATATTATATCTGTTCGGTTTGATATATTCTGAATAACATTGGCTTGTTTATCATTATCAAACCAACTTTAACAACGTGAATGTCAACGCAAGCGGATACTGACATCACCGCTATATCACCGACACAAAAATGCAACTCTTTTTCAGTCTGTGTTTGCACATAGAATATGAGTAAAAGACCCCAGCGTGGTTTCTCTGCAGGGACTGTAACTTCCAAGCATGGTTTCTGTCCATTAACAAAGTTCTGCTTTCTGCTAGCCGCTCTCACTGCCCGCCGTCTCAGTGGAGGTGCTCCGAAACACAACACACCAAATGAGATGTGACTTGTGCTTCCATACTGTTCTATTTATATTGTATAGGATGACATTGAGGGAGAGATGCAAAAAAAAAAAAGGCTTTCACCTGCTGCTTGATGAGGTTTGGTGGCTCTCCAAGCCCACGGAGAGGGCTGTGTAATTTTCACCCTTAGATCTAAAGGTGTAAGGGAAACCTCAACCCCCCCTCAAGCTCTCCCTCCCAAGCTCACATTGCCTCACCCACTTTCCTCCCAAAGGCAAAGAAAAACAGCAGATAATTACCTGGTGTGAAATTTCCTCGCAGTCGGTGTATCTGCCACATGATGCGTGGGTGTCACAGAACTCATATTTGACTGCGGTTTTGAGGACACGCAACAAGGCTATTGTGTTGATGCGCATGTTGGAGGTGCCCTCCCAGGAGTAAAGGTGCAATTCTAAAAATAATTATTTCTTTCCTCTTCGATCTTCTAGCCTTAAAACAACAACCGATAAGAGCAGAGAACATGCCCTGACTTTGAACGGAAGTTTCGAATGTTCTCTTCTGTGCTCCAGATTTCCAGTGGAACCACGATCACATCTCACCCAGATCTTAAGTTTAAGTCTAAATTTGAACTTTGATGTAAGATTTTGAAAGACTTTATATGTTAAACACGGCTGATGAAATGAATCAACTAACTGTGTGGCTGTTACTTATATCTTTCTATATCTTCCATCTACCATCTGAAATGTCTTCCCACCACTGCCTAGCAACAGACTCCATCCAAACTGATGGATCAGAAATTACATTTCGAAAAGATAACGACTTTAGCACCCCACCAAAGACTTTTGTTCTTCTAAAGCAGTTGTCTTTTGGGAAAAGAAACATCCGCGTTTCGTCTTGTTTTTGGCTTTTTCATACTCGTAATTCATTTTGTCCCTTCCTGTTTTTTTTTTTCTGTCACGTAATTAGTTCACACAGCAGCTCTGTTTTTCACATGTGTGCCCTCAATCTTCTCCCATCGCTACAACCACTGATTACAGTGTTTTTGTATTTTTAGTGTACTTTCTCTTGCAGTGCAAAAATACATCAATAGTTAAATCTGAAGGAATGAATACCTAATTCAAAATTGATTTGATATAAATAGAAACACTGTCTTCAATAAAATTTTAAGTAATAAATCTTCAATTTTCTTATGCACGGTTATTGAAATAACACAAGATATTTACTTCAGTTTATTAAGGGAAGTCTAATCTTTACTTTGATTTAACCTCAGATTAAACTCTCATTCGCTGACAGTAAAACAGCGACATTATGCCTCATTAAAACCTCTTATGAGGCAGAATATTTGGTCCAAAAAGACTGTGATTAGACCAGAAAAAATGTCCCACTGTATGAACAAAAACAACACACACTTTCACAATAGCATGTGTATTTGATAAGATTTAAAAGACAATGCAGAATTATACTCAAAATAATGGAATGAGTGGTGTCATTTAATTAAATACTAAATCATTCATGGTTCCTTCCAGTTGTAATGATGCTAACTTCTGATGCTAAGCTAGGGTACATCATCATAAACTAGAGCCAAAATGTCCTTTCCTTTTTATTTTAATCTGCTGAAAACATACAAGCACTACTAAAAGTAGGAGAAATATTTGATCACCCGTGTATGTATACAACTTACAACTTATTTTTTTTATGAGGATAAATCATTAGTCAAAATAGAAATGAACACAATTATTTTTGCCTGATAAAGCTAGTGACAAGTTCATTCTCTCAATAGTTTACACCTCAAACACTCCCAGCAGTCTTTGTTGAAGGTTGACAACAATGCTCCCATTTTATCTTCACAGGTGGTAAACATCATCTTTAAGAGATATTTGTCATGTGTTCCAACATTTATTTTTTATTATTATATATCTGTGTATTCTCCTATCCAATTTTAATGAAAGAGCACTCAATTTCATGACTAAAACCCTTGTTTACCATTTGGCATTATCTCCTGAAAAGCTGGGCAACTTCAAAATATATGAAAATGAATTGCCCTCTGCTCTCCACATTTCATTCAACAAAGACCCCTTCCGCTCTCGTCCATTTTTGCACTTTTTTCATTTGTAGTTAATAAAATATCTAATCAGATTCTGCCAACTCAAACCTCCCAAATAGACCCGAAAGGCCGGTGAAGGAGATTGTGTGAAGCACCGAAAAATAACAAGTCCCAGTTCTTCCTCTTA
>JABUIW010000020.1:18116922-18129263 GCA_013363375.1 Menidia beryllina | reverse complement strand
TATGAAAATTGAAATAGCAATTTATTTTGACCTCATCTATTCAGAAAAAACATTGATTCATTTTCTGACATTTGAGTGAAAATCTTAATTGTAAGTTTTTTTCAAGCTCGAGTTATTTACATTCCTTAAACTGAATATAGAGAGGATTTTTTATTACGCTCATTGAAAATGTTCAAGCGCTGATAATATTACTTTTATTACTCAGGAGAGATTGCAGTTGTATATCCAGTCTTGACTTTCTAAGCCCTTCATCTTTGCTATGCGCAGCAGTGTATCAACAATCTGAACTACTTTGTAGAAATCTGATAGGCGAGGTAGAAACTTATCCCCTTTCTCTTTAGTCACTCACAGTAACTTGTATTGATTTTTTTTTTTACCTTTCTCTTCTTTGAATTACAAAGCTACCCCAGAAGGGATCCTCCATCCAAAATCATATGAGGAATTTGGAGCTCTTATCAAAAATGGCCAGTTCCACCTTTGCTCATCCTCTGACCCCGCATGTGAAAAATTCCTGCTTATCAAAGCTTCCATTAAACAGGCTTCACATGCCCCTATTACTTCAATAAATGCCAGATACAGGAAGGAAAAGGGAAAGAAGAGGAGAGTGAATTTTGTTTAAGAGCTGTGCTATGCTTGGATTAATGATCAGAACAGCAAACTTGGCTTTTGCTTGCGTCAGGTAATCAATGGCGTCAAGTGAAGCAGACGTGGCGGTCGGCAGAGGGGCTCTTTGAGAACTCTGAGAGCCGAGACCAACCTCTCACTAAGACAGAGAACACCTCACGGCCAAGCAGACGAGGTGAAACAGTCGGGAACCAAGTTAAATGGCAACGGCTTTTATTCAGTTTAATTATTTTATTAATCCAATGAGTCAAATACACCTGTGGTGAGTCACTGTAATACGTCATATGTCTTCAGTGGTTTCTTTCACCAACTTGATTCACCCCTCATACAAATTTCAAGGAAAGAAATGGAATAACATTAAAAAAATGTAGGTTCTGGTAAAATAAGGGGAAATTATCTCTGTTACATAGAGCGTACAACATTCAAACTAGCGCAAGAAAAGAGTTTTCCTGTAAGGCCATAGGACATTTATAAATATGCCATTTTCAGTCAGGCTTTACAAAGCACATTTTCACCACCGCAAGGATTCTATTCCCCCTAGATTTCAAAGACACAAGGCTTTGATTGGCATGTTAGTTTCTTCCTATTAATTATAGTTTCAAAGATCTCTCAGGGATCATCGGGTTGAGTAGTTGTTGTGTTTATCGTGTTTGCTGCTTTCTTACTTGCCTTTGATCCGTCTTCTTATGCTCTTGAATAAATGCCTGCTTTTCGATTTGCAAGTGCACTTTGATTTCTGCAAGATGCAAGAGGCTTTTTTACCTCTATCATTACATTACAACACTGTCATTGTGAGAGGCCTGAGATAAAAAATAAAGGGTTACCACACCAATGTGCCTGTGCTGCTGATTAAGACATCCTATACTTGGGTGAACAAGTGTAAACATGTGTTGACTTCTTAAGGTAATATGATGGTAAAATATCATTGTATATGGCACCAATTAAGATGAAAATGCACAAAAGTCTATTTGATCAGACCTGTCTTGTTTTCTTTCTTGTAACTTGGACAAATAGCACTGTTATAATTTTTTAGATACTGGTGCTCCCTCATTTCATGGACTCTGGTTCATATAAGGGATCCGATTTGCTAGAGAAGGACTAATATCATCTGAGTCTTAGGTAATTGGAGACCTCTTTGTGATTTTTCATATAGCACAAAGATGGGAACCATTAAGAGCCAACTAGGTCCAGCACTGCCTCCTCCTACCAACCCTTCACAGTTCTTAAAACCTTGCCGGATTCTATTCTATTATTTATTTATTCTAATTTGAGGGAACTGTTTCTTACTGTTGCGGATATCCAAAAATAATAACAGCACGGCTATCCGACTGAATTACTCAATTGCCACCGTATCCCGGCTAAAAAGGCTGCAAAGTTTACTACAAATGGCAAACAAATGAACAGTCCTACAGTGTATATATAGTAATTTTCATGTTAAATGAGTCATATGAATGAAATGGTGCTAAGTAGTTGAGTTAGGTCTCTCTTTTTTGGCCCATACTGTTTAGAATGTGAAATATACCAAGAAGAAATGGAAGAGAAACCACCAGCAGTGGTCTCATATAACCTACATCTACAGTATCATAACCAAATATTGGGCCGAAAACCTTTTTCTTTAATAAGTGAAGAGACTATTTCTTAATGTATTGATTGAAATGTCTTTGATGTGCTTGGTACAAATAAATAGATGTAAGTGAGACACCGCAAGTGAGCCATTTTCTGTACTTGATATATATTTCTATCCAAGCTGATCATTTGAGGACATGGAGAGACCTATTAAGTTGTTATTAGATCTATAGTATACAGTATATGAACCCCTCCAGCATCTCAACACTGAATTAGATTACTGTAAATAAATGTTAGAGATCAGACGACTCAGCATTTTGCTAGATACACCAATTTATTTATTTTTTCCTGTACTTTTTAAAATTACACAATGGTTTCTTCAAACACTTAGCTACACTGGACTCCCCGATCTCTTAATTGATTTTGACAATATTTTAAGCAACTGGCATAAAAGACAATAATAATAAATCTCCAATATCTGACTGATGTTTGTTTCAGATCCAATAGGACATAGGATCTTCCATATTCTGACTAGTTCAAGTCAGATTCCATTTTGACCCAGAAAAAGGTTCAGTGTTTTAGGTGCAATGAGTAAAATGTCTCTGTCCAGGGTGAACCCCGCATCTCGCCCATCTTCAGCTGGAATAAGCTCCGGTCCCCCACAACTCCACTGGGTGTAAGCGGTATAGATAATGTAAGAGTGAAACTAGGTGTATATGAGCTGGACGATCTTGTAAAATGGAACAAATTAAATGTTAGAATTTCACAGCCTGAACCCACAGAGAAAAATGACTTAATCGAAAACTCAAAGCAGCAACAAATAAACTCAGGTGTCTTAAGTCTTTGGGCTCTAACTGGTTCTCCTGTGGAAATGAATGTCAGGTGAGTACCTCAATTTAGAAATAGGTGAGTGATGTACCAAAGGACTCTATGCAAACATGTTGAAATTAGGTAAAAACGTTTGAGGTATTCAAATAAAGGATCATTTATATTATTAGTAATTAAATAAAGTTCTGCCTCTCATAAAGCCCAGGGAACCAAAGCTCTTCAAAGGAAATTAAAGCAATTTGTAAGCCTTGAGGGTAATTGTCTGTTGAAGGTAGACATGCTTTAAGTATGAGAGCAGTTTTCAAAGTTGGAGGTTGTTCGATCCTTCTGCTCCCCCTCACACTGAGATGTCCTTGCACAAGACAAAGAACACCAAATGGCCCTGTGTGTCAGGTGAACACACCAGTTCTACCTTCACCCACGTGTGACTCTATGTGAATGTATAATCAAGAAAATGAAGTCACTTTTGTCAAAGCACTAAAAAATATTTGAGAAAAGCAGACCATATATAGCGACTGACCCATTTGATAAAATCCTCGCAAAATGATAATGCCAGAGATGTTGTAACGGCTCTAAGGCTTTTCATCCTTTAATACTGTAATTGTATCACATTTATAGGCTTTCTGCAAACAATGACAGAAGGGTAGCTATAGGGAACATGGTATATTTGATCGTGGAAACCAAGTTAACATATTAGTTTGAAAAAAATCAGACAGCTTACGCGTAAAATCTGGCTTTTGAAAAAGCTGGGCTGACACATCCCAATAATTCACTTTACAATTTACACTGAACCACATTCAAACTGGCCTTGGCATGTTGCACTTGTCGCCATTCATTAGACAGTTAAAGAAGAGCTCAGTAAGAAAGAAAAAAAAGTCACCATGGCTAGAAAAATAAAATACAGTCAAGGTTAAGTATGTACCAGTGTAGGTGATTGACAATAAATCTGCTCTCACTGACATCGTATGTTGCTTATGTCAAATGGGTAAACTTGGAATGTTGCCACAAAGAGAAATATAGACAATTGTGAGCAATAATGCAGAAATTTCACAATTTCACTTCAGCCTCTGCTGTGTAACCGTAATTTTTAAAATATATTATTTGTGGAATCATGCAGTAAATTATATAAAGTTGTAAGTTAAAAGTGGTAGAATACTCACAAAATCAAAGCTAAAAACTGACATAGCTAGTGTTATTATTGCTGCTTCTAGGGCTCGACACAGGGGCAACACAATAAACCAATAGGTAAAACTCACGCACAAAATTGATTGGTTATGAAATCGAAGGGGATTTGACATTTTCAAAGCAGTCCATGACAGAAAAGGCATCAGTGATGAAAACTCAACTTATTTCTTATTATCTATATCTCTATAATCACTGTGTGAAGTGTCACATAGTATAGGAAAGTCCACAGTTAAATGATCTGTGAATGAATAGGGAAGGAGCAATGTTGCCTCCCGAGTGTCCAGCCATTTTGTTTAAAGATTTTGTTAAAGGTGCGCCTGCATTCACAAATCCAGCATCTAATGTTCATCTCTTTTCTCAACAAATGGTCACAGCATCTGTTTAAGCCATGTAGCTTGACTGGTGGATTGACCAAGTTGTCAAACGAGAAGGATTCTCTCTATATTACCCTTTCTCAATATAATAATCTTACTACACGCTGAAACATTTAGCCATTACAGAGAATATAATTCTGTCGAAAGCTGGCAGTTGTATGCAAGTCGAGCGCATGAGGTCATCTAACAAATCCTTTTAACCTTAACTTGTTCTTATCATACAGCCAGCTGTCTACAAGGTGGGTCATCGCGGTGATGAAGCAGCTATTAGCTTGGGCAGACTGACCTTACAAAAGGAAATCTGTCACAAACTAAGTTCTCTCGAGTGTCCGGCCTCCAAAAATGCATGATCAATCGAGCTGACTCAAGCGTTTTTTTACGAGTGAGATTCTCAGGCAAGACTGTCAGTGCGTGATTATACCTCCATCTATCATTGTGATGGGACTAAGTATTGGCTCCTTGTGACAGACTCTGAGGAATAAGACTCGACTTCAAGACAGACTTCACAGACTTACTAGATCAGCAGTCTGGAGTATTCACAAGAGAGGACAGACCTTTTCCTTATCCTTTCAACAACCTCTTAATTTATAGTTCAGAGCTTCCTCTTCAAAGACTTTTTGTGCTACTGCTTTTACATGGACTCATGTCATAGACTCTCAATGCCGCACCGCCCCGATGAGAGGCGTCTATATTACATAATGCAGAAACAACATACTACAACAAAACAGGGTTTCATGAAGCAGATTAAAGCCTGTAGATCTATATGGAGCATCGAGACATACTAGTGATACTGATTAATCTCAAATCTTTACATGAATCCAACCAGAGCTACCTCAGCAAAACATTTCATAATCACACAACTTAAAGAAACCAATGACTGATGGCCTTAAGCATAATGGAGTATTTTACAGTTTTCTACCTTCACAATAAGGGGAAAGTAACTATCTGAGAACAGCAAACAAATAAAATATGTTAATAAAAAGTTACAGTAAACCTCATATTCATATATGTGATGGTTCAGAGTGGAACTTTTAGGACATTGTCAAAGCAAAAACCCTTTTAGAACCGTGGGCAAATGTTAGCGACGGTTGAGTAAAAACCAATCAAAAGACCTGGAAAGAGGTTTAGCCTGACGGGGAAAAATCTAGAATGGTTATATCAGCTCATTACAAACATTGCACACAGAAACAAAAAGTGCCTCATGAGCAAAAACCAAAGAAAGGTGCGTTTATCGAAAGGCAGTGCACGGCATTTTTAAGAATTTATAAGAATTTTTAAGAATTATTAAAGTATGGGCAAAGGAAACGGAAATTGATTAACTAAACTCAGAATTGAAATTAGCTTATTTTCTCCCAAAGCAAAATAAATCTACTTTCTGCAAAGCATGACATGAAGAACGCTCTTCTTTTGCGACTGAAGCATTGAGTACATCAAAGGTCGGGTAAAATGAAGTTATAGAAACAGTTTTTATGATTTATCGTAACTAGAACCAGAAGACAAGATTTAATGTATAAGTCTGGGTTTTTTCCCCAAGCAAATAACTATTTGAAGCGCACATCCTTCAGCATACAGTAATGAATGAAGAAGGGTATGAGCTTGAGCTAGCCAGCAGCGATTTGTATGATGCCTCTTAGTGAAAAAAAACACTTGCAAATCTAAAGTAGTTCAAGTACTTGGTAGTGGCAGAATAGTAGAATAGAACAGGTACAAGATGCTCACAAAAAATAGTTTAAAAAAGCCTCTGAGGATCTTAGGTGAAATACAGTTGGTTAGGGGTACCGATAACGTAGGCCTTGAAACCTTTCAAACACAGCTTTTAAACAATAATCTTTGACATTTTTCAAATAAATAAAATACCAAATATTTTAAATATTTGGTATATCCCTCCTTTAGGATAAGCACTTTGTATTAAATACCACATTGTATATGGAGATTGTGCAGAACAGTCTCCATCAAAGAGAAAAGTACTGTAAAGCACTAGTTACTTAATACTAATTTATTATTAGAGATTTACTCTTATTGTATGTAGTGTAAGATCATTTATCCATTTTATATAGCCACTTAATTTAAATATGGGTTGTGAGGGGGTGCTGGAGCCTGTCCAAGCTGTCATTGGGTGAGAGGCAGGACACGCCCTGATAGGATGTCAGGGCCACACAGTCGCAAATGAGAAACACATGCGTACAATCCAGTGGTCACTTTAGAATAACCACTCAAGCGTGTATGTTTTTGTGTTGTGGGAGGAAAATTATGCATCACAAGGCTTGCTATTTTTGGGATTCTATGTAAAACCTATTTTGGTTGACTGCTGACTGTCAGTTATGTACTGTTATAATTAAAAGGTAGTGAAGCTATTCCTTTATACTGGCTGCCGGTGCCTTTTTTCCCTTTAATTTGTCGTAATTTGGAGGGAATCGATTTAATGCCTCATTCGACAAGGGCACATGTTAGTGATACGGATTGTTGTACGATGAGTTTAATTGATGCTGAGTGTTGCAGCCGAATTCTCAGCGACAAAAGCAACAGGTGAATATATGACAACTGCTCAGAACTCCTCCTTATTTTACTGGAGACACTGATTTCAGTCTTCGTTTTTAAATCCCGTCTGTCAGTCTGGGCAGATGTGTGCCTGTCGAAACGACTAATTGCATGGTGACTTCATTTGAATAATAGTCAGGGAAAAAGGGCTGAATATTGCACTCGTAACCCTAATACATTTCATTTTTTTGTCTGATTAAATTACATGTTTGAGTGAATCTTAATTGCATTTTTGTGAACCTTATGTGATCTGATTTGCAATTTTCACTGGGAATGGTATTGTATTACTTTGAATATTAAGGACAGGGTAACAAGGTTTTCCACAATTCACTTTTGGATTTTTAATAGCTTAAAATATGGTTCAAAGTATTCAGGGGCCATAGCTGTCTGGGAACAAAAAGCAAGAGGGTATTACTATCTTATGCCCAGTAGCCTGAACCAGAGAAGAAAGGGGCTATTTTCTCAAAGGGTCTAAAGAACGATCTCCATGTGACACTGGCGTTTCTTTTCTGTGTACAGTCCCAGGTGAAGGCCTAATGAATATTTGGGCACCTCACCGGTGATCATCTGCTGTGAGATTGGTGCTTAAAACGCATAATCAGCCGTAATTAATCGAACAAAGTGATTAATCACGTTTAGTTCCCTTTCTGTTTGGATGCAACCTGTCATAATCAATTATTTGCGGGATAAATTGTGGCTCTCGAGATTGGGGAAGCGGGAGTGAAGCAGGGCGCCTGATGAAGACTGATGACAGTCCTAAACATGGGACATGACAGTAGGAACATGCTGGAGATTGAATCCGTAACCCTTCGAGCACACCATAAATTATCTCACTCAAGATAAAATGATTGATTTGCATCGCTCCTCGCCGCACCTGGAATTGCTGTCCTTCACAGCGACAAACCAGGGGGATGAATGCAGCACGCGCTATTATAAACTAATACCGCCAGAGAAAAAGAGACTATACGATGTGTTATTTACGGGTGGCCTCCAGACATCTTTTTTTTTTTCATCCTTGGGTAAACACATCTACACACAGGTAGCAGTCTGTCACAACAGTATTGTTTGCGAATCACAGAAGTTGACAGATCCATTTGCTTTCAAACTAACAACCAGCAGCAAGTCTGACACAAAATGTTGCACAGGATAAGAAGTAGGTTTACTTTATTTAAAGGTGAAATTTGGAACTTTCACACTGTCACTAGCTACGGAAGTGAGGTGTAGCTGAGATGACAGTGAGAGTACTAGGTGTATTGTCTGGAAGGCTCCGTGGAACACTTTTGTTCAGTTAAAATCGTGAATTTTTGTCTGCTAGCGAAGTGTCATTTTGTATTGTGATTTTGCTCTGTTTTTTTTTAAAAAAAAAAGGAAATTTGTTGTCTTATTTTGTAGGACGTGTGAACAACCTATCTGACGGGGAAGGGAAGGCACAGTTTTATCTTCTCTTCACTTACTGCTCTAACTATTCATACAGTGTTTATTTAAATATTTAAAAATCAAAAGGGTATGCCATTAAACTATTCATTTTGTCTTAATAACTGAAGCTGAAATTTCACTTAGACAGTTATTCTCATATCCTGAAACGCAAAACTTCATAAGTGAAAGAAGGTCTCCAGGTGTTTTTTCGTGAGCAAAACAAACAACAAAAAAACAAACATCATGTCTTAGGATAAAAAATAATCCAAAAAACTGCAGTGGTCTGAACCTCAACCTCATACAGACAGACTTAGAAACCATTTTAGAGATGGGAAAATGGGACAACTGGTATTCACCAATTCCAAAGTTAAAAAAAAACAGGTAAACCTGCAATGTTCCTTTCTAAAATGGAAGGTAAATTACTTTGAACCTGATCTCACCCTCTCCAGCGCGGTTGAACTCAAGCAAAGGCCAGTCTGAATGAAGTGATTGCGATGCTTTTAACATCTTAAATTGATGTGTCACGTGACCATCCTGCTCACCTATAAGCATTGACATAATCTTTCTGGCGCGCGGCCCTTCCATTCGACACTTTGATCCTCGCAGGCGGAAAATGTAAACACCCTCTTTGTCCGAAAAAGCCCACCTTGGCGGGTCAACACTCAAGGCGACACAACACAGTCAAGAATGTCATCTGGTATCAGTACCTGCATCTCTCTCGTGCACTTCAAACAAACCCCCCTGCGCCATTCTGAGCAATGTGACACGTGCACACGTATTTCGCACGCTCTGATCTGCAGACGTTCACTGTACGCGCACACGCCAAAGCTACAAAAAGATTGTTGGGGCTGAAAAATCCGGAGGGTTGATGGGTAGTTATGGCAGGTGACAGAGTGTGCTGCACACTCAGACAAATGAAGTCTGGCAGCTTCCCCTCAGAAAGACTTGCGGCTGTTTTATTTATTTATTTTTTTCTCCAGTTTTTTTTTTTCTTTTCTGCCTCTTTTTTTTTCCATTACTGCCTGACTGACTGGCTCTGCTTTCTACCAAATATCCATTGTTTACCTCTGTTCTGCTCAGTCTCACCTCAGATGACAAGCCATCCATGGAGAGCCACTTCCTTTCCATTCTTTCCCTCTTTTCTCCCTTTCCCTTTTATTCTCTCACTTTAGTTTCCTCCTATTTCACCGTTTCTTTTTCCTGTATTCTTTTTCTTGCCGTCGTGATGAATGGGCTTTAAATTGACACGGTGTCAGGCTTTCTCCCTGGGATTCACAGTTTTATAATTAAGTCTGGCTAAGCTCGACACCAACTTGGGGGAACAATCATGTGACAGTGAACGCCATACGATCCACTCAGCTGATGCTCGTGTGTATTTAGATAAATATACAAGACATATCCGAAAAGGAATGAGATACGTAAAGATTGATGATATTTGGATGCAAATTAAACAGGGCTGAAGATGATCAGATGACATTCAATGCAACTTCGTTCACCAGACATCTACATTTATTTTTATGCGTTTCACCAGACTCTGCCTATGCTTGATTTAGTCTGACTTTGTTCACCTATGAAACTCGAATGCCTCTCAGCTGTCTACAGTGAAATTGCATTGATTTTTCTTAAGCAGAAATGAGATTGCCAGGTGCATAACTTCCTCTCAAAATGTTTACCCTGTTCTAAACAAGTTGAGTGTCTGTGACTATGTGATGGAAAAGTGCATAATGGCAACAGTCTCTCCTCGCATATCAAAGAAAAACTTCGTCTCGGCGGAACATTTCACTGCCAGTCGGCACATATTTGAGTGATGTGGCCTTTTTCAATTACAGCTATTTGTAATTTGCATTTTAAAATAAACATCAGTGGATTTAAGTTTGTCTTTCTACTTATTTGGACAAGCTTGTCTAAATAGACTTATAAATTTAACTGTGTGCAATCACATTCAACCAGAGAATCAAAAATGTTCCCAATGAGAATTTCTTTTTTCTGTTTCTTCATTATTGTTGCTTACACATTTGGCACAGTTGCCTTTGACAGTGCTTCTGAAATGAATACACAAATAGTGTCCAAACTATGTTATACATAAGTTAGACTGACATAGTCTGAAATAAAATAAAGAAAAAAAACATCAAGGCTCTAAAACCTAAGTTAATGTGTTTAGAAGTAAAATGACAGTAGATTGAATGTATCCTTTTGTTAATTAACAGATTGTGAAATTAGACGATTTTGACTACGTACTTTTAAACTGTGTGGCAATTCTACTTTGTTCAGCTAATTTATAAATCGAATATTCAGTATCATCTAGGTTGTCCAGTCAAATCCAAGTCAAGTTGATAAATTTATTTTTATGCAGTCAAAATAACTCCATTCAGTGCAATTCCCGATGGAGCTGTGGGGAGGCTGAAGCCTTTCCCAGCTCACAAAGGGCAAGAGGCAACAGTCATGTCGCCAGTACATCGCAGGGTCACACAGAGACAAACAACCACATGCACAACTAACAGTCATGTTTTTGGACTACTGGAGAAAAATGGAGAAAGTGCAAGGAACCCATATATACATACACAGGGAGACGAAATTGTTACAGAGAGGCCCCCAGCTGGGATTTTCAATAATAACCCATCTAAATCAAATTATTATAGTTTATCTTTTTCACATTTGCAATCTTTCTTCTTATTTATTTCATTTAATGCATTTAATGTTTTTGATCCCTCATACATGTCATATTTCAGTATAATTTACATCATGTCTTCCCATACTAATTTCCCCAAGCCCTTTTTTTTCCGTCTGAGTTTTATGATTCCTCCATGTAGGCTCTACTTCTGTTTCATTTGGTAAATGAGGAGCTGGTGCTCTAGACTCAACAATCACATACCAGACTTGAAATGCTAATGATTCTCAACATGGAGTCTTAGCAATGACCACATAGGTGTCAGTCATCTAGCTAAAGTTTTATCAGTTTTTATTAAACTGATAATAGGTCCCACCGAAACTTTCCAGAAGACCAGACCTGAAACTGTCGTATGCCACTATAATTTCGAGTTACATGGGATATAGCCCTGACCAAAACTGTCATATTTCCTTTTATTCCACACAGAAGAAACCAGTAAGATAGGCCAAACAGGTCTCTCTCTCCTGAACGCTTGAGGATGAAAATCACCTCAGCCTTTTCTTATGGAATCAAGACAGATCATCTTCCAAAGAATAAATGTAAGTGTATTATGCCCTTTTTACCATTTAATAGAGCACTTAAGCCACTATACTGTATCATATTAAAAATCAGTGAAAGTAAATGTGGCTGAGCCATTTCTCCCTTTGCTTTCTGTGCTGAGATTGAATCTTTATTTTGCTATTATCTTTTGAAATGTTAATACTTGAGGTGACACTGACGCCATTTTTAAAAAGTGTTGATTCCGATCGTTCCCCTTCGGAAAAGGAAAAAAATGAATAACATCTTTTTAGATTCCTTTTCATTGAGGATGTTCAATAATTGAGTCCATGCAGCTACACTGATAAGGCTGCCGGCCAAATTCACAAAAGGGTAACACAACAAGTTGACAAGCACTCTGCTCACCAAAGACCAGGTCGTTTTTTTTTCTACGAATGTAAGAAATAAAAAGCAGAGATGACATTTCATAGACCAAACACACATCTGAGCCTGGCTTATCAGCAGCCTGGATCCTCCAAAAAGATGTAGATTTTTTTGTTTTTTTGTATATTTGTTCAGTATGATCATATCCATATCATACAAATATGTATGTATATCAGATAGATAGATAGATAGATAGATAGATAGATAGATAGATAGATAGA
>JABUIW010000020.1:18096933-18115223 GCA_013363375.1 Menidia beryllina | reverse complement strand
TAGATAGATAGATAGATAGATAGATAGATAGATAGATAGATAGATAGATAGATAGATAGATAGATAGATAGATAGATAGATAGATAGATAGATAGATAGATAGATAGATAGATAGATAGATAGATAGATAGATAGATAGATAGATAGATAGATAGATAGATAGATAGATAGATAGATAGATAGATAGATAGATAGATAGATAGATATTATGTATTTCATGTGTTTTTTCCTCAACTGAAGGTAATCAGGTTTCAGAATATCTCAGTTATCTCAACAAATCTGTGCCCTCATAAGAGCTACAGCTAATTAATTCCAATAGCGACATAATATAAAGATTTGGCTCAGGCTCAGTCCCTGGTCAAACGCCTGAAAATATGCACCAATGCATCTTTATGTTATGTTATATCCATTCAACAAAAGTGTATTGACTCGCTGTAAGCCTTAGGCCAAACAGCCCATTATTTGAACTGTCAGCACGTCAATACAAGTAAACAGGTCATTATTGACCTTCCCTGGCATTACTAATCTTGTATTGTTTCACCCACAAATACATCACATGGCCTGACACTTCTGTTAGCATATCTGAGAACTGATTTGGTTTTCATTACCCACCACTCATTTGAATTAATAACATAACAACTTATAATTTCAAGGATTTCTGATCAGTGTTGGTGAATTACAAAATCTTCAAGAAGTCACATTCATGAGTTTGTCACTACAAAATGATAAAGTGAGAAAAGTTTTACTACATTTTTAACATTTTATTCATGTCTCCTTGTTGATATCATTTACCTAGAGGGATATATTACACTTTGTGTCCTGTAATTTAGATGCTTTCACACTTCTGGGTAATTTCTTGTAGATCAGAGGGAAAAAAAAGAAATTTGTTGTGTCTACCTGTTTGTAGTCTGGCTCCAATTCACATGAATAAATGAAGAGGAACAAAAACAAAGACATGCAGAAAGACAAGTAACTAATTGGAGCACAGCTCCAGCAACTGTCCCCCTTCATTATCCAGGACCCATCGTAAAAGGGGGAAGTGCAATTTCAGATGTAGTGTCTGAAGCTCACAGTTAAGCCCGGCCTGTTCTGCTCATAGAGCATAAACATTTGGGAAACACATTCCTAAAGTAGAGTGTAAGGGGACAAAAAAGCAGATGTTCATGACATGGACAAAATATATTCTAGCTGTATGTCTGGAGGGAGATGGCCGGGCAGATGACCAAAAAAGGAAAGGTTTATGATTTAGATAAAATCATATTCGGGCTGCACGCCTGGATGAAAACAGCCTGACGTCAGACGAAAAGTACAGATACGGGATCACCAAAAATAAGGTTAGGCGTACCCAGAGTGAGAAGAGTTTTTCTCTGACATCGGACGATGAGACCTCTCCAGACTCGATGCATCAGTCTGTACTTCTGACTCGGACCTGGCTGACAGTAAAATCTTCTTTGTTCCACCGAGTCTGCCTCAGCAGAGTTTTTCCTGCAGCACCTCCACCTGAGCTATTTGAAGACGATCATCCCATAATACACCACACAGACAGCCAGGTGCATTTTGGGTCTCTGTTGTCTCTGAGTACACCACAAAGAAACATTTTTACTCATATTTGGATGAAAATTGGCTGCATGTATTAAAAAATGAAAAATGCCAAGTTGGTTTTGAGCGAAGTGTACACCAAAACCAAAATGCACTCCAGGCAAGGGAATCAAATCACAGTCGGAAAATGTTGGGTACACGGGCAGGCAAAAATGATCAGGCAAAGGTACAAAAACGGCAGGCAAAAACGGTGGACAAGAACTGGTAGGCAAAATGAGAATATGGAATATGAGGCAAAACGTGAATAGGAAAATGCTTGGACGACTGACAAAAAGACAAGTACGAACACGCAACAAAACAAGAGACAGGCTGGATAGTCAGGAAATCAACTGAGAGCAAGTGGGAAAACACTGGGACCAGACAGGAAGGACTACAAAACAAAAAAGGAAACCGAAAAGTGACAACACTATTATGCATTAAGAACCTGGAAGGTATTATTGTCAGATCTCTGTCATGTTGTTTTTTTTGTTTTTTTTTAATCTTTGGTGAACTTATCAAAGAAGGTTGATAGAAGTTTCAGTTTCCCTGACAGTCTAATTGATCCCTAGAAATTCATATGAACAGAACCACATGCCTGTCCAGAGAGTCCTAGTCAGTTTTCACATACAGAGTAAGTAAGAATGAATTTGGACGAAAGGCTGAGGGGAGATTTTTCTTTTAGATCACCATGCTGAGTGACTCGTTTTTTGTATTGTACATTTGTTAAATATGCTAATCTGAACTGACTCTGACCCTGCTTTGGCAACCATTCACATGTGTTTGATAAGCACTGTATGTGCGGAGTGTGACAAAGTGCTGAATTTGTCCATCATAAGAATGATTATTTCCTATATGTCATAGAGGCCCAATATCAAGGTAAAATTAATTCACACGGAAATCTCACTGGTTAATTTCTCTGAACTATCTCGCTTACTCACTCAACTTATCATATATAGTTGGATTTGTTTGGGGGAACCTCAAGGGAACATGTCTATACCGGAATGTAGGACGTGTGATGTTTCCAAATATGACAGTACTGTCTTTTTCTAGCAACCATCTTCTCTGTAGTCTATGAGATATAATAACCCCTGACTCAGCTGTACAGACTGCAACAGAGTGCATTTGCAGTGTTAGCAAAGTATAATCAATTTACTGCAGATTTAGCAAATGTCATCTCTGGCTTCCCAAAAAAAAGACTTTCACTTTTGCTCTCTGTGACTCACCGCTGGTGTACAGCAAGGTTCCAAGCTAAAGGCTGGGTTGGTCCTTGGATGTACAGAAATTCTAAGACCTTAAGTGTGTTCATATAATCTAGACCATCATATAATAATGATAAGACTGTTACGCAACCCCCCCTCCCCCACATACACACACACACACACACACACACAGAGTCTTTTTTGGCAGCTACAGTTTAAAGTTAATTCAGCTCTGTTTTCTTTACTCTTTTAGTCCTGCAATTCAGTTCTTTGTGATGGAAAAAAAAAATTAAAAAAACTTTTAGATTTTGAGATGAAAGAGGTGGCTTTCAAAAGTAATTAGAACCAGGGTCATTAATGTCACTTAATATGCACATATTTAAAAAGAGAATAAATCAGCTACATTAGGTGAGTGATCACTATGGAAATCTTTGTAATCTACTGTCCCTCATCAGCGTTGCAGTAGATGTTATGTGTGTGAACACAAAGAATTTATTATCAAGTCAACAGAAGTTTTAACAGCTTCATCCATCACGGGCCTTCATCTGAAAGCGGCTGCATTTACACACACACGCACACACACACACAAGCAGTTGACAGAACTGAGACTGCAAATTAGATTGCAGGGATAGATTTTCATAATTTGTAAAGTCATGTATAGTGAATAATGAAACACTTCAACCAGAAAGTGTATTTCAGAGTTCAGGTTTGAATTTCTGTGGAAAATGTCAGTTGAAGATATGTCTGAATAATATGCCCTGGCTGTTGCTGTGCTGTGTTCAAGTTAATGTCACTGGGTTAATTAAGTTAAAACCCACAATGAGTTTCCAGACAAGAGTTTTAGAAAAGGTAAGGCAACATGTGTATATATATATATTTATATATTACAAATAAGAAAAAAAAAAACAACAGCAAAGTGTGCCATTTGAGCAATCGCACATCACTGAACAGCACTCAGCTGACAATTGACATCGAGATGTTGGACATTATCAAATATTCTTTTTGCTGACAGCAAAAAACTTTTTTTTGTAACCCCTGTGGACTATGTACCAACAAAACAATGTACCATTTGTCACTTTGTTTTTTTTCCCTGATTTCAGAGAATATATGAGTGAACCGATTCTCTAAGAAAACGATCTGTACCTATCTTTTTCAACCAGGGATACCTTGAAATTATAAGAAAACTGCTGCTATGCTGCTAGATAAAAGGTTCCAAATATTTTGGTTAATTTCCCTTTTCCTATTTATACTAGCCAAGTGATTTTGTATCCAGTGCATGGTTACAGCGCACTAAAGATGTTTCTTATCTACCTCGCTGGCCAGTGGCACATCCAAGCAAACCACATGCAGATAGAAGAAATGCATTAAAAATAAAGCCTTTTTATCCCAGGGACACCTGGAGAAAGTCTTCTATATTTTTTTTCCCCATTTGGATTGCTGTGAGTCACTCTGTTCCTCTCTGTGGTTTCTGAAAAGTGTTTCTCCCACCTTTACAACTCCACCAAAATGCTTCAGCAACCCTTGAAGAAGAAATGATCTCTGTGGCTGCTACCTGGGAGTTTCAGAATTGATTTTTTTTCAGACTCTACTTTCATGGCTCAGCTGCTCAGGTCCTGTGGTTGTATCACAATCCTTGGAGTTCTGTGCGCGCCGGAGCACAGTTTGACATCTTAAGGTTTGGTCCTTTGCATTGTTCAAGGGCTTGATTGAAAAGAAAAATATATATATGTATTTGAAACTACATGTGTGGGTACTGTAAAGTATGAAACAAAATGTATGATGTTAGCTTTAGACTTTGCAAGCTGTATTAATATAACTAACTAATCTTTGAATGGCAATTATGATATAATCTTATTATGTTATCCTGCTGATTACTTTTTTGAATATATACGGATGCGCACAGAAAGCTGTAAGAGTCGGTAAAGCATTTTTACTTAACTTTACATGTTGTAGAACTATAATCTCTAGAATGATAGATAGACTGGCAAAGATAAATAGAAACAACCCACTGGTATATAAACTAAAGAACATTCAATTTAAATCATGTCAGTTCAAACAATTCATAATACTCCAACAGTGTGGCTTAATTTTCATTGCTCGGTGGTCATATCTTAAAAGTTTGTCCTCTACCAGGAAGTGTTTTTTAGTTACTAAACATTTACCACCAGTTCAGTGAATACGCTGCTGCCTACGGGACATGAAGGGTACACGGTACACATGCTACAACTTGCAATGGAACATGATTTAATTGCCCTGTTTGAGCAGGTGCGCACCCGTGTTTTATAGGGGACATATTATGCCATCTTTTTTTTTTATCAAGCTGGAACAATTTCCTGAGGTCTTATTAAAATGTATGAGACAAGCTTTGGTCAAAATATCGCTTGGCTTAAGGCCACCAACTGTCCTCTCACCCTTAATGAAACAGCCCTACCCAGACCAGACTGTTTTAGGGGTTTTAGTGGGGTCTCTTGCTCTGCAACCCCCCCCAAAGTAAGAAAGTATGACTTCTAGAATGTAGCCAACTCAACCAGTTTGAGCAGGTGTCCGATTTTGCACATGATGGTGCTCCTCAACAGGTTCCACCATCCAGACTTCAACAGGTATACAGATATACAGATTTACAACCAGCTGCAAGTAACTTCCGTTTATATACCAAATGCTGTTTTTCGATGTAATGCTGTCGCTCAGGAGGAAAGAGCAGTTGCCTTTGATTGGACAGTCAGTGGTTCAACTCCATGTTCCTCCAGACCACATGTTGAGGAATCCTTGGCCAAGACTCTGCATTCACTGGTGTGTGAATGTGTGTGTGTGAGTGGATGATTGACACGTAGTGTAAAGGACTTCGACTGGTCAGTTCAAGTAGAAAAAGCGCTATATAGGTGCAAGTCCATTTAATACCTGCGATCAAAACTTGTGGTACCTGCTGTTTAATTCCATAAACTCAAACATAATGATGCCTGCTCTCCAGTCACACCAGGTCTCAAGTTCTCACCCAATACATATATAGTTCTAATATTGATTCACTGAGGGAAATAAGCAGTTCAGGCAAAAAGTGACATTGATTCTCGACAGGTTACATGTCTATCAAAGTGCTAAAAAAGACAGATTATCCACACTTCCAGATTATATTCCTATAGAGAAGTTTTTCTTATAGAGAAGTTCCCATTGAGAAGTTTTTAAGATTTGAATCTGATCTAGATTTATTCTAAACCAGGTCTAAAATTTGGTTGTTATTTGTAGGATGATAAAAAAAGATTGACACATAAACTATTGTCAAATGGCTGCTTTATCCAAGGGGAACAATCCTTAAGTAAAGCAGTATTGCTTGAGCGAGGCCGGTTGTGAGCTTCCTGCAGGTGTTTTGAAAAAGGATGATTTGGCAGTTTCCGCCACCGTGGGTTCCTTGACAGATTCTCCAAGGCCAGTGGTTTGGTTTATGTCTCTTTATTGTGTGGACACACACAAACGGTGTATCCCTCAGCTCGGTCATAGCTGGATCCTGCTCGGCGGTCCTTCCTCTCCAGGTCCGCCCCCTTCATAGATGCGCCTCTACCTCATTACCATGTGTCCAAGACCTATTAAGAAATCAGATCATTTTTGTGATTGTACTTTTTCCACCCTTTGCACCTAGTTTTTTCAACTAGCTCTCCAATTAATAGGAGTGGATAGCTCATTCGTTCATAACCTTAATCTGACACATGATGATGTCCTGTAAATTCTCGCTCCTATGAGCAGCAGAGAGGAAATGTGACTCGTATTAGTCTACAGGCTGTGGCTTTAACCTTAGCCTTTTGTGTCACGTTGAGGATTGAGACCAACATGTGTAACCTGTTAATTTTTAAATTACCATTAGTCAATTATAGGAGTATACTTGTGGGCTTCACAGAGACTTGATAAGAAAAAATTACTGTAGAAACTTACTGATAATATTTGTGTGAGGTTTACAGTCATGGTAAGGACTAAGATACATGATTTTCTCTTCCTTATTGATGCCATTTTTCCATTTCAAAGGCAGATTATTCAGTGGCCTCCAGATGCGGCATATTTATCTAGCCTTAAAATTCATTTGTGTGAGTATACACCCAAAGAGTATGTTTTTAATAGAGTAGTCTTTCGTTTCTGTTGGATAGGCAATAGGTTTAAAACATTATGAATGATTTTTGTCTTCTAATAATGCACTTAATATTAAGGCTATCTTTGAATATTGCTGATGTGCCACATTCCAAAGACCTTTAATTAAAAAAAATAAAAAAAAACTTTTTTCTGCCCTGTATTTTCAGAATTCAATTAACAGTTTAACATAATATTTTATCTCAAATCGTCTCTGAGGTCTTCTCTGACATCAAATAATTGCACCAGCAGGCAGTTTGCGCACAAGATGCATCTCGATGTTATTGTCATTTGACTGTAGGGGCTGCGTTGTAAAATCACATCATCTTACATGACTTAACCACTGTTTTATCCCAATATAACATTCTTAGATGGGAATTCCCTCCTTGTCAGTTAATCCCATCACACTTATTCCCTGAGGGTTGCAGTGGGCTAATGAGATTTCAACATGTTTTGACTTTTCTTATCGTTGCATGTGCAAACACACTTTCTCGACGAACACAAATCACACTCAAGCGCACACAAACACGCAGACAAGCATATGCACATGCACAAAGGGGCTATTCTGTCATCTTATGGCAAGCTTCTTCGGAGCCAAGTGAATTCCCACGAGGCTCGATTGCGTCCTCACTGTGAGGTGAGGGTATATAGCTTTATCAGCTGCGACAATTACTGTCACCGATTTGATGTGTCCTACCTCTGGGGTGGGGATGTAAGAGTGTGATAGGTTAGAGGTGAATCTAGCCCAAATCTATAGGCTCAAAAGAAGGTTGGAGGGGAGTTACATGTCTGCTGGTTGAGAAACTGTGGAACAATGCCAAGTTCTCCATTAGGAAGCCCCTGCAAGGTCACTCCCGTATGCATGCGGTCCTTGTGCCAAGCGACCTAAGCTCTGTGCTCTCTCCTTTGGGGGGAGGCTGTCAGAGGGAGAGAGCAACAGATAGAGAGAAATACGCGGAAAGGGAGAAGACGCGTGGGCCGCGATCCAGCCCATCTGGGACACGCTCCGCAGACAGCCGCTGCCAGAGGTCACCGACAAAATCCGACCCCATCTTTGTAGAACGTCTGAAGGATCTCGGCGAGAAAATGAGTTTTTAGGGGGAAAATTTAAAAAAACGCCAGCGGAGGGTTTGAGATCTTTAATCGGAGCAAAGGTTCACATGAAAACAAGAATGTCGACTCACAGAAGTACTGATGTTCTCCCTCCTTACGTGAATTTCTTTCAGGTGGCGGGATAGGGCGGGATAATAAGCAGGGGGATGGCATGAAAAAAAAGACCTTGAAGCAACCCCTCCCTCCATAGAAACAAAACAAATGTTTTATTACAAACTGTTTTATTTCAGTTTTTTTTTTGCGCTGGTTTTGCGATCTATGCTTGCAGATGGGTGCCTCTCAAATTAAGAAACAAAACAAGGGCCACTGCTTGTGTTTACCATTTTAAAGCGCCACTTTAATGTCACTTATGGTGTAGATTGCCTACTGAAGAGGCCTTCGCATTGCAATACAAGTCGATTTACGGAAAACCGGAGCTCATCAAGAATGAATATGTGCGCGTGTGAGAGTGCAAATGACTATACGTGATGTCTGTGTACCTTCAACGTGCAAGCCTTTTTTTGAGCCCTAGCATTCAGCCTTGTAGCTCTCTCCTTCTGCAATACTAGCTTTAGAGCTTTTAAATTGTAATGTGATAGGGTTCACCTGCAAAGCTACCACAATGAATTATTAAGCTCTCCTCTATGGATGAGTGAGTCTCATTATAGCTCCCCTCAGTACTGCGGGAAGATAAGCATGGCTGATTATTCCTGAGTTCCCTTTTGCCTTGCTTTCTGGAGTGGCTTGAAAAGCCAGAATTCGGCAGTACAGCAGGAGTGAGATAAGATTTCAAATGTGTATTCAGATGTTCTTTCACGCTCTGGGAACTGGATGCTGAAGAAAAAAAAAAGAAAAAAAGGTATGGCGGCATGATTCAACAGCACCTTCTCTCTTTTTTTCTCTCTTCATTCGCAAGCCAACAGTATGGGCTGTATGGTGATAACTTCTCAAAGTGAACAAAGGCATCAAAAGGACGGAGGAGACCCGGGGATTATTTAAATACTAGGTGCATTAGAGACCCCGGTGTGCTTTCCATCCCTTAAGTCATCAACAAAAACCTGTTCCACTTTTCCTCACTTTGGCTGAGGAGCACACCGACAAAAGAAAGGCAAGACGGGGATAAAGGAGACGCTCCTGCAACCTGGCTTAAAAGTATTACATTGTGTTACGCTGGGGAATAACACGGGGAAGGCGATCCACGTCAGTGTCAAGATACGAGGCGATAAAAAGGCGAGAGAAGAAGAGGGGAGAAGAATTCTTTTTGACGGAGTTCACTTTTTGAATGAAAGAGGACTAATATAAACAACTATCCAATAAACAAGCTAATGAGACAAAGCCTCTCTTTTGTGTTTGATTGATTGCGGCATTGTGTTGCCCTGTGGCCTCGAAGACAGCTGAAATACTCGGAAGGGTGTCACTTCACCGACCTCAAACTGCTAAACAGGTTAAGGAAGATGTGCGCGCGTTGCCCCAGAAGCAGCTTTCAAGTTTTCTATCAGCCTTTGATCAGCTGATAGGATAACGCGGCATCGTATTGCAAGCGGAATCGGCTCGTGGCGTGAATTCTTTCGTCGGTGTGGCATGTTGTCTGCCCCTGGTGGTTCGGTGAGTGGCATATCATTAGCACCAGCTGTCATCGCATTCCGCGAGTCAGCACAAAGGACTGGGCCTTCATTGTACTGCTGCATGTGGAAGGAAACAAAAGTAGAACTGGAAAGCTAAAATTTCACCAAAAAAACACGCTCCCACAAATAAAAAGCAGGCGTGATAAAAGATAAACGGTTTCTAAATGACATAATAGAGGAAAAAAATTACCTCATAAGTAAGATCCTTATAAGGATTCAAACAAAGAAACTGACATCTAAGTTTGACATAATTTTGTCCAACATGAAAAAGCATGCTTATCAAAGACTTTTGTAAATATCACCCCCAAGTGACTGTTATCTGTTTCTAATTATGCTTAAAGGTGTAATAAAACTGTTGAAATGAAAGATGAATGACTTGTTTTTAGAGGCAAGCAACTCAATACGGCACCTCAAAAGGCATTAATGGCAGTAATACTTTTCTCTCTACCCAATCGATGCCGAGCAAAATTAATATTAGAGAGTAAATCTTTCATTTTCCTGATTGATTACCATCATTAAGAGCATTGATCAGCAGCGACGAGAAAAAAGAAAAGCCCTGAGCGGGAGGGGGGGGGAGAAGCTTGTAGCTTTTTTTATCTGCCTCAGACAACATTAAAAGAGGAAAATAGAGGCTGATCCTCTTCTTTCTGTTCCGTGTGGAACATAGACCAGTGTTTTTCAACCACTGTGCCTTGGCACACTAGTGTGCCGTGAGTGATGGTCAGGTGTGCCGTAGAAAATCATCCTATTTCACCTAATTTATCTAAAAAGATTTTTTGATAAATAATTAATTATCTGCAAATAATAGGCCATTTTTGAGTGTCTGTGCTGTTCTAGTGACTCGTGGCGTAATCATGTAATAATTCCTTATGACTAGATTTTGTATTTAATTTTGCATATTGAAGTGGACACGTTAAATACAATTTGAAAGAAGATATATAAAATACGATAAAAATACATTTTTGTGTTTATTTGATTCCTATTCAAGACACCTAAGATAAGATAAGAATAACCATAGTGTTACCATAGGTGGCTACAGATTTGTTTAACATTTTTGGTTGGTGGTGTGCCTCGTGATTTTTTTCAAGGAAAAATTGTACCTTGGCTCAAAAACAGTTGAAAAACACTGACATAGACGACAGAGGCAATAATTTGCAACCATCAGGGGAAGGTTTTTGCTCTGACCTCCCCTTTGCCAAACGTACTCTCGTCCTTGATCATGGGAAACGCATGCATATAGAGTATTAAAAGAGGAGCAATATGTGTGAAGTCTTCAAGGTTAATTTACTCTTAACTCTTGTTATTAAGTGTTTGTCTGTTGGGGCTTCATTAGGATGACATCCTAGTTGTGGCTGAGAATGATATTAACCTTGTGGAGGGGGTAAGGGGCGGGTTTTTCTTTTAGTTTCTTCCATCTATCCTCGTACCGGCTCGATCGCCATGGGGGCGACTGACGCATGAGCTCGGTAAACATCTGTAGCGCATGAGGCATCTGGCACAACAAGGACAAGGAGGCGGTGACGGCGGCACCTTCACAAGGTGGATTTGTGGGTCAGCTACGCAGGTAAGCACAATGAAATTGGCGGGAGTTCTGTTTTGTTACAGTCAACGTTCACCCCACTGGTCATAGAGTCTCTCATTTATACTTACAGCCAGTAAAAAGGAGGTTTGTCCAGAGTACTCTATTTACAACGAATCACTGAAGGGGATAGCTCCATGAGTTATTGCCATCTTCTGCCTCGTCCATATCCAGAGTAGCAGTTGAACTTTAGCCAATCACAGCTGACAATGGGCGAGAGGCGGGATACACCCCGGACAGGTCGCCAGTCCATCACCGGGCTCATTTCACATCATTTCAAGATTTTATCAACAGAAATGAATTGTTCATCACAATCATTAATATCACAGAAGACAGAGTGCGTGTTTAAATATAAACTGCTTTGTGCTCATTCATCTGCCCAAGTGGATGTCAAAATTTAGAGCTTCTGTTTCAACATTATGTCAGTTGTTTATTATATCTACCACACTGACTGTTTAAAGATGTCTTCCTTCTGAAAAACTCTTAATGGATCACAGATGTACAGCTACATATTAAGGTGTAAAATTTGACTGTTGATCCAGACGTATTATCAAATTACATACTTATATCTAAATGAAATATCTAAAATACCCTTTATCGCAACGAAAAAAAGCTATGAAGCAGCTAATCAGTCCCTTGAAAAAAAGAGGTTTACACATACCATTGTGTAACAATAGAAATGATAGTGACTTTTAAGTGCAACCTCATGACCCCTTGTGAGGTTAGGGTTAGGATTAAGGTTCAGGGTAAAATACTAGACTCTCGTAAAAGAGTATAGTCGGTGCACACACCACCCGTATACGCACTGTGGGGTTAAAATTGTGATGATATCAAGGGTAAGAGATCAAAAGTCTGAATCCAGGATAAAATGCTGCTTACAGGTGAAGATTTGTGGTTGAACAGTTGAAGAAGGGAAGGGTGCGGGGTCTTAGCAGAGTCTCCATTTTGCAGGTGAGTTATTTTAAGGGCGACATTCCTTTAGAGTTCCTCTCAATGAGGCCGCATGGATATGTGGTATTGATTTTTCTTATACAGATACTCTGCTCTTTTTCTGTTGACCAGATTCTAGTGTGGATTGCTCTCCAGCAGTGAATCCTAGACCAAACCAGGTTTTTCAAACCTGGATCAATTTTAGCTTCCTACTTTGGAATTCAAACAAACAGAGGTTGCATTTTTTGAGAGAGAGAAGGGCTAATTCTACATGTTCCCCTGTTTGACCGTAAGAGTGCTGATGCAAATTCTTACCATGATCTTTTTCATGAATGCTTATATGAAAATGATCTCTGCAGCTGCTTTATTTTATTTGTGTAACATAACAAAAATTGGAATTCCTCTTAGGGAGTTCAAAAGAATTTTCAACGAACATCTTACATCTATATGAGTTACTTCAACATAACTTTATATTTGATGCAGAGAGTTTTAACTCTCACATTTGAAAACACTTCATACAAGCTCTGTAATCCTTTTAGGTTATTGAATATTAATCTTGCATATAACATTAGCAGCAGCAGCATGACAGTTAATGTGCAAAAAACAAAGAGAGGAAATTATAAATAATTAAATGGCAAGTATATGTTTTATCTAATATTCACTAATATATATACATTTATACTATATATATATATATATATATATATATATTTCTGAATGATAAATTATTGCTTTTCAGTTGCAGAGTTTGTCTTTTAATTCACCTCAGAACAGGATGTTTTGCCACTATGTCTTCTGAATCTTTTACCTGACAACTTTTATTGCGGTCAGTCAGGGTTAGGGTTACGGTTGTGATCTGTCATCTGCTAGGACATTTACGTTCTCAATTTCTCCAGCTCAGAAATTCTACATTTGTTCTTGTTGAACTTCCAGTAAGCGCTAAAGTGAAGCCGCCTGATAAAAAGTCGAAAGTTCCAAGACTCTTGACGCTCAGTTGATTTTTTTTTTCTGGTTCTGAATAACCTTTAGCGTTAGCATGCTCTTCAGGGAAGTATCTAAATCTTGCCAATTCATGACACGGCCACAGGGAGACGCATAGGACAACCATGCACATCCACATTGACAACTATGCTTAGTTTAGAGTCACTAATTAACCTAACATAAATCTTTTTTGGACAAGGCTAAAATACCCGCGGTGAACCCAAACATATACGAAGAGATCATGCAAACTCCACATGGAACTCTCTTCCTATGAGACTGTCGTTCAGGAACAGAAAAAGAAAGAACACATAAAGCTATGAGGGGACAGCAAACAATCTTTTTTGGGATTCTACTCACAATTTTATTTTCCTCTTCCTGTTAGACACAAACAAAGATACGAGGAGGTCGTGGGAGATTATTAAACTATTCTAAAGCATCTTTTACAGACACATGCAGAGTCATGAAAGTTATAAAATGCAGTCAGGTAATCACATTTCCCCATGATGTAATTAGTATTTCATTTGGTAAAAAGCTATAAGTAATCAGTAGATGTTTTGAGTGCCTTGGCTGAGGCTCTGACCAGAGCAAATGCCAGCACAGGCAGTTGTGGGAGGTGATATAAAGAAGTAGGTTAAATGAAGAGGAAACCCAGTTGTCTGTAGATGTAAATGTGAATGTTTTCCGATGATTGGACTGCTAAAAATGAGTGGGAGGTGGTGGAGCTATTAAAATAACGTTTTTCACCAAGCACCTCTTGACATATGGACTAATTCCTATCAGCCATATCTGTTTTCAACACGAGGAACTGAATGTCTATGACACTGTTGCCCCATTTTGTAAACAGAAACATGTTTATCGGTTGTTATTCCTTCAAGACTAATTAAATCCAGTAGCAGACAAGCTTGACATTAAACACTCTCGACAGCCGAAATAAACATTATGAACACATAGTCATGACCTTTTCCAGTGTTTATTTTTTCCCCACAGCTACAACATAATTGTCAGGGTCCTCAAATTTTCCAGGTTTCCAGGACTGTGGATATTATACTTGACGTGCCGCACCGAACACATGGGTAGAAGAATCTCTACCATGCTCAGAAAACTGCTTTGTTCACTGAATTCTTTTCAATATCACATTTTTAGTTTGTTCATAATCTGAAACTTGATTGAAGCCTTCCGCAAACAATCCATCCATCCGTTATTGTTACCGCTTATTTCCTAATATGGTCACGAGGAGAACTGGACCCCATCCCAGTGGTCAATGGGCGAGAGGCGGGGTTCACCATGGACGATCCGCCAGTCCATCGCAGGGCCACACAGAGACACACAAGGACCAACAACCACAAACACTCACATTCACTCCTAGGGGCAATTTGGAATGTCCAATCAACCTAAAATGCAGGTTTTTGGACTGTTCTCGAACCCAGAACCTTCTTGGTCTGAGGCGACGGTGCAAACCACCAGCCTTCCGCAAACCGACATTGGTAAAATCTTCTTTGTATATTATACGAAACAAATAAGAAAAAAATCCCCACACACACAAATCTTTAGCTTCAGATCAGGGACATCAATCCTGTGATGCGTAGTGCCAAAAACAACACCTTTTCCCTCTCAAGCAAAGATGCTGATGCTTCAAAGTGTCAAGCCGAATCCACTGTAATGTTGTTTAAGGTTATGGCTGGGTTTCAAAGCAAGTCTACATTAGATTAGCGAAATCCTGCCTTTGTTTATGACCGTGAACTCCTCATTTGCAATACCGTATAAGCAGCCGCATATCTAAGAAACAAGAGAATCTGCATCTTTCCTCTATCATCACTCTTTCTGCACCTACAATCTGCAGGAAAATCTGCATTTTCACGTGATAAGGATGTCATTTACCTGTGCATGGAGGAAAACTGGGAAAAACAGGATTGATGTCCCAAAGTCCCAAAAAATCTTCTCCTGGAAAGAGGTGGCGATTGTTCTGAGTCAGGCTACAAACTCAGGTAGTCGCCCTGTCATCCCACATCCTCATGCTCTACCACTTTCTGTTGCCACCTCTCCATCATCATCATTATTTGCCCCAGTGCTCCTTTAGAACAAAGAAAAATGAAGATATAAGACAAAGGCACACAGTGGTTTCCCAGCTTGAAAAATAGATGCTGAAATCATCAGTTGTAAAAGAAAGGGATGCTGTGGACGACTAGCTAAATATTGGCATTTCTTCTTTAATTTTATATGTTGTTACATCCAGGTTTTAGCATTATATTAGGCTTAACTAAGTATCGATTTGACTTTTAGTCTTGCCGTATAATTTTAGCTGAAGGCCTGAAGTGACCCAAATCTGACTTTTTTGCAATTATATGGCCTGTATCCAAGCTGCTCATAACCCTGTGAACAACACATAATGATTACATTTAATTATATACACTGACACGAGTTGTCATTAATATGTTCTCAATTAAAAAGAAAAAATAGAAAAAAGAACAAAAAACACCAAAAGAGAAAAATCATTCCTCCTATAATCTGCTCAAGTAAATGTTCCATCAGCTCCTTTTTGGAGTGGTTCAGTTGCTTTTTTTCCTGCCAGGGAAAAAAACAACAATGTAAGATTTGACAAACACACTCCGGTTGTTGTAATGATACAAACCTCTTTGAGAGGTTCATATTCAATATGACCTTCCACTTATATGATTCCTTTTTCTTTTTTTTACCAAACATGAAAAACATTTTGTTCTCATATTCCACAATCTTTAGAAGTGTCCTTGTAGGGGATGGATAAATCATTTCTGATCCCTTTTTCTGTTGCACATGTGCGCACAGCTAAGCAGCTCACAATATAATGTAACTCAAAAAAAGGAAGGAAAAAAATTCCTCCAACTCTAATGACCGAATGTCCTGTAATGTTTCCACCCATAAAGACAACAGAAGCATACTTTTAATTGTGTGATGGTTTTCTCATCACTAACTTTGCAGGGCATTGAATTAAGACCTACGTATATTCTGTTAGTTACTTAAAAATCATGTTCATTGGCCAATTTCTGGTTTGGTTGAGCATGACTTGGTCAGAGTTGGAAAAAGATCAATGATCAAAGATAACAAACAATATCACTGGCCCTATTTTTGCCCCATGACCTGCAATTTTTCTCAAGACTGCTTGGGGTTACATAGTTCTTGGATGTTATTTTGGAAGAATTAAGCCTACAATAACCTACAAGTATGTGTTTTTTGTTAAACTTAAGATGGATGGATACTTTATTGACGCCAAAGGGGAAATGGACTCCTGCAACTTTTGATAAATTTAGACTTAGCATTTCTCAAAGCATCTCGGTCCTATTAGGGAGACCTCTGAGACAAGAAACAAGAGTCTTGAATTCAAGCATCCTATATTTAATCCCAACAAATTGAAGAGCTGCCTCTTTGCCAAATTGTGATGATGCTTTTTAAAGTAGCAGCTATAAAACATATTTATAGAGTTGAGGTGTAGAGTGGTGTATGTGAAATAACGTAAATAACCAATCTCAAGGCCAAGTATAAGGTTTCAGTATTCTACTGGACACAGATATGATCTCACAGAGACACAGACATACTGTACTTGAAACAGACACTGTAATGATGCATTCCTCTGAGGTATCATTTTATTTTTTTAAGTGGCTCCAACCCAGCAAAAATCATCTGGACATTAAAACCACATTTAGCATATTACTTTGAAAGCCACACTGATTACATATTGAGAAAAAAATAATATATTTAATCTCTGTCGGAATATTTATAAAGCTTTCGGACTTGTAACTTTTTCATATGAGACTAATTTTCCCTCTTTTCACTTTTGTACAACCAGAAAAGGCTTAAAGTTATATTCTCTGGCTTTCAATCAAATGTATATGGTGAGACAAAGACGATACCAAAAGTCACATTTTGTGATTTATTCTGTGATTTAATCAGAGTGCTTGAGCGAGATAATAAAACTTTTTTTCCCCTAAACAGATCCTTTCCTAAACAGTAAAGACAATCTGGGACTAGTTTTTGTGTGGTAAATTGAAATAGATGGGAAAAAACATTTAACAGTTTATTTTTAATCACTAACAAAAAGCAACAGACCTCTAACTAAAGTCCTGTCCAATGAGAACTATAAACACTCATTCACTGTTCTTGTTTTGAGCGCACCAACAGCCAATCCCTGAAAATAAATATAATACCGCATTGTCTTTGAGCCTCCCTGCACGCTTTCCAAATTAGTCCATAACTTCGGGTCTGTCAAATATCACAAAATAAGCAGCTTGTATCTCAACTTAATAGTGTGCTGCACAATCCAAAAATAGTTGTTGTCTAGTCTTCAATGTAGACATTGAGCCATATTTTGTACTTTTCCCCATTTCATCATCATTACATTTCAATTGATAATTGAAAAGGATTTCTCTTTTACATTTGGTTATAAATAAATTCAGATGCATTTAAGTGTCAGTGCCTTCTCCCATCTTTACTCATACAAACACATTGTTAGAGGTGACTTTTACTTTTAGTGCGTTGCACTTCCTGTCCCATCACACCTAAAACAAACAACAAGTTTAAAGTATTTATAATCTCTTCTATCCACGGATTGCGGCTGTCCTGTGTTTCGATATTTTGCGAGCAAGGCTTGGCAACAGTATTCATCATATTTATAATGAACTGACAAGTATCTGTCTTATCAGGCTTTCTAAAACTACTCAAAATACTTTCAGGATTAGAATGAAAGGCTCAAAGAATTGATGTGTATCATCCACCTCCATTTAAACACTGCCTATACTGCACTCAATCGATTAGTATTGAACAGGCTGGCATGGTCTTACAGCTGCACCTCCGCATTCAAAACACGGGGCTCTTTCCACAAGTTATTTTCCTCTAGACAAATGTAAATCGAATACATTTGTGCATCCAAAATGATTGGAGCTGAACTGGAACAAGGGGAGCAAGGTATTACTCCTCAGTATTTCTCAAGGCAAATTCCTAACGAAATTACGAGATGATTATTTAGCAAGTGAAGTTAAAGTAGATTAACATGAACGCAGCAGTTGAATTTCTACCTTCCTCATCTTTTAACCATTTTATTTTTAATGAAAGAAAATTAAATGAACCTGTCCTCCTGATTAACAACTCTATCCTCATTCTTTTACACTCCATGATGCCGTCAAACCCCTTATAATTTTCCAGCTGAAACAGGATGTTGTATATATG
>JABUIW010000020.1:18037528-18086933 GCA_013363375.1 Menidia beryllina | reverse complement strand
TTACTGGTCCTGTTTATTTTAATACAGGCCAGGTGATCCCTTGGTAGGGTCAAAGGATGGCGAGCTTCTGACAACTGGCTGGAGCCAGGAGAACCTTAAACCTCACTCTATACTGGTCTGGTAGGAGTCTGATGGTCCACAACATTTCCCCTCCATCTCATTATAAAGACACACAATTCATTATTCAACTCTTCTCTGGTGGAAACAAATTGCGCTTGGACATTTTTCATCTCAAACAATTGGACAATTACATTATGGACTTTTAAATGTGTGTCAGTCAGACAATGTGCTGAATACTGGGGAAAGATAGGACTCTTTGTGCACATTTATATACAAGGTTTACTGCAGTATTGTGTATGTATATATTTATTGTCTTTATTTTTTGGGTTTTCATGTATGTTTGTGTCTTGGGGTGTTCACTTATTTTGCCTTCTTTAAAATACATAATATTGAAAGCAGTTATTCTTTTGTATTGTTTTTATTGATTACTGACAACAGCTCCAGCAGATGAACCTAACCTTCTGGTATTATATGCCATCTAGTCCTTTAACTGCATTAAATAGTGCTACATTACGGATTCAGTATTATACTGTATAAAAGAAAAGGGAAAACACAACATAATGTTACATACTAACTACTAGTCATCCATATTGTTTCCCACCAAACCTTTACCATTTTCCTTACCCACTCAATTGAATTCAGGGTAAAGTTTGGTATAAACCGAGAAAGAAAAACTGAAAAAAGCAAACTAGATGGAAACCAACTGTGAAGCCAGATGACCATAGAAATGTTATATTGTTTACCATAGCAGTTAAGCTTAAAATCAGGAGAGACACACATCCTTTGATCACAAGCTTCAGTGTGCTATATAATTCAAACCAAAGTGTTGGCAATTTTGATACCTTATGTCAAACCAAGGAGCAAAGGTGCATGCTGTACAATATTAACATTATTGTTAAACTTGATTGCTCACAGCAGAATTCAGACATGAGCTTGTTGGCCAAACAGGCCCTAATGCTACACCCTCTATGCATACGGATGTCAAGACACAAATGTTTACCATGCTTTTGAAAAGTTAAGAATACTAAAAGACTCTGCCACAGGGGGTGACAATAAATGGAGACTATTTTTTCCTCAAATGAATGGCCACCTTTCAGCATTGGATGTCAGCTGTTTAGTCTTGTTATAGTATTTTTATAGATATGCACATGAATATGAGTCATTTGTGATGATCAGTGGGGAATGTAATCCAAGTAAGAGACTTCAAATTTAAACCCAATCGTCATCCAGGATATCTAAGCAAATCCAGGCTCAAGGTTTTAAGCTAATGATTTTCACTTGACAGGGTTTAATAACATCATCAGAAAGTGTTCATTTTTGTGATGATAGTTAAAAAAAAAACTTTAAAAAAAACTTATGTCCAGTTTGGCCGATAATGCGTTTCCTGCATGAGCCACTATGTATGAATGCACACTTCATTGTGGCCAGACCATAAGTGTCAGGTACTGATGTGGCAACATCAGCATCACTCTGCTTACAAAAGTTCAACTGCACAACTTTAATCTTTAAACTGAAAGTATTTACCAACCAGCTTTCCACAAAGCAGAGCAGCACACTGACCTTCATTGAGGTTTAAATCAGTCAAGTAAAGCTGAAAAAAGCTTAATGTCAAGGACTGAATCATATAGCCAGGACTGAGCAATAAATCCACGGCTTTCAACAAGCCTGTGTTCTTTTTAAGAACCTTAAATCCACTGCTATAGAATCTCAGTTTCACCTTAGTCTGCTGGGACTAACAATAATGAAATCACTCCTGATGGAAATCTGTTAACTTTCTCTCTCTCTGGTTTCATCTTTCACTTCCTTTGTCTCATTCTCTTGGGTGCTTTTGTCAACATTGTTAACTGCCATTTTGTGCCGTTAGTTGTTTTCCTACAGTGCTCATACCCCCATATTTTGCACAGCTCAAGTGCTATTAAAGGAAATGAACACTCGCGACTCAGTGTGTTGCTTTATAAAACACTCATAACTGTTTGAAAGTGGCAGATGAGTGTGACTCAGTGTGCAGTGTGGTGCATTTCTCTTCTCTCAAACACAACATGGGGGAGGAAGTGGCAGCCCCCCCCCACACACACACAACAGTCGGAGAAAAAGAGCGCAGATATAGCGGGGAGAGATATGAGATATCTTTTGGCTTTCAAATGCTCAGTCTGTCTGGCTGCTCAGGTGTTAATGATGTGTTAATTTTTTTGCCCAGCTTTCAGTTGCTGTTCTCTAAAAAATTACCTTCACTCTGAGCAAGCATGTGTGCTTGTCTGCTGTGTGAAGATAGGGGTATTGGGACATGCAGGTGTGGTGTGTGTGTGCGCAACAGCAGGCAGCAACAGACTGCTGAACCATCGGAGAAAGACTAGATCTGGTCTGATCGCTATTCTTCCACTAATGTTCATCAGAGGGCAATCAGACATTTCAAAAAGAGACAAGCAGCTAACAGCTGGATTCCCCCCCCCCCCTTCCTTTTGTTTGTGAGTGAGGCATATGTGTAATAAACCTGTCTTTATTAAACCTAAAACATCTCACAGATATATAGTGCTCCAAATCTTGCCGGAGTTTCTCTTCTACTCATTAGGCGCCGCTTTAAAACACGTCCATCAAGCGGAGACAGTCTCTGTCCGGGGTTTTCCTCCTTTTAACCGAGATTTATCCACATGCTGCAGATGTGTAACATGTATTACTCATGGCACCGCGACAGCACCACAACCACAACTTAATCAGACCACCCGAATGACTCGGATGCTGCAACATTTCATATAACAGGAGTACATCTGGAACCCCAGAGGAAAGAAAGGAGTTTTTATTGACCTTATGGAGCTTGGACAGTAAAGCATTAATTTGTCCTCTTGATTAAAACACATTTCCATGTCCGACCGACACACAGTTCAGCCTCCCTTGTTATCTCCACAGTGGATTTTATGACAAAAAAAACATAATTAAAAAACAAAATGCTGATTGTTGGCAGCCATGAGTGGAATTTATTTTTAATTTACTGTTTTAGCAGCTGTTCAGCAGCACAGAGTCAATTGGTTTGTGTTGGGTCCATCACCTTGGCTGCATCGGTGTGCTGACACTTTACGAGACTGACTGCTTTTAAGTTTCCACCTCTCAAGTTTCTCTATAAATAATAATCTTGGTGATTGGCTTTATTGTAAGTGGCTGGATGCAAACCTTATATATGCTGTTATGGGGTTAGGTTTAAGGCAAAGATTCTTTTATCCTAATTGCATCATGAGTAATGCATCCAGAATTGAGTTTCTTCCACTTTAGGAAACTCTGCGTTCATCGCTTAGGTAAACGGCATTTTTTGCAGAAAAATCAAATAAGTGCAGAATTTAACAACATATAAATAAAAATGCAACTGCAGTTACTAGTTGTCGAATAATGTTTCCACAATATGAACATCTAAGTCTAATCATAACACTTGTTTTATACACTTTGTCTAAGATTTTAATTTAATTAGTCCAGAACATGTATAGGCAGAACTTACCCACAACACAAAAGTGTATTTGTTTCACTATGAATTTTCTAAAAATGGCAACATTATTGTATTTCTTTTCTTTTTTTTTATCATCTCATAAATGTTACCAGCCAGAAATCTTTTTTATCACTATATCACTATGGAATTACTTGCCTATGTAGTTTTTGACTTCTATGATGAATCACCAAACTAAAGTTTGAGTTGTTTGAAAATGATTATGATGTATTTCTAAAAATATATGTTTCAACCAATAGAATATATTGAGCTTAATTTCTCTTTAACTTTTCAAAACTGTTCTTGATGTGTTTTTTGTGTTTGTGTCTGTCTGAGGCTGTAATAAATTTGAATAGAGATGTGATTAAAGTCGGTCAGGCAAGCTGTCAAATACTGGCTAACAGCCAAGGATTTATGAGATAAAAGATAAGAAATACTCAATTAAAGGGGCAACTACCACAGCACAATAAAACTGGCTGGACATGAACTAGTCTTTGCTTTATGGGAGACCAGAGCACAATGTCATGGCAACAGTTTTGTAGTAAAAAAATAAATAAAAAACTGGACCCCGTGTATGAGTGCATGAATGTTTTGGACAATATAGTTTTCATATAGTGTCTGGATTCTTTACTCAAAATGGACCAGTTTGCTTTTTTTCTATTTTTCGATATTGCAAAGTCCAAGCCTTTTACACTCTTGTGTCTGTCCTTGTAGGTACGCTTCTGTTGTGTCACACAGGGCTAGTGGGTGCCAAATGACTCAAACTGGAAACAGGACAGTGCACCTGGCCAATAGAGGTTGTGGGGAGAAAATATGTAAATGGGCCAGGCAGCAGAGGTTATTTGGTATTTGTGAGATGAATGAAATTCTCTCCTCTCTTTTCCTCATTTCCTCCCTCACATTTGTGTGACTAGACTAGTTAAGTCCCTGTCACTCAAGCTGCCAAGGTCTACGGGGCACCGGAGCGAGAAGCTGAGTAATATGAGAAAAAGTGAGAGAGAATAGAGATGGGGAGAAGGTGAGAGAAATTGGGCCGGGGATGATTGCAAATTGTCTGTCTAATGGCTGCCACCCAGGAAGCCATTTCAGGTGACTTGTTATCCGTCATGAGAGAGGCAGACCTGCCAGGATCCCTCTTCTCCCTCTTCTTCTCTGTGGGCCACCACTGCCTCGGAGCTTCGGGCTATCAACGATGACCTCGCCTCTTAAAGCTCCTCAGTCTCCAATTTTAGATTCCCTTTCTCCTTTTCTTTTAACTCCCTCTCCGTCGCTTTTTCTATGTCTCTCCCTCAGCCACTTTGCCTCGTCCTCCCTGCAGTGAGTCTCTTTGGCTTCTGCTCAGCAGCTGCTGTTTAGTGATAGATCAGTGAAGCAAAAAATGATGCCGGGTATAAAAAAAAATAGATAAATAAATAAATAAAAAGATCTCGAAGAAAAGCACATCCTCCCTATTCTGACTACCTATTGTTTTGCATTAGCAGCGAGACTTTAGAGATTCGTTCAGGGGTAATCATTTGTTACTCAGGGGTTACCGTGTCTTTCAAGCACCGGTGATGAAGTCACCTCTTAAAGTGCCATAAATGAGCAAGTAAACGTTCGCCATCGAGCCACGCGGGATAACATCTTATTAGCGAGACTAGAGTAAGAAACCTTAATATCTAAAAGTAATGTCTTAGGTTTTAATCTGGTGCTGTGAAGCAATATCGGTTGCCCTGTGAATGTCTTGCAAATAAGATTCATTATATTACTGATCACAATGACTAAACCCCTGCTGTTACAGCCGTGGCAAAGAAGTAAAAAGACACACCGGTCCCCTTCATTGCATCTGATTGACATTAGAGCAGGAATTGACATGCAGACCGAGCCTACCGAAAGTTAATCTGTATGTGCGGTGTATCATGAGGATCACAGCTTGGAGGCAGCCAGCATTAAAAAGGAACCTGTCAAGCTAAGTGTGCTTCCCAACCTTTCTGCCATTACTCTGACATGTTTTGTGACCCGTGAATTGAAGTCTTGTCAAAACCTGGTCATTTTACCAGCTCTCAACACGGACGAGAGGGCTCCATGTAAATCTGCCTCCCCTCAAAAAAATGTTTTCCGACTCTTCCACTCGGCGGGTGGCACTGATTGGCTTCTACACGTGTCCCTCACCTGTAATTTGGCTGCCTGTGATGGCTCAAGGACTGCCCAAGGAAATTCAAATGCAGCCACTAGACTTTCTTGCGACTGGTGGATGAAAGTGGATTTCCATAACCATTCATTTGCAGAGTTAATGTTTCTGGATAACTTATGAGGAAATACACCTTCCACTAACACCTGGAAGTATGACTAGAAAGAAAAATGCTGTTCTAGGCTTTATGAGCCCAGTAAGCTGTCTCCCGTCAGCAGTAATTAACAAAAAAATGAATACAGTGAATACAGTGAGCGACAGGAAGCTCTCTTGGCTTTCTGTTAAGTAGCTAAGCTGCGTTAACTTGCTGTACATCCCTTGTTGCCTTTATGCCTGAAACTGCAATTAAAGGCAGCCCTGTGTGATGCTGAATCATATCTTTATGGTAGACGGCTAAAAGTTCCACTATTAGTAACACTCAAGTGTAATCCAGAAAATTACTTTAAAGGCATGAAGGAACAATCTAACCAGCCTGCGCCTGAAGCATTTTTCAAATAATATCAGAAAGACCCTGTACTGAAAATAGAATAACTATTCCCTTAAAAGCAAAGTTGATCAGATACTTTGTTACTTACCTTTTTATGATGGGGTTTCTTTACCTAAAACAATCTTGTGTCCATTTGCCGTGCTGTTGTTCTTCTTTCATGCCCCGCAACTGGACATTCAGGCAGCTCTTCTTCTTCTCATCCATGTAAAAAGAATTAAAAAAAACATATTTTGGACTTTTTTAAATGATTACATTATTCTAAGACTGTTACCGTTTTATTTTGAAGAATACCAGCCTTTGTTATGGGTATTCCTGACTCAGACACCTGTACTGCTCTATCACTTACCATTTTTAAGCACTGCTGGCTGTATTTTCAGGGTCCAAACATAGATGTGTTTTTATGACGGTGGTTATTCATTCAACAGGTAGAGCAAAGAAAACAAACAACTCCTTTGAATCCTGTAGTGTTGCTTAAGCAGCTGATGAGTCCCTCTGACAATGACAAGAACTGTGAAAACCGAAGGGACATTTGAATCTGCAGTTGTAATACACTCTATGGATCCAAGGAAAGCTTTTTAGGGCTCATGAGTACTGTCTTTTTGTTTTCAGTACTTGCGTTTTATGAAAATAGGATTAAATATGAAAGGCCATACCAGACTCAATATGCTACCCAGCTCTTTGTGCGTGACAGAAATGCTCCTCTTGATCTGAGACGTGCAGAAAAACCTTTTTAAATTTGTCTGTATGGTGACCTCAGTTACCGTTAGCTACCTAAGTAGCATTCAAGTATTTACTGTTTACCAGATGACATTTCCATTGTATGAATCTTTAACCTGGGGCTTATCTTCCATTGTCTTTTTTCTTTTATTTCTTTTTTGTTAGAATTATTGAGAGATAAAATATGGGTGATGTTAAGAAAGACCGTAGCAACAATCAGAGCCTCAACAGTTGCAATTTACTGTCATGAGATAAATGTTATTTTCAAAAGTAAAATAGCTTGTTTTCTGCTTGAAACTAAGAGGCTAATAATATTCTTTTAAATAGCCGACAACATAAATCCCGCTGACAGACAAGCCGCAGACAAAATGAAGATAACAAAAAAATGTGCGGGGGATTGCTCAGTAGTTTACAGGTGAGAACAGCAGCCTTGGAAAGTGCCATGTAACCTCACAGAGATGAAAAACAAAAATGCAACTTTCCAAAAATAAAAAGTTCTTTATGTTTGAGATTTCCGTGGAAACCTTGAGGGAACTGGGACAAGCTGATGTAACAGCTAGTATAACAGGATGTAAATCACGATGGAGAACAATGTTGTTGCTCCACATTTGCTTTGAACATTTTGTCCAGGACAACATGAAAAAAAAAGGTTAGGGATTTTACATCATTGTATGCTTGTCCCCAGGTGGCCATCAAATTTAGGTACATAAAAAAAAAAGTGAAATCTTTCATCATTTCATTTAGAAACAAAGTTAGTTGTTCAGTAGTCACCATAGTCGATGTTATCCTTTTAAGATTTATCCTGGTAAAAATAATGCAAATATATCTAATTATGGATGGGTAAACATGTATTCTATCCTGTATTTCTGATGTTTACCTCTTCCACCACTGATGATTCCCCCAATTTACTCCGACCTATAATCACTAAGTCAAAACTTACTTCAGTGAAAAACTTAAGTTAATTTAGGCATTTGTATGCAAACCCATCTTTAAATCAGAATTAGCTTAAAAGTCAACATTTATCTAATCACAGTCACCAACGTGGATGATCACCCAACTCTTTAGCCTTGGCATTGCCGGCCTATTGGGAGGCTGTGGGGACTACATTTGTTACAACTCTATGAGAATGGGTGGTCTGACTTTTTAACTGGATGATTGAAAATAAAATGGCCAGAGAAATGGGATGTTGGGGACATAGAATTTGGTTTTGATGTCATCTTGAACTATGTTTATATGCGACATAAAGGTGCAATCATAGTCTAATCAGACTGCTTCTTCATCAGTGGACATTGCTGTGGTTGCTGATTTAATAAAAAGCAGTCAGCTGTTTGTACAGATTTGCAGAAGCACTCAGTAAGTGACTCTTTTCATGGCCTGGAATACCAGAAAAGTCATAACTAACGCACCTCAGTGTTGAACGACTACGCTCCGTGGGCTTCTTCTGCGCAATTCCACACCGAGTTACGGTTTTATATTAATTTTTACAACAATAATATTAGTTAAAATCATAATATTCATTATGAGCTTTATCACAACATTTCATTAACCTTTGCAACTTAGTGGCTGAATATGCTTGATTGACTTTGTTACTGAAAATGTTTGGCTAGCAAACTTAAAACTCCACATACAAGAAACAACTTTCCAGCGGCAGAAAACAGACTTCAAAAATTACATTCCACAAAGCCATCGATGCATCACCAACATATAATCAGCTGTCACCTAAAGATCTTTTTGGAGCTGACCACACCGCGTCAGGCTCTCTGGGGACGGTTGGGCAGTGTGTTTTGATGCTTCGGGGCTCTCCGGGCATCTGTCCTGTGGTGCCTGATTGCCTCCCGGCCCCTTACTCTGTGGAGAAAATGAGGTTGAGGTAGGCCACTTGGGTCTCTCCAAGGCACAGAGCCATCAGAGTCGAAGTGGAGCCCTGACCCCCAGCAGATTTCTAATGGATTCTAGGCGTCACAGGCAAACAAACAGCTGGACTCCAAACAAACTCATCAGAAGGGCCCCAGATTTGAGGCTCCCCCATCGACCCATGAGCCCATCGACACAATTCTGTCTCCTGTAAACTTTTTTTTTTTTGGGGCGTTTGTGACAAGTAGTTACTATCCAAAATCGGTTTCATTTCTTTCCACCTCAGAGAAATAATGAAAAAAAAAAATATTGCTACATTACCTCATTTCCAAAAAGCTGCTGTTACTTTTTTTTTATTTGTTCCGTGTATTTCCTCTGTCGTTTAGCCTTTGAGAATTCCACAGCGAATAAAGACATGATTTCAATGTTTTGCAATAATATTTCACACTTTCCCAGCGTTCCTCTGTGTCTCTCCGCCTCCTTTTTTCCCCCCTCATATGGGAGTTTATTTGTGTGTAGTCATTTTTGTTTAAACTGCTGTAATCTTCTGTGGATAGGAGTTCACTTCCACTCACACAGCCGCATTTTTAAGTTGAATAGCGAATAAACAAATACAGAAAAGACAAAAAGTCATGATGTGGAATTTGTGCTTGTATTTATTGCTTGTCGTCCACTTTTGGGCTCCCGAGTGGATTGAAATGATAGAAGACACCAACAAAGGCAGTCACTGTCTCTGTTTGATGATAGTAGATCTTTGGGTTTTTGCCACACATGGGGAAGTCATGAGTGCTTGTCCCTGGCAAAGTGCTTCCTGGCTTGGCAAGGTCTTAGCTTTTGTCTCACGGAAGTCACACGTATTGATTCACGCTTGATGTGTCTCTCTCTGTGGAGATTGGCTTGCTGTGCTAGCATTATCTTCGGTGGCAGGGTATTCATAGTGCACTGAACAATAGAGCCGAGGGACGGTGCAGCTAAATTGTTCTGAATGACTTTCATAAGCAGCGGGGGCCTGTGGGTTATAAGGAAAAAAAACAGGCAATAAACTTTAGAGGATGCTGAGGACATCATGACTTCTCAACATTGAAACTCTATTTTTTTAATCCCTGATATTTGATTACAGGACAACTTGAACAAGAGAGTTCCACCATATTCGGCCTAATAGATCTAGATAAGTGCAAAAATTTAAATAGACAGACATTTCAAACAACTTTAAATTTTAGTTTCTGTCGCATATTTAATGGTTAGCCAATAGGAGCAACACTTTTGGAGTCCTATGTATATTAAACTGTTTTAACTCATTGACTGCCAGCCATTTTCAGAACAGAGAGTCGCTCACTGCCAGAGTTTTTTGAGAATTTTGACTGATTTTTCAAGAGCCACAGAATAGTTTGTGCTATGACTATGTAAACACCAAACACACCAAAAGAAAGAGTAGACTCTCTTCTATCATCGGGAAAAAAATTTTGTTTCTACCTTATTCCGTTCTTCCTCGACGTGCGTCTCACCGACGCCATTTCTCTCATAGCGAACCATTGCGTTTGTTTTTATTTGCTTACAATCTATGCTAATCTCCCATCAAAAGTGGCACAGCTACCTAGAGGGTAAATTTGTTAGTCCATACTCTGTCTAGAAGCCGATATTTACGGAAAAACTTTCGCCGATCGTCCCCCAAGCCACTCGCATTGAAAAACATAAAAGACGTCTATAGACGTTTTTGGCAGTCAGCGGTTGGATTTGAAAAGACGTCTATAGACGTCTTTGGCAGCGAATGAGTTAATTTATTTTCTAGAGAGAATCAACAAGCTCAGATGGTAATGTTTTAGAATACAGTTTTGGTCTAAAAACAGAGAGAAGTACGAATTTTTACCACACTGAACACTTAAGAAATGATACTGTATAATACGCTTTTGTACAAGTCTTTAGCCAGCCCTCCTGTTAATATTTTAAATTGGTCTCTTGCAAAACCTTCCAGACTGTATGAATGTTTTTTTTTTTTTTATATTTCTTTCCTAACCCAACCTGCCCTCCCAACTCCACACCATGAAAAAACCCAAGTCAAAGCAAAATTCAACCTAAATCGCTACACATTTTCATATGTCATAGAGAACTATATGGTAATAGCAATATTTTCAGTCCAGTCTATATAATTGCTTAACCAAATTGACCATTTCCAATGCACATATGGACATATTTGCCTGGATGTATTTTAGAATAGTACTTTCATGCCATTTTGTAACTTTGCCAAGCCTCACCCAAAATTTGAAAATCTTTGGGGGAGAAAAAATTTAGTATTTATCTAATTATTTTTGCAATTCTCATATGACAAACAGTAGTGTCTCGGACCCTTATCACCATGTCCTTACATACATCAAGCTAGTACTATAGAATCCCTTAAGTGATGGCAGCACTGTTGCTTTGAATAGACAGTGTAAGTACAGAATGGGCAGGATCACTTAGCCTCTTTTACTAATACTAGCTCATAGGTTTCACATATCACATGTGCAATGAAAGTACCTCAAGTCTATCAAGGCACATAAAGAGGCCAACAATACAGAATTTGTTCATTTTCATTTTTCTGTATCTAATAAAAAAGATAAAGAGGGCAGAGTTTGGCAAAGCATTTGGACATTTAAAAAAAATAATTTCAACACTTGCAGCTAATGAAATCACTGAGGCTTGAATGGTCTTCAAGTGTTTTGCAGTTTCCATTATTTCCCTGGTCGTAACCATAATTTATTCACTATTTGGAATCACTAAATGGGCTAAATTTTGCCTTCATTCCTTCTCCATAACCTCAACTGACCTCCTGGCAATCCCATCAAGACACGAGAGAATGATAATGGCATTAAAGACAGTTTTGCCCATAGTGAATATTTAATCTATGATAAGATTTCCATCTTTTTAACATGTCTTCATCTTTAGAATGTTGCCTCGGGACTGCCTTGGGGCAGAGAGTGAGCTTAATAAATGCAACCCAATTGAAAAAAAAAAGTTTTGAAAAAGTTGTTTTATGTGGCTATATAACAGTCCCAGCTTCACCTTTGTGAGTGCTGATCCAATAAATTCCACATGGTGAAAATGTGAGCCAGCACTGATGTAAAACCGCAACATTCTCACAATATTTCAAACCTGTTAGTTATACGGGCAAAGGGAAGACAGCTTGAAAGCTAAATCACCATAGAAACAGGTGAACAACTCAAGGTGAGCACTTTTCTTCTCTAATCTAAATTTGTGAAACAATGCTTTGTGGAGGTGTAAAGACGAGGCATATTTTGCAGTACATGAACACTATATGTAGTAGATAGCTGCACCCAGTGGTTTAAGATTTGTGGTTCTGGACGAAGATTGTCACATTATATATATTTTTTAATTGAGCTGTGCTCTATGATGAAGTGTCAAATTCAAGCTGGTGTTTAGCGTTTAAATTAGGTATTGGAAACGTGGATATCAGAGGAATTCTAGGCTTTCACTGATCTTTATGCAGAACCCCTGCTGGTTGAAAATCTTGTTCGCTGGAGGATGGCGAAACCAACGGCGTGATTCACTTTCTGTCCACTAAATCTGTGTAAATTCATAATTCTTGGGAGTCTGACATCTGTCCATACTGGCCAAAAGTATCCGATTTCACAGTAAACAGATAAAGGAACAAAAGCATGGTGTTGACGTAGCATGCTGAAATAAGCCAGAGGCTGAAATTCAAAAGCTCACTCTGCTACTCTTGCATACGATTGATAGTCAGGAGCTTTTAGACTGATACAACGTATTCTAAGTGATCAATATTAAATCAATCATGTTAAGAAGGTAAGTTTCACTCATGTTTGGGAACTAGATTTCACATTCTCTTTTTTCATAGTTAATATTATTCACTGACAAAAGTGTCCTCCATTCAACTTTTATTATTGAAAAAAAAATATTTTTCTTCCTCTTGCTTTTCTTTCTCCATATCATGAACAAGAATGCACAAAGCATGAAGATTGCTAACAGGCTTTTAACTGGAGATCAAGGAAAAACTGTAATCATATTTAACTTCAGTAATTGAACTGAAATTACATAATTAATGCTTCTAAAATCCTCAAAGAGAAACGATTATGTTTCAGTTTTAATTATTGAAGAAAACTTATCACATAAGATAAAAAGCAGATTTGATAACGTGGGAAGTTGACAAAAAGTTTGTTTTATGACTTGGCCTTTGAAAAATGTATGCAACTGTATATGCATTGTCAAAAGCCGAATAATGATCGGATATTGGGAATTATTCCTTTCAAGTACTAGCACGACTAATGCACAAACACTTTATATTGTGATAACTGCATTTAAAAAAAATACAGCTTCAATTCGTATTTGTTTAGACATTACTCCAAATGTTTTTTTTAAGATAATTTAGTGCAAAATGTGTTTCTTTTGTATACATATATTTTACTAACCATAATCCTAATCTGACAGTTGTGGCAGTGGCTCTTATATCAAAAGCCGTCCCGTTGCAGTTACACTTTGTTTTTGGAGTCAATACAGCGATCAAATACATTTTTACATAAACTTTTTTATTTGTTGATTTATGAATTTATTTATGCAGTCTTGTTGCCTTCTCTCGAGCAGCCCATTCAATTAAAGCCCGCAGAGCTAGGCTCAGAAAAACAACAAAACAAATGGCATGATATGTCATATGAATTAAATTACTTTATCATTTTTAGAAGCCGTAGCAGTGTTGCTATTACTACAGACAAGAAAGCTGTCTTAGCAAAGAATTTATTTGGTTCATTTTGACTTGGCAACTCGTTCAGTTTTACACTCTAGCACCCACAGAGCGGAAGATGAGCTTTTCAGTGAAGGCACAATAACTTTTCTGCCTGCAGCCTCATATGGGACTACCTGGCGATTGCAGAGACAGCAGCTCAACAGGGATCTGTGGCTGCAAAATCATTTCAGCTTCAAACCGGTTAGAAGTGCTATCCACTTCAACCCAACTTCATGCTTTTAAGGTGTTTTTGGTATTGTCTTTGAAACATACACACAACAAAATAAAGAAGACATATAAACCTTTTTTGAACAAGTTGGAACAATTTTCTGATGTACTTTTAGAAATGTTATTTGGTCATTTCATTATATAGCTTCTAGATTGATACTCAAGGGAAACTATTGAGGACTCTGGTTTTCATATAAAAGTATGTCTTGCCTTGCATTAATACCAAGAGATCTTGTAGATTTACACAACATTGAGATGTACGTGTATTTATATTTGTGTTTAAATATTTTATGTTGCTTTATTATTAGACTTGTGTTGTATTGCATTGTCAGTTATTAGACCTAAGACCTACTTCGTTATTAAAAAAAAAAAGGCTAATAGTTCCCATTATACCTAAACACACTAAGTAAAAGAAGGACCTGAGTCGGAGAACATATCTCATCCACATAGAACCTATTTAATCCACATAGCTCTGGTTGGACTGAACTGCAGAAACTGCATTTTCATATGGGAGACATTACTATATACCTCACAGGAAGAGGGACCCCCAGGGATTAAAACCAGGAGCCCTGTTGCTGTAAGGCAACAGTGCTAAGCTCCACACAACCCTCCCTGGTGTATGCAGGTGCAAAGTTTTTCTTAGCAGTATAAAAAAAAAACTGTTTTAAGTTCATATCTCTTTACCTAGTTCCAAATGGAATTGTACCTGCACTAAATATATTCTTATTAGTAAAATTTTACTTTCATTGAATGTCAAAATGGTTTAAAAAAGTACAAGAAAGTACAGTAGTAAGTCATGTAATTAGTCTCTGGATATGATAAAGTTAACCTTAAAATATATCTGTTAACACCATAATCTCAAAATAGAAACTCTGTTTGAGCTTTTTTTAACAATATATTTCATGGTTTGTTTTAAAAACCCTTTTAATTATTTTTTCATCAGTGACAGAACTATAAAAGAACCATGGCAACACAGCCAGTACTAATTATTTCTACACAGGCAATACGGCAGTTCCTTAGGTCAGCATGGGATGAATCAAGGATGGGATCAAATATATAATCAGGTACAATATATGTACCCGAGAACCTTCACACAATCAATGATAACAAAAGTACACAACCCAAGTGTTGATAACAATCAATAGAAAGGGGAAGATGCCAGAACAAATGTTTAATCTGTTCCAGAGGAAACTGATTAGTCTCCCACTTTACATAGATACAAATATAATGCTGTTCTAGTAGTCTTCATCATTCAAATTTCTTTTATCCTATTCACTCTTTGACATGGACAGTTAAAAGCTTCATCATGCTTTTTTCTCAATGCATTATCACGTAGATTAATGTAATCAGTGTGGGGTGTCTTTTTCAGGAACACCAGGATATTTATCAAAGGGAAGCTGGGAGTCAAGCAACAAATCTTTATTTTTATTCTGAATTGATTTTTTGGGTGGAATAGAATTTTCAAAAACTGAATTTCAAACACATTATGAGGCATTTTCTCCCTGAAAGTTCCGAATATACATACATCCAGCCTGTAATTTCCCCATTTGTTTGTTGTGGCTCGATGTATAAGAGTGCCTTATCCTTGCGTGGGCTAACAATTCCCAGCATAATCCCCATACATACTTTGGAGGGTAAGTATCTGTATGGTAGCAAAACACAGCATGGATGAGATGGGTGAGAGTGTTAATGGATGACTGAGGTTTCTACTACCAGAAAGATACATAAATCAAACCCATTTACCATTTCTGAGTTGAGACAACTTTCTTGCTGAAATATGTCTCTAGCGGCAATTATCATCCTATTACAGGTAAAGGCAAGATTTTCTACGTATCATAATTATATGCTTGCATAAATAAGGTTATGTTGATAGTCATTTAGAGCACACCATTGTTAATAATTCTTTCATTATTTCAATTAAACACCCACAAAACAATATACCAGTTGTTTACTGTTTACTGTACATCACACATACATCAAACCATGTCTTCACATATTTTTCATAGTAATAAAAAGATTTTCATAATTTATTAGAAAAAAAAAGAATAGATGGTCAATTCTTGAATCTCCCTTTCCATATTTTATAGGTTTAGCGGTAGCAGTAGATAGAAACAGAATATAAGGACAGTAAGCTCTTTATACGCATTGATTGGCTCTTACATAGTAAAAAAAAAAAGATAAGAAAATCTCCCTGTGAACCTGATCAAACAAAACAAAATCAATGTGTGCTAACAGACAACAAGTCCTGGTCAGGAAATCTGAATTGTGACCCCTGTGTACTTCAGAAGTATCGCAGTGTGTTTTGTCGTACCTTCCACACATGGAATGGTTTTTTACTTTTACTATCTCCCTTCAGGGCAACAACATCAGATCGACCTCGGCCTGGTGGGTATGGGTATATGCAGTTTTGAAGTTCTTTCCACTGACTAAGAAGGTCACCTCAATGCAACCGTTAGTGATTTTAGGGAAGATTCTTCCTCATATTATACATGTGCAAAGTTCAGTGTTAGGTTCAGATTATCCAGCCTTATGTGAGTTGCTGGGTGGTGTCCTTTGTGGGTGCCAATTGGCGATTTTAATGTTATCCTGAAAACCGAAATGTGCATTTTGGCAATAATGCTGTGACCTAGAGAACTGTGATTGGCCAGCCTCCCTAATCAGAATTTAGATGTTTTTTTGCTGCGACCCATCCTAAGTATGCAAAAAGAGGTGGTTGAAAGAAATATGTATTTTAACAGGAAGAAACCTCTTACAGATTCAGATTAATAGAGAGTGGCTATCTGATTGAACCCATTAGGAGTTGAGAGGAAAGGGGAAAGAGGAGACAATAAGGATTATGGTTTGAGGCCAGGGATACCTATTGAGAAAGAGAAACCAACGTAATGACCACAATAATATTCCATGTGCATGAACCGTAAAACGTCCACCAAATTTCTACATAGCAGCTTACCTCAGAGATGTTTTAGGGTTACCTGAAGCTGTTCCATTTCCTTTTTTTTATCAATGAGGCAGATGTTACAAAACAGAGGGGTCTGCTTTACATTAAGTGCTCCATCTGGAAATTATTGCAAGGTAACAGTCTTGATATATGGCAATGGTCATTTATTAATTTAACCTTTAACTTGGTTATTTTATTTGTTAAACGCTTTTCTTTTCGTGCTCACGATAAAATAAATAAACGTCTATTTCTTTTCATGTGCTATTCCACTGCTCTTGAGAAAATTACAATGAAAAATGCATTAAAATATAAAAACGTTCCTTGGACCTTTTACTTTCAAGTGTACATGAAAAATTATCTGCTTAAAATTTGATCATTTATTTATCAACTGTGTGGTCAAAGACTCCCTCTCCCCCCTGGAGGAGGTCTTTATTCATGTATATGTGCAGAAATCTTTATAAGACACTGCTCTCAATTAACAAAGGGCTCTGTAACTCCTCAATGCATAACTTACATTAAAAATACAGTAGCTGTAATGGGGTATAGGTGTAGCTCAAGCAGACATTAGCAAACACTACATGAAAGTTACATTTACATTACATGTCATGTTACAACACACATCCATTGCCATGTCGTCTGCTACAATTTCAATTAGTCTATAATTATTTCCAAACATACAAGGCGGTTTTGTTTACAGGGCACGTTTGAGAAATCTTGGTGATTCAAAGAGCTTTATTCATGTTTAGAGAAGAGGATGCAATGATTAAAATATGATTGCATTAATTCTGCTAGTACTCGATTTATTTTAATGTCAGACATTTAAGACAGAATTTCAGGAAGATGAAAAACCTATTACTTAATGTTAGGAACAACGTTGCAGGTTACAAAATTCCCTCCTTTGGGAAAACATTTGAAGATTATAAGGATAAGTAACTTCTTTGTAACAGTACTCAAATTTAACCAACTGAATTAAGCTCCCAAAAAAAGCCTTATTAGTAGAAAATGTTGATCATCGTTATGTAAAATGAGATGCAGTGGAGGGAGAAGATAAGCATTATGTTTTCACCCAACAGGCCCTTCTGTGAAACATTCAGATAAAGAAAAGACCATACCCCAAAACTCCTTTAATTTGTGGTTGGATTTCAACTTGGTTATGGTTAGAAGAATTATCAAAAGCAAGCCAGTCTTTTATGGAAGTACTATCTTTTTATGACACAATCACAACCATCATCCAAACTAAAAATACCTTTCAAGATAAATGGAAACCACTTGGGTCGGATCTCTTTGTTTTTGCTTATCTGTTTGTTTCTTGTTCAGATATTTAAAAAGTTACATATATAAATTGTCATGAGTAAGATAAATCCAGTCATGCTTGAGATCTGTCCTTCTCTACAGCATTAAATGATTGTAATATCTATATTTTACATTCACTCCAGTCCCATTCTTACAGCTTGTATCTGCTATAAAATCTTTGTCATTTTCAAGGATTTAATAAGAAAGAAATTCTGAATGCAGCCATTTTCCAAAAAGCACATTTTAAACCACTAAGCATAAAACAAATGAAGGATGATATCCATTGATAAATGGCATTTGGCTTGTTGAGTAAATTGGCGTGTCATACTTTTCATGCTTAATCTCACCAGAAACTAAATAACCCTGCAGTGGTTGTATCTCTCCCAATTGCTGATTAATTAAGTGCGTTCCAAGGTCGTCTCCCATCCTCTCTATTATTACAGAAGGCTAATTGCAAATGAAAGTGAATAAACAGAGCATATTATACCATATCATTAGGTATTACACACTGTGTATAGACAGCAATTTACCCACTGGAAGAAAGTAGACTGCCATGTTGCCATGGCTGATAGGAGAATTTACTTGATTTGGTGAATATGACTGAGCTTAAAGAGCACTAATGGAATTTAAATATCCTTCAAAGCAACCAAAGAAAGTAGAAATAAACAAAAAAAGACTTGGTCTGTGGTTAAGTAGAAAGCACAGAGTGGTCATCATGTTGGTATAGAAATCTAATACCGGCATGTACCATCTGAATAATGGACATCAATGTATGTCTGAAAGGAGCTTGTGGGCTGTTCTTGAGCCTTGGGACCATGAAAAATGTTATAATATTATCATGTTAGAATGAAATATTTCTACAGCAACGTATGTCGGTTGGTTGTCACAGGACTAACCAATTTCCACATATGAATTTGACTTAGCGAGAGATGAAATACTGACTCAAAATGAATACATTAGAATAGTAAAGCACAGACACCCTATCGCTTTGATCCCAGAATCCTTGCAGGGAGACATGAAGGAATTATCATGGACATTATTACAGTAATCATGTGTATGTAAATTCAGGTTTATGTAGTGTGATAGGCCATGGTCTGCTATGCACTCTGGGTAGGGCAGCAGCCATTTATAATTGATACTCGACGTTTACTGTGAGCCCAGGTGTGTTGCAGGAAATAACCACTGACCCAATTTCAGTCAGAAACCGGCATGCTTTTGTTAATTTGTTTAAAAGCCGTAATTGCTTTTGGTTTTTTATAATTCATGAACAAGGGGCGTGTGGCATTGGCAAGGTACCAGCATCTATTACTCAACCACCCATGAGAGCATCTTCAGACTTGCTCACAAACTGATGGTAAACACATGCATGTGCAAGCACTGAGACACACGAGCACACATGCACACAAAAAAACACAACGCTCAAGTTGGATGGCTGCAGATGTTAAGAAATTAGAAACTTTGCCAATTGAGTTGCTGGTGGTTAAAACTCACATTCACTGACAATTGATTTTTCTACAAGCCCTAAGAGGCAGCTGTTTAAGGAGTTGGATTCAGTCCGTTGCCAATGTTTGATAAAGCTGCTTCTGTTTATAATGGGTACCAGACAAAATTCATAATATGTTCAGAATTTTCATTATGTAAAGAATTTTGATTCCTCTTAAATCACAAGGTTTGGGGATGCCTTGGGATAAAAAATTATTTTTTAAAATAAGATATTGAGCTTTGCATGAGATTATTCTGTCACAGACCCATCTTATGATAAAAAGGGCATTATGTGTCTCCTGAAACAATTCTTACATGTAATCGTTCAAAATTCTGTAGAGAAATGGCCACAATATAGCCAAAGTCTGCTGTGTTGGGTCACAAACAGATATCATATCATTTGAAAGTCAAATTGCTAATCATTACTGTCAAGAACCCACAAACAGGCTTTTTCAGTGATACAACGGAATGACAGAAAGGATGGCAATTTCTCCCGTAGCCACAAAAGACAAAGTACATTCTGGTAGTTAGAAAACAGTTAAATGGACATGTTTTCTCATATTTTCTTAATGAGCATAAATTATGCTCCTTCCAGCTCAAGACGGGAGGAGAACACACCCCGGGAAGCATGACATTAAAATGTAAAACCATTAAGAGTTCAAGAGCTGTTAATGAAAGTCAATTTGTAAGTTGGGATACAGGGATAGAAGAGCAAAGAAAACTGGGTAAAAAGGGAATAAAATTACAAGAACAGAGAGACAGAAGGACGAAAAAGAATACTTTTTTCATGCCACTGACAATGAAGCCAGTCACTGAAGCAGTGTTTTTATGTGATAAAGTCATTTCTAAACTTAAAATGATATGAAAGTCTGCATTTTGTATATTCAAGTAAAAGGTGTGCTCCACATAATGAACAGCATCAGTTTTGACCTCTCAATCTTAATTTGCATGACATTAAGGTATGCAAATCTAACAGATTGCTTTTAATTTCCACAGTACAGTCAGTTTCAGGTAAGAAGAGTCGGTACTATTATCTCAAAACAAATAAAGTCACAGTTTGGACATTCAACCAAATACGTAAATCACACATTTTTGTGAGATTGCAAGTCTTTAGCTGAATGGACTTCCATCAAACAGATTAAAATTTTAAGGAGATGTATGCTTGTTTTTACCTTTCAATCGATTACTATTACCTATCATTATTTCAATACCAATAAAACAACATAGTCATCTGAATATTTTTTAGGTAGTGTATTGCAAATTGGTAAAAGATTTTTCCAGGTCCGGTAGGTTTCCGGTTGTTTCCTGTGTTTAACAAACTTGTGCAGTTACGCTCTAAATGTTCGGTTACAAGTTTTGGACGCGCCTCTGCCGGAGGTAGGCGAAAAGTAAGCAGGGAATGGGCTTAAAGCAGTGGAGCTCACGCTCCGCCATTCTCTTTTTATTCTTTTATTGTTGCTCTGTGGAATAAGCTGCGGCTATCAAGGTCTGACATCTATGCCAAGATCTAAGTTTTAACTTACACTTCACCTGTCAGTTGTTGTCATGTGGATAATGCCTGCATTTGACAGAGGATCCATGGATACAAGGGCTATGTAAAACATGCATGGTTCAACATAAATAGCCTTTTTCACGCTGATAGTTCCAAGCAGCACTTGCTGGAACATGGCTAACAGTCTGTGAAACAAATGTATTTTCACAACTAAACCTAATGTGTTCCATCTAATTTAAGAAACATATTTAGGAAAACACCTTTTTTCCTGTAACTTGGCTTCACTTCATGGCATTACATGAAGATTTTGACATGGTTGTATTTCTTGTTTACTTCTCAATTGTTTCTTCCCAGTTTCTGAATCATTATTGTTGTCGTGTCAGACAGGCTCACTCTCCATTGATCTATTCTTGAATTTCCCCACGCTTGACTTAATTTAAAATCGGAATCAATCAATATTTATAGCAAAGTCAGTATCTGATCACACACTGTACCTTACAGTAAAGAAGCATGCCCCAGAAAAGTAGCTGAAAGAGGCAGTGAGGGGAGTGGAGGGGCAGAAGGGGAAACTAAGAGGAAATGTATAAAGGATTTTAACGACTCATTTGTCTGGCTCCTTAATGAGAGGAAGCGGAACAAAGACCCTGGCTAATATTCCGAGGGGTCTAATTAAAATTAGGTGTGATCCGATGGAAAAAGGAGCCACAGAGGTGATTTTAGTCACAGCCCAAAAGAGACCGGCTAATTAGAGAGAGTGATGGCCTTTACTTGGGAAACCACTGGAGACTCAAAAGGACATGCACATTGTCCACATCCCCCTAGCCTGGCATGGGGCTTGTTGCCACACTCTGCTGCAGCTGGAGAAAAAGGGGACACTGTCCTCAGTGAGTTGAGAACAACTGGGAAGAGCAGATCTCATAAAACTCAGAGAGAGAGAGTAAGCACTATAGCCTTTCCTGCCGTTTCTCATTTTCAAATGCAAGGAAGAACTCGGACTAGAACCCAGGATATATAAAAAAAAACTAAAAAAACACATTCCCTGGCTCCAAGGAGAAGTTCAGGATCTCATCCATGTGCCCACTTCTCTCCACCAAAAATATCCCAAACACCTGAAATATATCCTCATCCCCGACAAACTTGAACCTAATGTTAGTTCAGTGTTTGATCACAGTTTCCTCCGAGCTCTTCGAGCCGTGTCACTCTCACTGATGAAGAAACATCAATAGCTATTTGTCACTGTGGGCATTATGTATATGAGCTATCAGTTTGTCTTTGATTTTTCCCAGCAGCTTGTATATGTTTATCTTACCTTTGACATTGAGGGAATGCCGTCTTGTTGTTTTTTATGACACCGTGATCGCGCTTGCCCTAATCTTAATTGATGGTGCTGTGGCTCATCTGCTAAAAGCAGCCTATATTTATCTGCTCGGACTATATGTGCACACTAATACCAATTGCTTTCCGCCGCCTGCCCTTGGGAAGTTGCCAGGAAGACTCCAAGAAGGCAAGGAGTATCAGCCTAATGTCTCAACACTGTAGCGTCCTAAATCATTCTTTTAATAATAAAGACGCATAAAAAGACCACTTGGGTACAAGAAAATACTCATGGGAAAGTGTTGTAAGCGTCACTCAGTCAGGGATAAGACACTGGGATGCGAATAAATGAAGGGAACCTTGATTCAATTTCATTTTCAAAGCAGCTCTTGGCTTGAAGACACTTTCCCCAAATATAACCAATTAGTTCTCAGACCAGAGGCGTGGGATTGTCAAATGAGGCGGCTTAAACATTTATGTTTCAGGAAATAGAACTTTCTCCTTAGTGTGACGTACTTGCAGAAAGAGTGCGTTGGAATGCAAAGAAAAAGAAGAGGACTATTGTTTGCATCTGCAGTGGTATTTAAAAAAAAATAGAAAAAAGAAACTCAGGCTATACTTCAACTGATTCACTAAAACAGGAGAATGTGATAAATAGATAACAAATATTTAGAACATTTCATGAGAGAAATTAAAGCATCTTCTGAATGACTAAAATGTAACTATCTTGTACATGAATTGAGCTACACAAATAAATTAGCTTTGTCCATTTTACTCTAAAGCAACAAGTCTCATCCCCTCATTCTTTCACTGACATATACATTATTGTTCATATAAATTTACTTCCTATCTATTGCAACCAACATGCATTACCATGATCAGTTCTTTTGTTGTCTAACAAACACTAAAGGACATATATTATTTAATTGTTTTTTATCTTAAATCTTTCAGTGTTTAGACATAAATTTAGTTCCAGATAGTTCTATAAAATTTTACTTATCAACACAAAGGTGGTAACCAGTAAATCTGTTTCTTTGTCACTTTGCTATGGTAAACCTGACAATAACTTAACCTTGAAATCAGCCCACTTTCGTGGCTCAATCCACTCATACAGCAAAACACAAAACTTACTTGGAATGAATAGATAAATGAAAGTGAAAGAAACCACCACCCACGAGTTGAACTGGAACTCCTTGATGTTTGGCAGTGGCTGTGGGTGTCTTGGAGTGTCTGATAATGGATTATCACCAATAGATCCTTGCTTCCCATAGATGACTTGACTCTTTGAAATACTCTCTATGCATTTTTAAGCACTTAAGGGGCATTCTGTCCACTCCTTTCCTTATGGCTGTGGTTGCTACTATGGAGGAGCGCTGTTGCCATAACATCCACATCAATTACAACAGAAACAGAAAGAAACAAACTATTCCCTAAAATGTATTAAATCTGGTAATAGGTATTCCAAAATGTAGACTCCCTATGCCAGAATGGGGTGCTTCAATTCACAAGATATGTCTGTTAAAGTGTGAAGAATAGGTGTGAGTAAGAGCACATGTGCTGATCTGTGCCTTTGTTAGAGTCTGTGGTAGGGTGATGCCTTGTTTCAGGTTTACCCCATTTCTTATTGTATAAATAAAAATGTCTAGAATGAGCCCAGGTAGCCTCCTTGAATCTTAAAGATGAAGCAGATTCATAAGTTGAATGGGTGTAGTGGAGACCATACAAAAATGAGTTGTGTTAAAAGGAATACATTTTATCTTTTCTTTTTCAGTACTACAGTATATCTTTGGTCACATTACTTATAATGCAAAACTGCATGCATGTGTTCAACACACTGTAAAGTTCCTTTAACTATTTTCTTGTCATCTGCAGAACTTACAGCAGTCCAGTCTTTGTTTAAAGGCTCACAGGCCGTTGTTAGACTCCAAAACCACTGAGGTGGGACCTGATGTGCCTAGTGGCTGGGATCTGACAGGCTGCGTGTGCCACAGCAGGTTCACAAAGACCTCCAATGAGAAATTGATCTGACAACCATTCAAGGGTAAATCATTTCCACAAGTTAATTACATTTGAAGAGGAAAAAAAAAAACTGAACAGGATTGAAAATCTAAGGCATCTGTGCACCGTAAGAGCCAGGTCTGTACCGGGGGAACACTTCCACTTACTGACTGATGGATTGCACAAACTACTCAATGTCTGCTTTGGGTCAGGGAACATTCAATCCTCACTGAACACACTGATCAACCGCTCAAAAATCTCCAAGAAAAAGCGTATACAATCTTACAAAACATACAAGTTTAAAAAATCTTTTGCCAATGTTTTCAGGTGACTTAACACTCTTGTCTTTCATTGGTTGCTGAAATTAAACCGATTAATTAATCAGACTTATGCTTCACAACGTGATACGTCTTTTGTTTTTAGTCATCCAATGTACACATCACGTCTGATTAGATTTGTGTATTTTAATGGAACCATGGGTGAACCCAAATCTCTTTTAAGTGACTTTAATCTGCCCAGATTAGTCAATTTGTGCCATGTGTGAATATAATACAGTAAGAAGGGGTTGCATTTTTATGGATAAGTAGTCAATAACATCAGCGTGTTAGTGCCATAGTGCTCCTTGGCTGGGATCCAACCTGTTAATACCATTACGACAGTACTGGTAAAAGGCCTGTTGGCTTTGCAAATTGAGCCACTGTAGGCTAGCCGGGATCTGATTGGATTTCCTCCAGTCCTGCGGCTGGGAACATGTGTTTCTGCCATCCCCAGAGCAGCTGTCAGTTTTCTGACGGCGATGTTTCTCTCCACTGGGGGAAAGCGAGAACAGAGCAAGAGAGACAGCGGAGGGGGAGGCAGAGACAGAGAGAAGCACCCGTGGCTATTTACAAAACATTCATTGTTTTATCGGCGCGAGGCAGTCGGAGGCGCTCCTCGTCCTCACCACCTCTCATTAATCAGTGACAAAGCCTTATTTAAGAGCTTGTTGTCCTGACCTATTCGTGACTGACGTTGGCATTTAAGAAATACCAGCAAAGAGCGCCACAGTTTTCTGTAAAGGGGGGGGTCAGCGTGCAGCGTTTAAGTTCGAAGCTGAGCCATTAATATGTTTCCACTCTGAGGAAGTTGTCAGGGCGGTGACAGCCCTCTTCTCGCAGTCATCAGTCAGGTGGGGGAGGGGGAAGGGTGTTGGCTCCGGGTTGATGAACTCAGTGGGTGATCACCTTTCCTAATGAGAACGACCGGGAGATAGCACGGAGAGAAAAAACTGAGGCAAAAGACAGGGCCGGTCACCTGTTTGGAGAGATAAAAGAAGGAACAGACACCCTTAAAGGGTCCAATGAGAGATTTTCAAAGTGAATCAAGTGCTCACAAAGTGAGGACACTGAAATGCTCGGAGCACTACCCCAGCCAAGAATTTGGCAAAAATAGGGACATGCTATAATCCTTCTGGTGATGGTCTCTATATGGTGGATATTCCAGTGTCTGGCAAGTGAGAGGAGAATACGTCTGACAAAGGTCAGCCTCTCACAACTTCCTGCACCGTCTTACGTACAGCTGCACATCAGTCACTACGGGCTTCATCATTAACACGGTCTCTGTCGAGATTTCATCACAGGTCAAGTTCAATGGAGCTCCGGGGCAAATAAAAAGCTCTTCATAACTCAGCTGCTCCATAACCACGACCGGATGATTGACAGTCTCATAAGCGATGCGGTGACAGCGAAGATGGGTAGGATGTAGAGAAGACGCCATTGCGAAAGGAAAGCAAATAGGAAAATGAATTTAAGAAAGAGGAGATAGACGGAACCTATCCCGGCCAGCAGAATATACCCTTCGACCGGTCGCCAGTCTACACTAATCAGTCCAATTCATCTCACTTCGGTCTCCAGATTCGGATTAATTTCCTCCTACTGTGTTCATTTTCCCGCTGCATCCATGTTCTGATTCATGCTGTTTTTTTTCTGCTTCCCGGGTCTCTGCTGGGTTCCTGTGGTTTACCATGGTACATACTGCGTGACGATTTACCTTTTGCCTGTGCTGACTTTCACTTTTGAGCTATTTGGTTCAACAGATTACTGACAAAGCATTCCAAAATTCAGTGTGCACTGTGCAATGTCCACTCACATACTCATACATCACTTTTTAGCCTGTCCAATATAACAAGCCTCGCAGTTCTTTTTTTCCATCTGACAGATTTACACACCGATAGACAAATCAGAGGCAAAAGGCTCTTTGGCCACTTCAACATTCGGCCTCTGGGAAGACATGCATTAAACTTTCTGATTCTCAAACAAACACTCCTCTGCCTCCTCACCACCTCTGTTCCTTCATCCTGTTTAGAGCGTGTTTTTGCTCGTCAAACATTCATCCCTACTGTGAGAAGAATGGAATGAAGTTTATTTTAGTTATAAGAGCAAAAGGCAATTTAGACAAGCATCTATATTTATATACAAGTTATCGGAGTTATTGAGTAGGGTTAGGGTTTCAGGTTAGGGGAAAAGTGCTGCTCCTCAGTTTTATTATGTGAGACTGTGTTCTGTAACATTTGTCTGTTGCCAAAAGTTCCAATGGAGGGCGTCCAGGACGGTTAGTTTGTGATGTAATGTGGTTGACCTCTTTCATTAGATGCTTGGTGAGCCCCAGCCCACAGTTTAGGTCCTTCCACTTAGCAGCAGATCAGCTACCACACCATGATACAGTTTCTTTCAGTGCTAGCAGCTGTTCATTGAAGAGCTGTACTTCCTTAAGCCCCTTTCAAAAGAACACTCCTGATTGTACCTTCATTTTTCCCAGGTTTGTTGTTTGTGATGCTGAAGGCTCCTGACCGATGATTGAAAAAGGTCTCTCAACTGCTTTTTCATTCATATGGAGTGGTTGTTCAGGTCTTCTGAAGTCAATCCATCCATTTTTTCTATACCACTTATTCCCAGCACCCTGGACAGGTCACCTCTCCATCACAGGGCAAACAGCCACACACACACTCACAGTCACTCCTATTGCAATATGGAGTTTCCAATTGACCTAACATGCATGTTTTTAAGGAGAACATGCAAATTCCTCACGGAAAGATCCTGTTCCCCTGCAGATTCTAACTGGGCACCCTCTTGATGTGACCACACCACTGTGCTTCCCGTCCTCCTGAAGAAATGAATGCAATTGTTAAGAACCATGCTGATGTTCTGACACTTCTAAACCAGATGTGCCACCTCAAGCCTGAAAGCTTTCTCATCACTGTCAGCGACCAGTGTATCTTCCCGCTCTAACTTCCTGTGGGCAGACAGTAATAAAAGTAAACATCTTGGTGAACACCTACGCTGTGTACATGCCCCTCAAGCTGATTTGCTCACATTCAACTTCTTGTATGTACTGATCACCTGATGTGTCACCTTCCTGTAGGTAGGTAGTAGGATGGAACAACCCCTAAAGGCAGAGAGAAATCTCCTTTAAGGGAGTAGAAAGGTTTGAGTCGTTGAACGCTGACTGTGATGCAATATAATAATTGGTCAGTGACGGGCACTGACCAGTTGGTTGTGTCAAATTGCTCCTCTTTGCATTGTTCTATGGTTTGCTTTTCTGATGCCTCTCTCTATGCTAGATTCAAGAATTGATAGTCGTCAGATCTAAAATCAACAACTTGTTCTTTTGAAAAATGTAATCCTGGATCTCTTACTGAGAAACAACTTTATGGTTATTTGTGTTGTGACATTTTTAGTGCAAAGTTTAGGTTTTTTCAGAACCATGACAACAAATTTCCAGATCAGAACTTTCAGGAAACAAGTAGAGACTCGTTTAACAATTCTAATTTAGGAAATGAATGGTAATTAAGATGTGTTCCGAGACACAAAGGTACAATGGTTTTCTTTATAAACTCCTTTTATGCTGGTGTAGACTTTGTCCTGTGTATTTTTCCTCAGTATAGATTGGAAAATTTATATTTTTATGTAGATTAACATTACCAGTTCGGTGTCAATAGTTTTCATTGCAATGATAGGTTAGCATAACCCTGTGGAGAACGTAAGGCAAAGGAATATGTTCTCATTGGAACAAATCACTTTTTATGGGTCATGTGCTGCAACTGAATGGCTTCAAAACAGAGTAACAGAACTTTCTGATGCATCCTAATAATAACAAAATAGTTATTCTTTACGAAATACTTGAAAAAATTGCTAAGGATCTGAATTGTAGCCTTATTTCAACATGTTGAACATGGTCAGTTTCAATGACTGATGTCTTCATTTAAAATCAAACTGACATACTAGTCAAGCGACCTGACACTACACATTATGAAGGCAATAATTAATTAATGAGGAACTATTTTTGGATTTTGATACAGATTTAATTAAAAATCTAAAATGTCATACATTTCTATTTTCTTTATAGGTTACTGGTGTTTTGTCGAATGAGGTATAATACACCGTCACTACTCGGGGTAGGACATTTGTCTTAGTGCACATTTGGGTTTCATGAAGGTTCACTAATTATTTAATGAAGCTGCAGATGCACGCTGCTAAAGCATACTGTCACACATCTAAAACTATAATCAGATCAGTCTCAGTTTCCATTGTATTAGTTTCTTTCAAAAATCCCCCCGCCCCCAAAAAATCCAACTGTTTTAAAACTGTACCAGAGTCTGAATGGCAGAACTTAGTGCTTTATAGACTGTATGTTATGATCTGGCTGTATCTTTGAATCCTCCACTTAATGTCTATACAACCAGTTTCTGCAGACCGACTGCCTAAATCCTACCTACACCTGACATTTATTGCAGCATATGTTCGATCCACAAAAAAGGGAATCCCTTATTGCTCGTTTGGGCTGTAACCACATGGGAAAAGATCCAGCCACTAGGCACGTCTTCCCATCCATTCTCCACGGTTAGGACCCAGTTTATTCAACCTGGTCAGAGCAACTGAGAGTACTGTATTACACTTTGTATGGCACCTCACCCCACATAGAAACAATTAGCCATTAGAGACCACACCAGTGGGAAATAACCCTGACACTGTGGTCCCTGTGATACTTAGGGCTCTCACACCGCTCCGCCATAATGAGGGAGAATTCAAATGGGAAACGTAATATTCAGTAGAGCATTAAGACTTCTGCCTATACATTTTAACAGTGCTAAATGTGAAACAGTTTAATGCTACAGCCAGCTTTCTCCTTCTGCGGTGCAAGTCTTTTTCCTATTCACATAATGACAAGAGGAGAGGAATTCCACTACTTTCTTAACAAATGCAACAAAACATCTTGTTTTAATGGGGAATATATTTACTTACTGGATGTGTAGGTACATTGACGAATGAACATATTTTTATTTTCATTCAATCTGTTGTTTTAACTAATCTGGCAGCAAAAGCAATGGAAACACACATGAAAAGAAATATCATATACAGTGACATGTAACTAACACTTCTTAACAGAGCTAAAACCCATAAGTCATGTTTGTTTTCTCAATTAACCGATTCAAATTTCTAATCAATGTGTGCTTGTCAATAAATGCTAAGAAATCAAACAGAAACGTATCTAATGTTTTCATAGAGCTACAGTCATGAATAAAATACCAACATTTTAGCTACCTCAAACAGAGTAAAACATGCTTTGAAACATCACTGATGTGGGTGAATAGGAAGATTATCTAACAAAAGGACACTGTTTTGGGTAGGAGAAAAAATCTGTTACGTTTTCAACATCACAGAAGTGTGACCTTTTTTTTAAAAAAAATAGACAGACAACAACACACAAAACTGAAAACTGGTTGAAAACTGACCCAGATATGACAGTTTTGATTTAGTTCTGGAGATTTACAGCTCAGATTCAACTCGGATTCGATTTAAGAAGAGGAGCACAGTCTAGGAACACCTGTAGAGAGAACATGTTTTACCCTCAGGATAAAATAAATAAATAAATATAAACATAAATAATAAATGCATATATATATTTATTTTATTTATTTTATTTATTTTTTTAGGATTGTGTCAGGATGTAGTGTCATCTAATTCTTTGAAACAATTGCCAAAATGCTTTCATTCAGTACTTTAACATCTTCCCAATGCTTTCTGGTACCTCATTTTAGTCAACTACTTATACACTCCAACATAATCAAATACTCTGATGCATAGTAACAGAGTGAAGGAAGTGGAATTAAAGATAGATTACATTAAAAAAGAGATTATCAAGAGGCCATGGTTTGAGTCCTGCTTGGGAATAAATAGCTTCCCCCCACCTTCTGTCACTCCTCCTTGGTAAAGGGATGTTACTGGCTTAGAAGCCAGCACTCTATTCATGTATGCATTTTCCAATTGGCATTGGCCACTGGTGTGACAGATGCTTCACTTGCCACAGCAGAAAAATGTAGAAAGTTTCATTTATACAGATCTCAGACAAGAGACTGACTTGTAAAGTTAGCAAGGAACAGCTGAGTAAGGGGTTAGCATTACAATGTAGTACTATTCTTCTGTACATTAACCACTGTTGATCTCAAGTATGTATGTTTAAAATAAATATTCATTTATGTGGGAGATTTTGTATAATTGAATCTGACACTGATCACACTAGCATTACGGTTTTTGGCTCATCACAAGTCATATCTGCTTAATTTTTGTCTTTATTCATTTTTTTTGTCAGCAATCTCCCCATCGGTAAGAAAACAACTATCTGATCTTCCATTACATCAGCTTGCAGTGTTATCCTAGAAAAGAAATTGACCTGTTTAGTGCATTTTAATTGGGTAAACGGGGTCAAGGGCAATGAAAAGGCAACTTTAGAACACATGCTAGTGTTTAAGCTTAGATATATTGTACAGTTTCTGCTATGAATGGAGGGCACATTGCAGCCAGAGAGCAGCTTTTAAGTTTCAGGCAAAGCTCAAGTTTTTTTTATACTATCTGTGGACTGGACAGAAAATATAGATAGATAAGGAAAAATGTGCAACATCTGGATTGATGAAAAGATGAAAACCCAAAAAGTCAATAAGTGGAATCAGTTATTCCAGATACAAGGACTTGAAAATTCCATTGGAATCAATAAATGAAACTCGATTTTCACCATTCAAGGCATCCCTCAGAACAATGCCAAATGTGATTCCCCACTTGCCACCTGCCTCTGACCCAACCGCTCCTTCCTGCTTCATCCTAAACCCTCATATTATTTCTCCTCTAAACCAATAATCCAACAGGCTCCTTGGTGGGTCCGCGCCCTCACTTTTTTCCCACGGATCGCTACATCCCACATGTTGGTATTTGGAAACCCTGCTTGTCATCCAAAACCTATCAGAGCAGGGCAAGCCTTTCAGCCAGGAGTGAATGTTAAATTATGTAGGATGGAAACAGAGAGTGGGGCTTGACGAACAGGAAGGGGTGCGCAACGGGCAGAATGAGAGCACCAAAAAAAAGGGAGAGGCAGTGGGAGCTTTGAGAAAGAGGGAGAGAAAAGGAGTTGTAGGCCTGCCGCTGTCAAGCAGAACTGAGTCTCCAGATTCAAAGGGGGGATTTTCACATTATGATTCTGTAACAGTGTATTGCGCACTTCAAAGACCTTATTACAACGGCCTATTAGCATTCATGCTGCCATTCACATTTCAAGTCCAACACCTGCATGGGAAAAGAGGGCAAGGATTTGCGATGCAAAGGACTGACCTGGGATCATAAAACTGGGATAGAAGACTTGGATGGAATAGAAAAGAATAGTTTAGAGGAAAAAGCGGCAGGACTTGAATTCTAATTAATATCATTGTCAGGATGTTAAAATGATGATGGGAGATAGAGAGGGCCATGAGCACTTTGTGGGTAGTCCTATTTTCATGATCTCCTATGAGTAAATAAGTATTTTTTAAAAAGCGATTTACCTTAGGTGCATTGTGAATTCCCTTTGCCACTTCTGAAATGGCATACCTCTAATACTTTGTATATCAATCTGAAACAGGGTTAAATAAATCCTTTACTGAGTAGCAATTTAAAAACGGGAGAGCTTACACTCATTTCGGTGAATGTGTCAGTCTAATAAAACAGCATATTTATTTCTTTTAATAGGGATGCATCATGTCAGTGGATTAGATTGGCATGGACCCCGGAATAAACTTTACTGAATCAGCTCATGGTTCAACCATGACACATTCTCCACATTTCACATTCTCTTCATTTTCACATTGGTCACGGGGGAAATAAAAACAACTTTTTCTCTTACTTTTGTTTGTTATTAGATTGATTTTAGAAAACTAATTTTTTTAGGAAAAGCAAAAAGAAAGCTGCTTTATTACAGTTGACCAAATCCTTATATGACCCCTGTCATCACCACCACCATAAACATTCACCAAATTTAAACTCGTTTCATCAACCATTTAGCTTTCTTTGTCTAATTTTAGTATAAGGAAGAAATGCATTGAAAACAGTGTGTCCCATAAATACAAAATACCAGAACAGATGATAATAATACTTCCTTCCAACGTCCAAAACAATGGTTTTGAGGTTAATTGGACACTCCAATTTGCCCCTAGGATGACTATGAATGTGATTGTGTGAGGTTGTTTGTAGTTGTGTGGCCCAGCAATGGACTGCTGAACTGTCCAGCGTGGATCCTGCCTCTCGCCCATTATCAGCTGTGATTGGCTCCTAAGATAAACTCTGTCTCACCCCAATAGACGCACAACAGAGGGTAATTTTAGCATCTCATCTCAAAATCGGTGAAAGCTACCAAGATTGATAGTAATGTTTATTATCATTATCATTATTCTAATCATTATTTTGCTAGTGTGAAGCATTTAGAATTAGTGCTGCACTACGCATCAGACACTTATTAACTCTATGAAAGGGACATTGTGTAGAAACACAGGCCGTGGCATGGTATAGTGATTAATTCAATACCTGTGTCTTTTATTTTCAATGGGGCATTTGTGTGAAAAGATAGCTTACAATTTAAAGGACGGAAAACACATTTGAATACAAATAGTGAAAATAATGAAAGAAATAATGAAAATAAATAGACCTTGGTTTTTGTCTGTGCTGTATCAACAAATATAAACCAAGGGAAATCATCATATAAAAGTCAATGTGATTAATTTCCACAGCAACTCAAATGCAGGCTTTGTAATGTGTGAAGCCCGTTCTTTGGTTGCAACACTGACTGCTTCTTATCTCATTCTGACTTGTATACATGTCATTGGATTATGTGTGTTTTCCAGAAGCCCCAGGATATAGCTTACTCACCAAAGCATGCTCAAGCTGCCGATGACGGGCTTTTGATGTAAAGTCTCTCTCTCGCTACACCCCACAAGCTGTTTGCTACAGTTCATTAGCTTTTTGTTGATTTGAGCGGTGAGACTTGATATTGTTGCAGGCTGTTCGGTCCACGCATTTCCTGGAACTTCCCACTAGCAGTTTGCCAGTGTTAAAAGAAGCACCGTCCATTATAACGGGACAATGTAGTGATCATGAAAGTGCCAACAGATCAGCCATTCATCTTACAGACTGTTGGGTAACTGTATTTTTATTTAGCCTCTTTTCCCCTTTGCTAGCCAGTGCTGTGTGAGTATGCCACATGAAAAAAGGTTGATGAAAATCTAAAAAAGATGTTCTCCCTGTATCTTAAAAAAGTTACTTCAACATGAGGGATGGTCACTTTAACTGCTATGAAATTTTTAATGCTTGAATTGTGTTACATGAAGAAATATACAATTTATTTCTGGTGCCTCTTGCTTGAGAAAAGCTTGGCTTGACTTTCTTTTACTCTTACCCCAAACTAGGAGTACTGAGCTCTGTCTCCAGAAGGTAAAATACAAACTCGTCAGAAGCACCTCATATCAACTTAGACACCCCCATTTAAGGAGAGCAATAACATAATTTTCCTTCGAGGTTGAAGTATATTTCCGAGAAATTCATTTAAGATAATGTTATGTCTTTGTCTGGAGACACGGATAACCAATTCTATCTATTTATGTATGCTCGGGAGAGAGGGGCGTCTGGGGAGTGCAACCATTTAACAAGTGAAATAACCAGAATACAACAAATCACCTTGTGAACTGTGGTCATGCAATAGCACACCAACAGTGGCAGGCACCAGGAACAGATATTTGACCTGGCACCAGACCGAAACACTCAAAGAGAGAACAGTTGGATGGATCAATATGGCTGCTCAGAATAAGAGGCAGTGGGCTTTTAAGACAGATTGCACTCCTAAATGGACACGAACGTCTGCTCAAATGCCTCCCAGTGTTAGTCAGCTTAGATGGAATCAGTGCCAGGGGTTTTCTACCGTTATTTTCCATTTATATTAAATATTAAGCACCACGAAGTCCCCTCGGGTTTGTGAGTACTTGCGATGAAAATTAGCTCTGTTTTCCCAGTAAATTTAATTAACAGCCAAAAAGTGAACTTTACGACACATAATGCATTGAAGCCCTGTGTTTGTCTGCTTCGGTGTTTAACTTCCAATTTTGACTGGAGTTTGATTACAGAACATACATATCTGCAATCTACTAGTCAGTCACAGGACTGAGCTGCAGAAAAGATGAACAACAATTAATGTAGAATGAAATGAGAAAGAATAAACAATGGGCAAAGTTAACACAGCAAACGTTTTAATGAGTCTACTCTTAATTAGTGCCACAGGAAATCGATGGCTTCCCCAAATACTTGCCATTAACAAACGAGCAGACAGCCACCTTGTGGGACCTGCACTGAATAACTGTTTCTCCATCACATGTTGCAGCCCTGGTCCAGAAGGAATGCAAAACTGGAAGTGGGTGCATGCCTGCACGTTCGTTCGGTTTGGAAGAGAAACAACATCAAATATTTTATGATTGCAGCAGGTAAATAGAGAACTATTTATGTATGTGAGATGTATAACAGTCTCCTATCTTGACTCATCATTTTTGTTTCAAACTATGATTTGTAAGTCTTTTGGAAGACAGTCCTTTAGTTTTAGATTTATTCTCCACAACCATATGCTCTGACAAATGAGACCGGAGTAGAAGTGCTGTTAATTCTTTCTTTTCTGCTTATTGGAAAATAAGACAGACTCTTTTTTTTTTTTTTCAGGGTATACTCACTTCTAATGAACATTGTAGAATTGTTGCAGCTATAGTTGGGATTTATCTTGTTTCGCCTGAGCTATTGCTTGCTATTGATTAAGCAGATCTTCTCACAGAACTTCTCAGACATTTTGCGCATGACGTCTCTGTATTGTTATGTTTCCATGTCTGTGTAGACATGGATATTTAAAATCAGTGATTTAACATTTAACCGGAGGACCACATGGTCACAGTATCAGACAAATATCAGACTGTCTCTCAGACATATCAAACTGGATGAATGCCCATCACCTCCAACTGAATCTACAAAAAAAAAAAAACTGAACTGCTTGCCTTTTAAAGCCAAACCAACCATACACCAAAATATTCACATCTAAACTGAATCTTTGTCTCTTTCTCTTTCGTGTCGCATCGCATTGCAGAACATAAGAAATGCCACCAGGTCCTTGTGCAGTCTATGGTTATTTCCGGCCTTAACCATTGCAATGTGGATTGGTCTTCCAGCCTGTACTCAAAAAAGGCCCACATTAAATTCAAGTCAGTGATGTTAGCATACAAAATTCTTAAGGGCAAAGCTCCCATCTATTTGAAAACTCTGGCAAAGGCTCATGTTAAAACTTGGTCACTCCCATCATTGGTGCATTGTCATCTTTCATTGCCTTCACCCTGTATCAGACAATCCAGCAGCTTTGCATGTACCATTTCAAAATGGTGGAATGACCTATGAGCTACTAGAGGAACACTGTCTATATTCAAGAAACACCTGAAGACCCAGCTCTTCAGAGAGCATCTCCTCCCTCTAACTCCCTCTTGTACCTTCCAACCCCCTCTATCGCTTTTTCTTTACTTCCCTCTATATTTTCAATGTCACCACTGTTGCCTCTAACAGAGTCCGACAAGGGATTGCTTTTTCTGTAGCTTATTGTTAGCTATGATGTTAACTGTAACGTTATATCTGCAATGTAAGATGCTTTGGATGTTTTGGATAAATGTTTAAAAGAAGTTAGTAAGGGGTTGATATTCCATCCATCCATTCATCCATCTATTGACTGTACAGTTTACTCCTGTTAGAGTTACAGTGGAGCTTGACCCCACCCGAGCTGTCAGTGAGTGACAGGCACGGCACACTCAGGACAGTCCATGAGTCAGTATTGATGAAATGTGGTAGATTCCAAGTAACTGATTCAAATTCTTCCTGCCAAGTATTAAGAAACAAACTGGTTGACCACTAAATGATTCATCTATGCTAATCTGTAAAGCAATACTGTCTTGATCTTAGTCAATCAAGTTCTCTCACTGCCCACCAGAGGAACATAAGACATTGTAAGATTAATAAATTACGACTTTATTAACGGCACTGAAGTGCTGATCAAGACCCAAAGATTTCTTATATAATAATATGAAAATGTCTTGAGTCAACCTTTATTTCTTTGAGTTAGGTCAGGCCTTTCACTTTCAGATGTTGCAGAATTTTAGGCCCATCACTCCTAATGCTACACCTTTTTTCCTTTACTTATCTTGTGTCCTCCAACTGTTTCAACGAAGCACGGGGCTCTGTGTTGAGAAAATGCCAAGTTTGTGACTAAACTATTTGTATGATGACTGGTTTTGATGGCCTAATTGGACAGTGATTGGTCCACAGCATGACATAACTATGCAGTTGATGAATATCCCAACAGAGTAACCCATTTTTACACACACATGCAAATGCCAAATAAGAAAATTCCAAACAAAGTAATGACGCTACAGTAAAGCCCTACATTTATCATCCATATATGTGACATAGCCTTTATTACAACAAACCCAGCAGAGAAAACGATGTCCACGTTGTCACTCATCATGTAAACGCAGATAGGGTGCCTTAAATATTATTTAGATTTAAATCAGATGTTGTTAGATGGTAGATTTCTGCTTAAAAATCTGATAAGATGGATGAAAAAGGAATGTTTTACCTTCACCGAAACCAGGCTGTTAGCTCCATGTAAACATGCTTATACAGTATAAGAATTACAGTAAATGTCAAAGTCTAGTGTAGGTCTCAGCATCCACTTTGGGGTCTGTATAAGCTTCACATTTCCTTTTTAATACTTTCACACAGATGTAAGCGAAAATGCTCATTCACAGAAGAAGAAGGGTAAAAGAAAATTCATGCTCATTTAATAGTTTTTCCGATGTTTTTTATCTGTGACGTACGTGGTCAGTCTGAAAACCTCATATCTAAAAAGCTATATTTGTATTCTGATATCAGAGTCTGATATGATGGTCAATGAATTGATTCTCCTTTAATGCATGTATTTTGGGACGAAGACTTCCGAATCAAGTTGAACGGTCCATGGTGCTCAGTTTTGTGTCTTTTTTCCTAGCAAGATTCACTAATTAACACTGCTTACACTGCTTATATTCATGAGATTCAGCTCGATGTGCCTTTTATATAATATCTAATGCGAATAAAATAAAAAATCTTGAAAATGAAAGGACATTTTCCCTTTTTTTCCTTTTTTTTACATGGATCTTGTGGTTTATCACCTCTCAAGCGCTGAATGAATCTACAGTTTTGTCATGAATGACTCCGTACTTTCACAAATCTGTGATGAACAGCAATCATTTTCTACGGCCGCAAAGCATTTCGGGAGCTCAAATGCCAAAGCTCCTAAGAAGGTGAAAAGCATATTAACTTATTAACTTTATTTAAGGGACTTGAAACCTGCAAAGAAAACTGAAATTCGTTATGGAGGGGCTTTGAAGATTAAAGTGAACTGTCGTCTCATTCGACATTACAGTAGGTACTTTCATGCTCAAAGGCAACGCAATTTAGCTTCTTCGGGACGTGTCAGCGTCACTTGAAGACGGGGTGCGTTCTCTGTTTGTGATGGCTTTGATGCGCTGAGTGCTTGATTGAGGCCCGCATGTTCTAAAAAGGGGACAAGCCCTTTGACTTTGATGGATTTCTGGGCAATATTAGTCAGCGGACATGTATCCCCCCTAAGCTGTGGTGGAACTGATCGAGGTTGACCAAATAATCTGCCAATTCCCTCCCTGGAAATGCAGAGACGACAAAAAGAAACGTCTAAGTCTCTCAAGCCCTCATCCCCGGGAGCTGGATCAGCAGTTGTGTCAAAAAACTCCTGTTAAGAGCACTGCGTTTCAACTTTGGAGAAGGTGGCGGGAGGACTCGCAATTTCATGGTCTCACTTTTAATTCATGTTTAATCACACAATCATTTACAGCTTCACATAGTATGTGCTGATGGAGTGTGACAGTATCATTAAGAGAATCGTGATCAAATGTCACAGCATCGGTGTTGTTATGCAGCCTGAAATTAACTGTCACATCATTCCCTTAAACCTCTTATTTATTACTCAGGTAATGAGTCAACACTTGAGAATATTTTAATGCGCGTCTGTTGGTAAGATGTCAAGGGCTGGCCTTGAAATTCTCGGCACTTTCCCATTCATCTTACTTCATAAAGCTCCGAGCTTCCGAGCCACATAAGAGCTGGAATAGATTGTGTCGGGGTATTTTTTTTTTTTTTATTTCTTTCCTTTTTTTTTTCCAGGGGATATAGTCAATATGGTTTATGAAGTTGAGGTCTCCCCAGGTCACATGAGAGCAGGACTTGAAAGCTGAACACTCTGCCTCCACTTCACAAACAAGCTGTCTCTACTTCAAACGGGTGGCAAATCTGCCCCACATTTCTTCCCTTTTCACTTCCAATAGCCAACACTGCTAATGGCCGGCGGCTCTCTCCATCTCGCCTCTCCACCTGGCAACAGGAATGGGCTCGCAGCTGTGGCCAAACGTAGTCTCAACCTTGAGAGCACATGGCAGAGCAAAGAGCCATAAAACCGAGTATCAACATGCACTTTGAAGCCGGAGTCATTTTGTTTTGTCTTTGTTTTTAGAGGAGAGGACCATCTGATTTTTCCTGAATTTAAATTCTCATATTTCTAATTCAAAACTCAACAAACAAGAAAGAGCTAAAGGCTGAAATACTTAAACGTTATCGCCTAAACTTCTATTTAATTGAGTAATAATATAACACAGGAGCATATGAAATAACATCTGAAGATTGAACGATTATTTGAATAAAATAAATAATTATAAAAAAAGAATAGATAGATGTGCTTTTCACTGTTTTTGTAGTTGTGGATGTGCAATTACAGCTAAATAAGAATTTAAACTTCCTCATTTTATTGAATCGTTGCGCAATAAAATAAGAACTTGAATCTAATTCTTTGAGGACAAGAAATACAGTTTGTGATGTCTCGCAGGTAACAAAAAAAAGCCAAAAGATGTATTTTTTATTTTCGCTGCTCTTTTGGAAACTTGATAATCCTCAATCACAACTGATAGAGCAGTTTATGTTCATCTTTTCGACCTAGAAGTTAACCTAAGTCTAGCAAGCCGCAATAGCGCAATAAGGACAGAACATCTCTGGACATCTTATCAGTAACCAAGGGTTTTCAACAAATAATACAGATATTAGAACTTCCCAAATGCCTAAATGCAGTCTAAACAGTCATCTTAATTAACAGGCACTCTTCAGCTTCACATTTCTTTAATCAGAACCACTAATCCCTCTTCTAATTTACCATTTCAGTGCTTTAAAGCTTTCTGTTAAACTAGAGCTGATATGAAACCTTTCATGTAACAACTGTTTAGCAATTGTTTTCTGTTCTTTGCCAAAAGTTGCTTATTTGCCATGCCTGTCTGCCACCCGTGACACCTCCACCAAACCTCCTTGCCTCAGCGTTGTGCTGTGGGACCCTTGCCTCCACCCCCACCTTGCTGCCAATTTGACTGGAACAGCAATTGCAGGCTGGGCAAGCTTCCAGGAGCCTTTCTAACGCAGCTGAATATTCATCTTCATTAGAGGTATTACCACCCCCACTCGGTCCAGGGTTGGATCCTTTAAAATGGGGAGCAAGCACTCTAGAGGGAAGGTGTGGGGGAATGCAGAGTCATTGGGTTTGGTAGGAAGTGAAGAGAAGTTTTATCTCATAATTGTAATCATCCATCCATCCATCCATCCATTTTCTATACTCACTTAATCCAGATCGGCTTGTGTTGGTACCTATCCCAGCTGTCATTGCACAAGTATAGGAGGAGTGCCCTGGACAGGTTGCCATTCCATTCCAGGGCAACACAGAATAAAAAGAGACATAAAACCATGCATACGCTCCAAGGATCAATGTATATATCAGTTTGGACTGTGGGAGGAAGTTGCAGTACCAGGAGAGACCCCATGTGTCAGGAGGGGTGGATCTTGATGGAGGACTCAGGCGCAGAGATGCAGAGAACAGGGTTTATTGTAACAAAAACAGGTTAAAAAACAGGGCTGTGGCAAAACTGTGAGCAAAGTAACAAAACAAGGTTAACAAAACTGTGGCAAAGTATCAAAACAAGACTGTGGCAAAAGTACAAACGAGATTAACATGGCAGTGGTTAAACAAGGCTATGGCAAAGTAACAAAATAAAGATTAACAAAACTGTGGCAAGGCTGTGGCAAAACATGGCTATGGAAAATAATCAAAACCTTACATGACGTGGGGAGACGGAAGACAAGAGACGAAAGACGCAAACGAACTGGCACAGGACATGGGAAACGAGGACTATTTAAACACATGAGGGAGGGGAACCCCAGGTGTACACAATAGGTAATCAAGACATGAGGAGACACCAGACATTCCCCCAGATGTGACACTATGCATATACTGTAAGAACATGCTTCACACATAAAGGGCCCAGCTCGGATTTAAACTAGGAACCCTCTTACTGTGAAGTAATAATGCTAACCCCCGCAGCACTGCACATCCCATCATTGTTTTTAATATCATAATCATTGCTATTTACAAGAAAATTACAAGACAACACCAGGTTACAACAACACATTTGCTGCTTAGGGGTTGTTTTTTTGCCAAAACCAGCTGGTCGTAGGGAGAAAAAAATGTTCCGGTTCACCACACTTACCTCGAGGAGCACAATTTTTCACCCCTCATGCAATTTCTCTCACAGCCACCAGAAGTCTCATATTTCCCAATTAAAGGTAATTTTCCTTCGCACAATAAGATCATTATTCTTTTTTATTTTTTTTGGAAAAGGCGAGTGTCCACACTTTGACGCAGACTGTTGCCATGGCTTACGTTTCCAGTTCCATTACGATCTGAATTTTTTTTTTCCCCAGTAATTTTTTCACCCAACAGGGAAGAGTTAAACTTTTGTGCTTGACAATTATGAGGGAACATGCTCTTCTGAGTCTATTCTGCATGGCAAAATGAGAAAATAATGACAGCAATACTAAATCTATGCGGAAAAATCAAGAGCTGAATTTGCTTTCCGAAAACTAGCAGGAGCAGGTAGAAACGTTGTGATGAGGAACAAAATAAGCGTGTTATGCTTCAAAAGTCATTAAAAACAATTACGCAAGGAGGGTGCATCTTCCCACATAAACTGCCTACTGTGGGATATTGTCTCTCCCCAAAACAATATGGCACCAAAATTCATCTGAAAAATCAAGTAAGCCCTCTTTCAGCTCTGAGGTCGAAGAAATCAGGACATAGTAATAAAATAATCTGGTCACCAGTAGGTGCTGAAATTAGATAAACACAACTTCAGATAAACAGCAGCATATTTCACAAAGTCATTATCTTTCTTGGCCAAAACAAAGCCAATATGCTGAGTCAGTGGGTGTAAAACATACCCTAACAGCTCGTAGATCCATCTCCAGAATCAATCATTTTAACTTGCCGTTTTCTCTACAGTGTTATCAGTTTCTCACATTATTTCAAAGGAGTTTTGGTTCACTTGTTTAAAGCTGTCTTGTCCCTCAACAGCACTTAAATCTGTGTCTGAGATGTAGCTCTTAAGTTGGGTTTTCCCTTTTTTCTGGGCCGTGCACAGTCTGGCTTCAGGGTGAACTTGCTGGGACATCCTGGGAAAATTGCCAGCTGTTTTGAATGTTTCTCTCTAGTGAATAATAGAGAATGATGGAGTCCAAATAGTTTTAAAGTGCCTACTAGCATTTACCAGATTGATGGGTAGGAACAACTGCTTCTTAAAATCATTACCTGTTTCTTTCCTCTTGGTTGTGTACTAACATATACTCAAATGCTATAGATGTGTTAGGTGCAACCTTTGATTTTGGTGTTTACACTTGCTGAAAAACTGATTCTTACAAAACAGGTACATTGGATTAGTTGTACTTTATTACATTCTATGGATGTAGCTACATCAGAGATATATTCTTTAAAAATCCTCCACAGTGACCCTCCAAAAACAATGACTCTGAGCTAACAGGCAGACATATTTGAAAATGAAACAATAACAAAAAAATCAAAATTATTATTGTCCAAAAGACATGGACTTTAATATTCTAATTACATGTATATTTTCCAAGTAATTTTGTTGCATAAATTGAATTTAAAAGGTGATTTAATAAAATTAGCTTTATCATTTGAAAGTAATATAAATCTATTAAGTAATGTTAATAAACCTTTTATGTAAGTTTATTTACTGCATATATTTCTAAGTTTCCCCATAATACATTTAAAGTCAAGTGAAGATAATCGTTAACATTGTGTTTAAGCATCTCATATGCAGACAATTTTGAATTAAATGTTCTTATTGACGTTACACAGCAAATTGGGGCCAAATAATAATGTTTAAAATAGGAAATCAGAACAGCTTAGTATTACTTGAAAAAAATGTCTATTACAGTGACAAATGAGTAATAATCCAGAATCCAGAATCTAGATTAAGCCCCCAAAATCCACATAATTACATTTTGTTGGATTGCAGTGTTTTGAAACACGTCATCCGTCACCATACCCGCATAGGCGCATATCAAATAATCTTTGTTTATACTTACTATTCAGGTAAAACGCATCATTTTTTTTGTGTGCCAGTGTCGACTTTGGAGCGATGTATGGAATTCCTTTCTACAATTTTGGAAAACTCAGCTGCAGCCATCGACTTCCTCCATTGAGAGACCTTCGGGCCCAAACCTGAGGACACCCGTGCACTTATTACGGTATCTATTCTGCAGGCCTACCAGGCTGAGCAGCTGCACAATCTGCAGAAAGTACTGCAGGCAAAGCCGTAGCTATGAGAATTGGTGCTCAAAATTCCTCCACCTGCCAGTCGATCTTTCGGTGCTGTTCGGACAGGCAACGGAGAAAATCCAGACTGGCTTTAACTAACCCAAGAAGCATGAGGAAGCACTACCGTCTGAGCATGCTGAGGCACTCCTACACACAGTCGAAGGCCTTCACCGACTAGCTCACCCGCTCATATTCAGCCACTCGGCGCCCGGCACTAAAGAGAGTGTCACTGGACGCTGCTTCTCAGAAGTTGCCTTCCACTGCTTTGTATCAGCGTTCTCTGTACAGGACCAGGCAATCCATCTGGTCTAAACACAGGCCAGAGCAATATAAGTCAACCCATGGGCCGGGGGGAGGGTAAGCAGCGGTCTGCCTAGCTCAAGCAGCGATGCATTTCCAAGGCCTCTCCACCCACAGGGCTAAATGGAGAGCCTCATATCAGGCAGTTGGCACCGATGGCAAAAAGTTTTCGGTTAAATGCAGCTGTTCCAGTGTGTATTACGGGAGTGAAAGGCTATTCTCAACACAGTTCATGTACAAGCACATTTGTACAAGCACATCTGTTCTAAGGCCTTGTTTTCTATTAAACCTATTGGGCAATAGGTTGCAACAATGGGTTATGGGGACTGTAGTACATGGCTACAGACTTAAAGCTCATTAGGTCAGGTCCACCATTTCAAATGTGCAGAGAGACTTTGCAATCTGCTGGAGATGGGTGGTTTTGACAGCAAATACTTTTTTTGTCTCAAAGAGGGATGGGGGGGCTTTGCCCAGTACTAGACCTTAGGGGTGTTAAACAAACCTTTACAGACCTTAAGGTTCAAAATGCTAACTTTATGGCAGGTGATGCAGTCTGTCTGACCAGGGGGCTGGTCCACCACATTGGACTTGAAAAACCCATATTTTCTGGTCTTGATTTTGCCCAAACACGGACAGTTCTTGTGCTTCACCTTCGATGGAACTGCATTCAAATGTGAAGCACTGGTTTTCAGTCTTTTCGGCTTCTTGGGTATTTGCCAAATGTCTCGAGGCAGCCCTGATACCGATCGGGAGCCAGGGGTAACTGAGCACTCGACTATCTGGATGATCTTCTGGTGTTGGCAGACTCTCCTTACCAAGCCAAAAGTTCACATAGCTGTACTCTTAAGACACCTTTGACTGCTTGGCTTTGTAATAAACCGCATGAAGAGCAGCCCTACCCCCGGTCGGAGCCTTATGGCCTTAATGACTCCGCCAGTTGCTCTTGGCCCTCTGATGATGAGAAAGTTCCAACAGTGGTTCATTCACAGGCAGTTGAAGGTCTCCCCTCTGTACCTGCAGGCACTGCTTCCCTGGAAAGACCATGGCAATGTCTTCTTGCTGCTGAAGGAAACTGAATGGACACTCAACCTTGTATTTGTTAACAGATATAACTAGGAAACTGAGCCATTTGAATTGGGAGGTGCAGAGCAGAGGAAAGACCATTGCTATCATGATAAGTGATTTATAAATGCATTCAAAGTCCAGATAATCATTTTCTCTGTGCAGTTCCAGACAAAAAGGTGCTAGTCTTTCCCCCTGTGCAGATCGTGGGTCTCCAACTCCGGTCCTCGAGGGCCGGTATCCCGCTGGTTTTAGAGGTTTCCCTGCTTCATACCTGATTCTGATTAAGTGGATCAGTTCAAAGGCTCTGCACAATCCTGATTAGGCCACCCTGACCAGATTCAGGTGTGTTGAAGCAGGAAAAACCTCTAAAACCTGAAGGACAGTGGTCCTCGAGGATCGACTTTGGGGAATGTCAACAAAACGAGTCAATCAAACTTTATTAATCGAATACAAACCAGCATTCGGACAACTTTGTTCACTCCCAAAATTAATAAACAGCTGTTTTATTATTTTTCCAGAAGTAATGTCAGTGACGTAGTGTTTCATGACACAGTTTATCTGTTAACATCAACAATGTATCATAGGTAGCACAACATTTGTATCATGTAGTGGAGGGGAACTTTACCTCAATTCAGTAAACACGTAAAAGAAACAGTCTGATACTGTTACAGTTAATCAAACGTTAGTGCAATCACAATATAGTAACTCTCAAAAGAGCAATAGCATTACAATAACTCAACGTTGTTCAAATGTTAATGTCCATATTCACAATATGATCAACCTTGCTCAGCTGAATGAAATTAAATGAAAATGCACGCTTCACGTAGTCATATATACCAGCATGCATGGTGTGCTACTTCTTCTACAGGAGAAAATGGAGTCGGTGGCTGCTTCCCATAGTTGTGAGACCTGTTGAGGATCAATCTTGATCCATATGTAAGGCGCACTGGATTATAAAGCGGCTTTTGAGAAAATTTAAGGCTTTTAGGTCCCCATTTAGGTGCGCTTTATAGTGCGGAAAATACGGTACTCATAAATTTCATTGGCCCACTGTTTTTGAAAAAAACATGTATTAGCGGCACCGTATTATAGGCCACAGTGTTCAAAGTAACGGCTTCTAGTTCGGAATTTACGGTATATTCTAAATGCACACCATGTTTAACTATTTAAATTTGGATTTTGTACATGCCAGTTGCATATTACTTAATATTATTGATTCGTGTTTATTATGGCCAAGAATTCGTTTTTTTAGTTTGTCTGAGTAGCTGTCTTCAGAATTTGGTATGTCTTAAGGCTTGTCTTAGTCCTGAGAGTAAAGATCTTTGTAAACACGATAAAGCTTCAACAACCTTGTTGAAATCATTGCATTGCCTTAGTTAATGCAGTAGGTGCATGAATCTAACCTTGTCAGAGCGAATTGACAAAACTCTAACCCTCAGATTTGAGATGTTTTTTTCTGCCAGTTATTTATTAATTCCTGTTTTCTATGCTGCTAATCCCTGGAAGTTCTGTCTAGAAACATCCAACAGAGCGTAAAGAGACAAAGATTTGTGACCTGCCTGACATCCAAAAACATGTTAGTTTATTTTTCTTGATGCAGCCAGGTTTCTTCTGAATATGGGGCACTATAAGAGGTAAATGTGACATAAAGATTATCTTAATTTTCCTTTCGTGTACTGTTTTGTACTGTTTAGACATGTTATCGTAATACTTTTGGCATTTTCATTTAAGTTTTACCAACATATAAAGGCATATAAGGATGTCTGAAATGGCTGTCTCTGAAATAATTTGCTTCAAGTAAAAGAGCCTCAAAGCTTTGAAGACCAGTGGCAGAATTAGAATATTTATGCCTTTTACAATTGCTCGCCAAAATAGATCAGCATTTGTTGTCCCCAATTTTCTTCCAACTAAGACTTTGCCTCCTCAAAGGGATTTTTTCTACTCCTCAGTGAAAAGCCTTTTTCTATAAAAGTATGATAGAAATTGTCTGTGACAAGCGCCACTCAAACTGAGCGGCCCATAACGACAAGAGAGCCAAGAACAGGCTTAACACTATTTATAAATCTCTGAAATGGCAGGGTTTGCAGGAAAGTGTGAAGGAATGAGGGATGGAGGGTAGGAGGTGGTATGTGTTTCTTTTTTTTTCACCCCAAAGCTTCTTATGACCTTAGTTTTCCTCCAGTCTAAACATAGCCCCTCTCCACTTCCCAGTAGCTGTCCAATCCATTGCATCCCCGTAACAAGCATGCATTTCAATCGCTTCCACTTCACTGGAATGCTATTAGCGTTTAAGAAGTGAAATCTTAGTTGTCATTTCTCTGTTTTACATCTTAGTTTCGAGTTTTGATATTGTGCTCGTTGTCTATGCGAGCACAGAAGTTTTTCTGCAGAAGATGTTCATTAATTTTCCAAGTGAAATGTGTTTAATCCCAAAAATAGTTTTATCCTGCACGCCATGATTCCAACTCTTGACTCAAAGGCTGCTTACGTTTCCAAAAGCACAGCAAGTGTTCAGTCCCACAACATCCAGTTCTGAGAAGTCCCACAGGATTAGCCAGATTATTGAATCACAGCTTTAGATAATACCATCAGTTACACTTTACTTCTGAGAACAGATGCAAAAAAAAAGGGGGCAATATGGCAGCGCTCTGAATGTGCTAATGATAGCGGCAGACTTTTTCCTCCAAACAAGCAGATGCGGTAAAGTTTGAACAGCTGTCAAACGTGATGAGCGTGACACTAACGCCTGCAGTGAAAACTGTGGGACTTTTCCCTATAATACAGCAGCCTACACAGACAGAGAACACACCAGATGACAAACCGCGCTATCTGTAAAACACCTGGTGCTTCTCTGTGAGAGGACACTCGGGGTTGCGGAGGGTATCAAATGTAATCGCGGAACAGCAGAAACAGGTGAAGCAACCACAACAACCTGGCGGTGAAGAATGCTACAATGAATCAAAGAACAACTTCATGTCAGCTTATTATATTAGGACTTTATTCTTATAACCTGAAGAATGCGCTCATGGGTGCTTTATGTAATACTCTGCAAGTACCTCAGACTAAATGTATTTCATTGCGCTATGTCATTGCTCATTGCTTTTAGGGGTCTCCCCAATCAAAAAGAAAAGATGCCATGGATGGACATTATTTATCTAATGTCTGCCCAAGCAGATAATTTTGACTCGGTAGGCTCAGTTTTTTTTGTCTTCGAGATTTATACCTCCTCCACAAAAGAAGGGATCCGGCTGGGATTCCGCTTGCGGTGCTCAAAAACTGGAAAATTGCATTTACAGGAGAGTGTGTCCTTCCAGAAACAGTGTTCAGCTCACTTCTGGTGATCCACAGAGGACGCACCTCTAAGTAGAACAAGTTTTTCCATAAGAAAATAGCTCATTTTACATCTCCTGAGCCTTTCAAAAAGTAGGTTCATATGCATTTTGCTTAGGCAATTTATATTTAATGGCACATGGAGCAGGATAAAAAAAGGTTTTAGGTACGGAAGGTCATGGTATCAATCGTTTTTAATTTGTCATTCACTATTACCTTACACCACCAAAGATAGGGGCACAAAATGAATATATTTGGGTAGTCCTTCGTCCCTAAAAGGTTATTAACAGGACCTCAAGGCTCCTATTTATACTTTTCCAAGCTCTGAAAGGTTCACTTATATGCTCAAGTAGTAAATAGACAATCTAAAAGGGTACAGCCCCAGGATTTTTAAGGCTATCACCCTAGTGACAAGTCTTTGGACCTTTATCGATACATTTGGGTGCTTTCTTTACTGGTTGATTTTAGTCTTTTTTTATTGTGCTGGATCATGCCATAGGAACATTCCAGAATTAGTGTCTACAGTATGCAGTGTATTCTTATTTACATATACATTTATCATAGTTTTTTTCTGTAGAAATCAACAAACTAAAGGATATTTCATTCCAGCAGGAAGTCAGAGTATTTGTTAGTTGTCAGGCTGTGACGTTGGAATGCCACTGCTAATTAAACTTCAAAGACAAAAGCAAAACGTCTTTGTGAAGGCAAGAAATACTTGTTTTGTTTTCCAACTTCTCTCTGAAATTGCCAATTTATTTTTTATGCCGCTGCGAGAAGCTTGCGCTGTGAGACAACGGGGAACATCAACCACACATCACATGACAAAGCAATACTTCTGAGAATCAAATGTTTTTAGCACACATAATGACTTTTGAAAAGATGCTTATTTTTGACCTTGTTCCAACTAAAAAGCTATGTCACATTTAATCAAGAAGGATTACGGAAGCCGTCGACTGGGTTTAGACTTGGAAAAAAGCGCACAGCAAGAAGCCTCAATTGGAAAATGTATTTTCTAACCTTCATTAGCTGCATTAAGGAAGTACCAAAAAAGGTGGTGATTTATGTCACAGTAAGCGATCACCAGTAGCTTTCTTTATTTTATATTTAATGAAGAGCTGGAACCAACTAACATTTTCAGTCAGAATGATCTGATTTACAAAATCTACATGACACTTGGAAGGAATAGCCATACCAAGAAAATAATTCAGATTTATTACTGGAAATAAGGATTGGACTTTTGAAAACATTACCTTCTACTTTGTTTTAAAATTGTGTTTTGTGTGTGTGTGGTAGATAATAGCTGGATGGATGGATGGATGGATGGATGGATGGATGGATGGATGGATGG
>JABUIW010000020.1:18009706-18037518 GCA_013363375.1 Menidia beryllina | reverse complement strand
TGGATGGATGGATGGATGGATGGATGGATGGATGGATGGATGGATGGATGGATGGATGGATGGATGGATGGATGGATGGATGGATGGATGGATGGATGGATGGATGGCAAGCTACTCTTTTGACTGACTTAAAAAAGCAAAAGTCAAGATGGTTTAAATTTAATCAAATTCCCAACAAGGAAAACAAACATTTCTGATTTCTCCTCGTTGGTACTCCATCATCTCAAACTACCTGTTATGAACAAACGTGTAAGTATCGTTATAAGTATTTCATAAGGCTACTTTTTATCAATCTGTATCATTAATAGAAGTGATTGCTTTGAAATCAACAGTGCGACAAGGCTTTATACAGTCATTCCTCGGGGTAACTGAATCTCTTTCATCTCTCTGCTGCCATCACTCTTTCCACTTCTCAGTTCTGTTGCATTTACAAGATTGATGGACGGGGTGAATGTACTTCAACGAAATGAATTGTGTTTCATTTTACTTGCAGGCCTGCAAAAACGAAACAATTAGGGCAGTAAACCTGCTGCTTATTCTTGTCAACATGAGTGCAAATGCAAATTAATGGACACCATAACTTCCCCTGGGCAGCCAGGGCATGGGCAGGATATAGAGGCGATTCACAAATCCCCATTCTTTGTTACAGCACTAAAACAGCACCCTTTTAGTGTTCTCCCTCAAAATTTCTTATGGTCTAAACACTGATTGAGTGTTTCTGTGTATACGTACACAAAGCATCTTTTTTCTTCAACGCAATAAATCATTGATGAATATCGCAAAGCAAATTCTCTGTCATGACAGCGCACTAAAGCATGTGCTTTTGTGCTATGCTTACAATATTGATGTGTCACAGTAAACTAACTTTGTGAGGTGATCAAATTTGTGACACCAAATAAATCTGTGTATGTGGCATACATGAGGTGTAAATGTATTCCGATCATACATAACAGTATGACCACTTACAGGAAATGTGAGCATTGCTTTCAATTACATGATCTCCAAGGAGACCACACATTGAGTTATGTCTTAATGTTATGGCTGATCGTGGCATAAATCTGACAGCGGTTTCATCTTTTACCAACATCTGAGTTAATTACACTCACCCCTTAAGCAGTAAGAGACCAAAGACGTTTTTTTTTTTTTTCCTGTGGTAAAAGACTAAGTAATTATATTTTAAAGTAGGTTTGAGTGTTCACCTGCACTGAATTGCTTAGCTTTAGATCTAACACTTTTGACCCTTTGACAGAAGTACTTAGTGGTTTCTATGTGTTCATCGTCCAAAATGTTTTGTACTATTTTAAGACTCTTGCCTGTTACTAGAAAAACATAAATAAAACATATAAAAAAAGTACAAAGACTATGAGCAAGACATAGTTGTATTGAAAAATAGGAAGAATATTGGATTTTTTTAGTCTTAAGTCTTTCTTTGGCCCCTCAACAACATATGAAGAAAAAACAAACAGACATTATTTTGATCAAATTAGCGTACAATGATTCAAAAATATATTTCCGTGTAGTCTTCTACTCACTGTTTTCAGGTATATTGGAATGTGTACAGCAGGGGTTTGTGCAAAGGTTTTACCATTGAATGATGTAAAAAGTCTCGGATCCAAAAGACTCCAGAAACCCCATGTATCAAATATGATACATTTGGCATTATAGGGTTATGAGCAGGCTGTATTGTAAAAGGAGACTGTAACAGACAGGAATGGATTCCTCATGCTGAGCTGTGTTCTATATAACAGATAAAGACGACTGTTTAGAATATTCACATATAATGTAACAACAGCAGACCCCAAATAAAGAATTGGCTACCCTTAGGGGGCCTTTTGGGTTTTTCAGAATTCTTTCCTTTTGATCCACCAATTCCGGCTAACTACAGCATCAGTCTCTTGCTCGCCATGGCAGTAACGACTTAGGAGGAACAGTCTCATTGGCAGAATTAACCTCGGTAGCTTTCATGTTCCGGGTTTGACTGTACAATGTATAGAGGAGTCAGTCTTAGCCGATGGGCAGCTGAAAAGCAGTCTGATTCGTGTTCTATACAACAGCCCGAAAGGCTTATAAATGCTGCTTTCCTGCCCATGTTTCACAATGTCTCACCAGTACCCAATGGCATCTTCTTCATCTACCAAAAGGGACTGATCAAATTAAATAAATAAATAAAAAACAGTGAGGAATACCTTTGGCCAACCAAAGAGACAACCGTGTATTAAAACGTCAAGTGAAGATGGCTTCACATTGCATTCCACAGGCTGTGATTGAAAAGTCTTTCAGAGATAGTTAGAAGAGTTCATTATTTTGAACTAGCATTAGACATCCCCCCCACAGCAGTACTGAGAGTGAGCTGCCAGCTGTCTTACAGTCAGGTAAACAGATCAATCTTTGCCCTTTTTGTCCACGCGTTGCTTCTGCCAGTTGCAGACCCTCCTTGCCAAACAGTGGGTTCAGTTACCATGTGTCTCTGCAATAAAAACAATGGGCTTTTTCCACCATGCCAGCATCTTCAATAGAAATTAGCATGTAAGATTTGGTTATGTTGTTCCCATGAATGGTGAACAGAGCTGGAGCCAAAAATAACCACGATGATGGCAGGTAGTGGATGCGAGGGCCTATCGTTTCATTTCATTTTATTTTTTTATCGGATTAAAAAGAGCTCATTCCATAGCTCAAGCGCACAACTATCTTTTTCACTCTCTCTGAAAAACACATCACACTCGCTGGGTAAAATGCGGCTTCAGTCGGCCTTTTTTAACTTTGAAATGACAGACGCTGCTGAAGCAAAATTCAGCAGCGATTTTTGGTTTCCCACGTCACCTCAGTGATATTTAACGTTCTCAAAAGATGAACACAGAATAGTCTAAGAAATTGGTCAAAGGTTTTGTTGCTCAAAATGAATGGGTGTGCAAATACTTGCTTGTAATTAGATACATTTCATCAAAAGATATAACATGCATTTCCCAATAAAACACATTTTTTTTGTTTGTTTTTTCTCTCACGCTTTAAAGACTGTGGCCTTGGCTTTGGTTTAACTCCCTGAATAGATACCATGCATCTTTCAGGCACTGTGCAGTCTAAAATAATCCCTCCTCTATCAAAGATCTCCTAAACTGGCCAGCTACAGGCTTTGCAATGCTGGTGAATGTCAAGGATCTTTTGAACCATTTCAGTCTGCTGTGATGGGTATTGGCAAACAGCTTGCCTCTGTGAGTAAGGATAACCTTCCATTTGATCAATCTTGCTCCCGTCTCTAAGACTATACCCTCCAATAAATCAATAGCCTGGATGTGTTTGTCCTGGTGCTCTTCTTTCTCCTCCAGTCCTTTACATGGCCTTCTCTCCTGAAATATCTTTCTGTTCCCTTTCTTACTCTCCACATTTTTTTACATACATCACATTGTTCTTTTCTATGTTTTTTTTTTTTATCTTGCCAGGCACAATCTAAAATCTCTTGCAAATTGCATTGTCTGCTAATTTGTCATGATGTGGTATTGCACAACATTTCCCAGTGTTTGTCATCAAACACTACATCACACTTGGTTGCCTGTTTTTGGTTAATTTAAAAGAAAGAACAAAGAAAACCCTCTACATGCAGCAGCAAGGGAGAAGCTTTTTATGGACTGTGAAAGCTACAAGATTATGGAAAACCCAACGCGCGGGGAGTTTGATTGGGAGTGGGGACAAGTGGCAATTTATCATCAAACGAAGAAGTAATGCTCTGAGAACAACAGGATTTAGCGTGTTAACGTTAGTATTTTTCTATTAAGATTACTCTAGTCAAGAGAGAAGGAATTTTGCTTTTTTAATTTCATGTTAGAAACAGAGTCATTATTGTGTAATACTCACAGGACCAAGTTTGTAGATGCTGCAATTAAGTTTCCTGAACAGTATTCTTTTGGTACAGCTGTACAATCCCTGCAGGATTGCCTTTTTCTCTTTTTAAGATTGAGTAGAAGGGGGTATTTTCTAATGACTTGAAAAAAAGTGTCAGCCACATCTACCAATTATTAATTAGAGACAGAAAATCCCTCTGAGATCCAGAGCTGGTGAAGGAAAAAAAGAATTTGAAAGTCCCATAGTTGCCAAGCTGCAAGCCATTTCAAGTCTGTCTTCAAATGCATAGTCTCCTGCCAAGTATCCACAAGAGACATGGATATGGATGGATAGAAGATTCTTATAAAACATCATATGTAGAACATGTATGGGAAGTCACATAGTTACATGACATTATTCTTCTGGGTTGCACATGAGTGCTGTGAAGGCTTTGCACGGTTTCTTTGAAAAACCATTCAGCAACATTGTCTGACAATAAGCAAACAGCAGTCAGGGCTTTACATTTACATTTTTATAGTGGTTCAAATGAGAACTATACAGGATATTCTGGATGCATTTATGTACATACACACACACACACACACACACACACACATATATATATATATATATATATACTTGTCTGTGTATTAATAAATGTACATGTATCAGTATTAAGTATGGAACTACATGAGTTACATGTGATAATGTTTACAACAAAGCAAAATATCAATCCATGGTGGCTACGGTGCTTACTCAAGTCTATCTACCAAATATAACCAAGGCCACTTACTGACATTAGTTAATTGACCATTGGTGCTTTTAATATTTTTCTGGACAATTCAAACTTGTGTTTACCAGTGCGTGATACACTGTTGCTTTCATTTAATTAGTTGCTTCTAGGAACACGTGGACCTGGACTTACATTATATATGTTTGCAATTAGTTCAATAGAATTAGCTATGCTTGTTCTCATACTAAACAAAGATGTACAATTACATACACACTACTTATTAATACAGATGTGTGCATTGAATTGAAATGGAAGTCTAACTGTGTCACATCTCTAAGCCCACGGTAGGGGTCGGGTGATTAGTTTCTCATTTCTACAGACGTCAGTGAAGTTGGCTGAGCCGTATTGGAATCAGAGGTGACTGATTATCTGGACTTTCTGTCAGAGGACTTTCTTGCCGGTGGAACAATCACAGCTGAAGGCTGTCACAGTCTGTGAAGTGAGCCGGGCACCAAAGATTGACCAGCTAACAGGACATGGCTGAAATACTTATCAGCATGATTACCTGAGTAATTGCTCAAGAATTTAAAAGAAATAAGAAAAGAAAAGAAAACAATGTGCTTAAAGTTATATTCTGTCCAAGTGCTCAGGCTTTGTGGGATTCACCCACTGATTTTTTTTAGCATGTTCATTAACAGTTGTTCTTTATTTAATGCATTTCCAACCTATATTTCTTTCTTTGCACGTACCACAAAGACAATTCCATTAATTCTGTTGTACACATACAGCATAGCTATTTATCAATTTATAGTTTATAAAATTGACTGCTAAGGAAGTCATAAAAGATGTGGAAAGAAGCAGGAAAGCAGTAGATGTAGAGAGATATTATCTATACTTCTCATGGTTGGTAAGTGACTGCTCAGCTTACCTGTTGATAGTGTTCAGACTGGTTGAAAGTCAAATTTACCACTACATTCAAACACTGATATGCAGAGAAACAATTAGAATTGAATAGGTTAAAATTGTTGCCATTATTCGATCAGTCGTTTACAGAACTCAGTCACCCTAAGTTACTCTGACGTTACCCTGAAACCATTCCGAAGAATTTTAACAATTTGTTTCATATCATTTACCAATAAGGTTTTTTTTTTTTCTTCTGTATGATGACAGTCTGATTGATTTTTATTAGAAATTAGAATATATTGTTGAAACTTTACTGTTATTTGGTAAGGGAAATCTTTCAAGCTCAACAAGGGCAGTTTCACCAAAACTTTTAATTTTCTTATTATTATTTATCCATCTGCAGTGGTTTTTTCATGCAGTTTTACCTGAATTGCCCCTTAGTATAGAAACAATATGAAAACGTTATGCACCATTTCTCCAACTGCTCTGCTTTAGGCTATGTCTATCTATCCCACCTATCACTGACTGAGGAGGTGATCTGCTAGCTATCCTGTACCGAGAAGTTCTTGGTTTGAAGGCTTGTGATGGTAAGGTTTATTGATGTTAGCTGGAATCTTAAAGGATTTACGAACAGTTTGCACTTGGTTTTAAAATGCTGCTTTGACATTAAAACACGACTTTTAGGATTTACGGAAGATGTGAAGTGACAGGTTTTGGGGTTTGAGAGGCTTGAGCACTCATCTTTGCTCCAGGCTCTGTTGCAAATGTATTTGTAAGTATTTTTTTCTTTGGCAGAGGAACTTTTTTTAAAATGACTTTTGACAGAAATTCCTATATTTTGCATTTTCAGACCTGTGTTAACTGCCGGAGGGAGTGGGAACAGAAAATATATTATGGAGGAAGGAAAATGTCTCAGCCTACAATTATTTGAAAGGAAAGAGGTAACTGTTTATAGAACATATAGATTGGCAATACCAATTGTTCTTGAGGTGCTATAAGACATCTAGTTACTACAACCTGGATGTTTGAACTAATGACGAGAACCAGCCAATGCCATTTTTAGTTTTTAAACTCTACAACTTTGGTCAATGGAAGTTTATCATCCTGTATTGTATTATTCACCAGCAGTGCAGATAACGTAGATAACGGCAGCTAACAGTCAAAAGGCTTTGAACATATCACCATATTCATTCTCAATTCTCTTTTTTTTTAAAGAAATTGAGACATGGATATTACTTTGCATTGATAACATTATGTAATGTAGGTTGAGTATGCTTTCCTAATTCTGTATCATCTTTATTTTCACTCATAAACATAATGTGAACATCATCCAGCTGCAGACTGAAGTTGCATGTCACATATATGAAAGCTTAAGTCTTTGCAATAAAGAATGACGACAGAACGCGCTCAAAATATTGTAAACAACAGGGTTGGAGGGTCATTGTCATGCTGGAATGGCTTATTATTTTCATTTCAAAGACAAGCTACACACATGTTCTGAGTGAATTACCTGCTACTGATTATCAACAGTTTTGCCTGTTTGTGACCTTTCACTAATTTGTGCTGCTCCGGAGGGATTATTTTGGTTTTAATTGCAATATACAGGCTTTCCCATGTCAGGAGATCAGTGGGATATTAGTGGAGTATTAGGCTGTATTCTAATTTGCCCATAGAAAGCCTACCTTAAAATATTCAATGTTTAACACCTTTATACAGTGTAATTTCCAGAGCATCTTATGGGTAAAAGAAGTAGAATATTGTTATCCACATTAGACTGAAGAGAAATGGTTAATTCAATAACTACCAGTAAGTAGTGTTAGACTTTCAGTTTGGTAGTTTGTTTTTATTAGAATTGATGTAAACATATTTAGTTTAACTGATTTTTCATTCATTTTCATGTTAGAAAATGTATGTGTATAGTTGATGTAATGTTTTGTAGCTCCTTTAATTTTTGCAAATGTTCAAGGGGTCACAATATGCTGGTAATGTACCCTTTTATTTTGTTTATTTTCTTCATTGATCACGTGTAAAGTTAGTAATATTGTTTCGTACAGAAAAAATAGGCCTTACATCTCTTTTCCCTGATCTTTACGTCTGTGCAGTCCCGTAAGATGCACAAGGATGCAAATTTTTTACCCCGTTTCCTGTCCTTACCATTTCTATTTTTGCTCGATGTGTTATGTGTAAATGAGGAGGTCTCAGAAACACAAGATGCTTCTTGTCTCGTCGGTATGTTGGGCCTTGTGTGCAAAAGCCAAAGACATTCAACAAAACGGGACAACCAAAACACAAATCCAGCAGCACTTGAAAAGTCAGACATTGCAGACATCACAGCAACAGAACTAAATATACAGCAGCATTTTCAAAACAGCCAGAAGAACACACAAGGACACACACACACAGACAAAGAAAAGCATGTTCACACAAAATTATTGCACAAACCATTCTTCAAAATATTTTTTCATCTTTTTAAAAAATATTTTTTTGTCTTCTCTCTTTGGGTGTCTCCAAAGATGTTCCTGTTTTGTGGTGTTTTCTGAAATGTCACATCATTTCTGATATCCCTGTGTTTTGTGCTATGTTGTTGTGTTTTGCACTAACAAATGAAGGATACTTGGCAACAGGATAAAGGTCTTCTATTGTCTGGGCACCAAAAAAACAAAAAAGGAATAAAGCGAATTATAAGGCAGGAATCACATGTTGGAGTGTTGAACAGCCATCACCATCTCTGTGATGATCAACAGTGATCCAATTCATAGATATAAACATACACATATTCATTTAATTTTAGGAAACAGTTTTATTTCATTTCAAGAATTTGCACTGGCGTTTTTCCCCCAGTGCACTATGAATAATGTGGTACCCTCGGTGACTTTTTTTCTGCTGTGACATCAAAAATACACTCTTTTTGGGTTCCAGAAGTCCATGATTTACACATTAAACACTGTAGAAAAATATGAATGCCGATGTAAACAGACAAAAAAAAAGAGTGTGGAACTGTCACTCTGTCTCCTTACTGCAGACTGATTGTTTATTATCACTACTATATTATAGACGTGTGTTTAAATAATACTCGGTATGGACTATGTGGTGATTGCTTCAAAGTTGAGTCCTTCACAGTTTCATGCAAGCTCTTGAGTGAGTTTGTGGCTTATTTAGAAGATCCAAGCTCTGTGTGTGCTGGCATTGGGTTGACGCTGTATTTCTACTCTTATACACACAATTTAATCAATATATGTGAAAACTTAACAAAGAGGGACATAACATAATAGATACATTACTTCTAACAATGATATACTAGGTGGCCTTCTCTTGTCAGAGGCTATTCACAGGCTGTATTACACAAATTCAAATTCATTGTTATAAATTCTTGCATCTTTAGCACTAGCAGCTCTACTGAATGCAGCATTTTATTCATAGGATGTAATATTAAACTTTTGTAACTTATGTGATGCATTGTGGCTGCGAGATAAATTACTCATTGATATCTGTTGCAAAGATATTGAAGATCATGGCATTGACGGAATTTCTATTGTGTTTTTTATAGCAACTGAATGGATTCAAAGAAATACCTGCATTACATGGTAAATGCATGAGTTTTTTCAAACAAGAAATGGAGATTTTTAGGATATTTTGAACCAAACGGTTTTGTGTATATTGTATGCGTTGGCTTTTTGTATACTCAATGACTGTACCATGATGGGTTGTGTGAAAGCATGGGCTAGTGCTGTAAAAAACGTATATACATTCAATCCACCTTTTACAGAAAACAGCTGTCAGGGTTAATGGTGGAGGTGGATATAGAGAACACACACATCCGCCATTTATACAGTTAAATCTACTTAAACTTCATAAGTTGTTTGAGACTTGCATTTTGAAATCTATGTACGGGGCTCCTAAAAAACACATTACCAGAAAACATTCATATCAGATGTATTAGCAGTAAAAGCAGACATAATTCAAAAGCAACTGAGATCCTTAAAAACAAATAAAACCGCTTTGATGGAGATGTATTTCATTGAAAGGTTGTGGAATGAACTTGACATTGAGGTGAAGCACTCTAAATCTTTTCGCTATTTAAAAAAAAAGAAACTTAAAAAGGATTATAATGAAGCGGTATATTGGTGATTAAGGTTTCTTTTGATTACAGTGATATTTTGTTATGTGTTTGGTGTTTTGTGTGGGTTTTCACCATGAGCTGACAGTTGACCTAGGAGTTGAAGATTTTATTTTTTGCCAATAGTGACAAATACTATAACTTTATACTTCTTTTTGCTCTTTTTAATTCAAGATTTCCTTTAAGGATAGTTGTCTTGTTGATTCATTTTGTTTTCAAGTGGATGAAAGAAAGAAATGAACACATTGCCATTTGATACACTGAATTAATTGTTTAAATATAAGTTTAGTGTTGCTTTAGAAATGGGGTTATTGCAGTCGTAATCCTTGTTGTTTATTTAGACTGCAGCTTGGAAAACCTTGAGAATTAAACAAAAAACTGACATTGAAAATATATATCATGTATGTAATTCTTAAATGTTGCATGTGCAGATCAATATGTGTGAAGTGAAACAGCATCAAAGGCCTAAAGTATAAACCCATTACATTTGTAGCCTTCCATTTCAAATTTCTGTAATAATTCAATATAAAAATATTGCATTTGAGTACCAGAAACTTCATATGTCTGTTAGTTATAGGTCCATAAGATCTCTTTCTTCTTATTCCTGTTAACCAAGTGACTATGGACTGTTTTAAATACATTACTTATGCAACTCTAACTACGTGGGAGACACAAAAAAACGCTGAAATAATGAACAAATGAAAAATATTGGCACCCCAGAAGTTAATTGATAGCACAACATTTAAAACTTCTTAGTCCCCCACTGTTAAAGCCTTGTTAGTATTTCCAGAATTATGTTTTTTTTCATGTGTTAGAAGACCTGTCATGAGCACGATCAGCCAGAAACGCTATTACTGAGGATTTCTGCTGTTAATCTGCAGAGCACTGACTACAGACGTTGAGAGGTGAGTTGAGAGAGCTAATTTGTTCCTTGTGGAACAACTGGAGAAGCAAATCCTGACTATTTGTTATGTGCACTGCAGCTATTTTGGATGTGCTATGAGGAGCTGATGAAAGGAGAGGCAAGAACAACTTTTAATTTAAACATTATACCTGGAGGCCAGCAGGAGCTAGCAAACACTTCCCAGGCCAAGTGATTAACCTGACAGCTGGCATGTGTACAGCCGAGTGAATCAAGTCAGGTTTAAGATGGTGGCTGACTTAATCCTCGGTCAGATGAACCACAAGTTAAACTTCACACTCTAGTTTAGCTAGATCCTTTTCGGTGGTGGATTCATGATAACTGAGCTTTGTTAACATGGAAAACCACAGAATGCCCACCTTTGAAGAACACAAATGAGCTGTGGAAATATTTGCTGAAGTAGTATAAGATAATACTCACACTTGATTTGAAAAAAGTGCGTTATGGAAAACAATTGCATTCAGATAAAGTTATAGAAAAACTGAGTGCAGTTAAAAAGGTCAAAAATGGTCAAGACGGTCAGAAAAGGAAGACCCTTTCAAGCTTTTAGCACGGAGGTGATAGGGTTATGTTCCAGGTTTTCGACAAAGGTAGAGATCCAGAGAATATTTGTCTGATGGAGAATAAAAGGAGTTCCAAAAATTCAAACTGCACATAACAGTGCCTTTAATGGGGATTTTTTTTTACAATTCTCATAACAGTATTTGGCTCAAAATGTGTGTAAAGAGTGAAAAGAAACAAAAATGAATTTCCTGGAGTATCAATGTATTTATTTATCAAAGCAATAGAAAACAACACATGAATCCTAATGATGATTCTGCTGTGGGAGAAGACTGTATGGGAAATGAAAAGGCCTGCCTGCAGATTCTCCTGAATTTTCAAACAGTGACTTTGGAATGTGTGTTTACAGGATGAATGGGAAAAGATAACACCTGTAGCAATGGCACACATAGATTTCATTATGTCATTATTTCAGAACCTCTTTGATGTGTTGAACAACCAAGTGCATGGATGGATGAATGTGGCTTGTTGAGTAAAATATTATTTGAGTGGTATGGCTATGCTAAACAAAATAAATAAACAAAAAAACGTATCTTGCTCAGTTAGTTTGAATTTGCAAAAGTAGAATGGCTTCATTTAATCTTTTGTCTTAATATGTCAAAATAAAAGTCAAACTACATCAAATACCAATTTGATGAGTGGTGAACATGCTTAAACTTTTTAGCCCTTTACTGTTCCATGTCTGACCAGCAAGACATTGTATGAGTCTCACTTTTCTTATCCCCCTTTATATGTACCTAAACATGTTATACACTGTCTGACAGCTAAAGTTCCTGACATTGGAATGATGTACACACTTTCAGGATACCATCAGACTTGCAGGCATAGAAAACACTTACGTCAACCCAGTCGCAAACTCAAAAATAATGATGGAACTCTCCAATGAAGCCTTATAAAACAAAAACGGCCCTGTTAACATTAGAAGGGCTTCATGTATCCTAGCAAAACAGCTAGTCCACAAATTATCTAATATTCATGAAGACACCTGGACCAAGCTGAAAAACCTTTGCAATGTCCATCAGAATGAATGTATGAACTTTTCAGGATTTCAAGGCACATAGGGCAGAAATTGTAAGGGGTTAAACATATGGTTTATTATGATGTTTTCTTTTTGTTTGTCTGTTTCTTTACTTTTCCCAGTCAATTGAAAAATATGTTGTGGGATATATCATATGAGATCTACGAAATACACTCGCATCTGAGTCTTTGGGTTGTTGTTGCTGCTGTTCAGCCACGGATGCTCATTTGTCCCTCCATCTCCTCTGCGTCCTGTTACATGCATCCGCTAACGAAGCCAAAATGGAATTAAGGTTGTTATATCAGCGGGGGTCTCAGAGACTGTCCTACATAATTGGGAAGTAAGTGGAATAGGTATGTGATGATGAATAAATAAGCCCACTGTAATTAATGAGGACCAATGATTGGACCAGTGATAATTAAATCAGCCATGTTTTTCAATTTGCATGATTGAGATATTAGTTAACGTTATGTTGTTCCCGCACATTACAGGTTGTTCATTCTCAAAATGTCAACATATCAGAATTCTCAGCACTTCACTTAATTATCTTTGGAAGCTTTAAAACTATCAGCTAAATCAATTAACTTTAATCTGCAACCAATTAAAGAGTGACTTTTAGGAATGCTAATGTACCACATGTTGTACTTAGATCTTTCCCTGCTCGTATACGGCATCCGGAATTTTTGATGACTTTAAGCTTGAGGGACTGGATATGCATTTTGAATCACATCTGAGCAAAAGTATTTAACGTATCAAAGCGGGAGGGGCTTCATCGTCGCAATTTTCTCGACGCACTTTTTATGATTCAGAAGAGGTCAGGAGCGATTTGCATATTTTGACATTTTAAACAATTCACGGTGGCTCTAAAAGCGATTTTTAAGAAACCGCCTGAAATCAACCGCGGCAGTTCTGAGGGATGTGGACGGGAAGGAAACCAGCCTGGGCACTCCATTGTGCTGTTAATATTATACTGTCAAATGAAGAGGGCAGCACTTGACAATGAAGAACAATGAGTGTTTCCAGCCCTTTCATGTCTACCCGCCACATGCCTATTGAGTAGAGCACTTTTACTGATATGCTTTTTTTTTTAATGTTGCATTGGCCAAGACAGCAGAGCAAGGCTGAGAGAGAGAGGAGAAAGATGAGGAGAACAATTCTGCACTCGAAGCTCTCCCACCCACCTTTATCTCTGTGACCACACTAACACCTTGACTGCATTGTAACTCACTGATATGGTCCTTGTATCCTTTCTCGTGACCTACAGATCGCAGTAATGGTCCAAACACAGCTAGTCTTATGCTCGCTGTGATCTTATAGGCCACTTGTTCGTACCCTTGAATAGAATCCATGGCGCCATTCTGAAATGCAACTCACAGGAATCTGTCTTTTTATTGGAGATGATGACATTGTGACATTGTGTCATAGTCCTCCAGTAATATGCTATAAAATCTTGAAAGTCCAATGGAGGGATTTTGGATAGTGTGTAAAAGCTGGGAATCGTTCATGCATTCTTGATATAAATCCAATACTGATAGGGTTCTCCATTGTTGTGCTTATTTAGCAGTACAAAACTCTTCTCACCTCGCCACGCCACTGTTCCGGTGGCGTGGCGAGATTGGACGACCAGTTTATGAAGTCTTTTGTGTCCAGCACAAGCACCAAACAACAATAAAGCAAATTGGGACAATTTACTGTGTTGGACTGCAGTTTGGGTTTGTGTATTAGACATTTACGACATTGATGATCACAGACCTGAATAAATAAATAACGTTGTTGGGTTGAGTCATGTGACTGTCTGTTGTTAGAGTGATTCAGCCCACTTGGAATCTAGACGGTGTTAAAATTGAAGCTGAGCTGAATATGTACTAGTAGAAAAACCCCACAACATAGATAACATATGACGATGGGTATAGGGGTAGAAAAGGATATCAAGGCCAAAGCTAAAATGATTTCCCTCAAAACGTATTTTGAAGAGTTTTTTAGAGCTGCAAGAATACATAGTCTGCTGAGGGCTCCCCAAATATTGATGAGATGTGTGTTATGCTAGTTTAAACCGCCGCTTCAGCTGTGAAACTGGAAAAAATACACTACATACAAGGATATCAAGGATACTTCAAATATGAATATTAAAGATTGATTAATTTCAAATTGTATCTAGCTTTTTTACTTTTATTACACTGGCCGACTTGACATTCTTTTAAGGATCGTATGAAAAAAGCTCAATGGAATAAGACAATGATTCATTGGTGAATTTAATATACAGAGTGTAGGTGTCACGGGTTCGTTCCCAACGTAAAACAAAAATGATGGCCAAGCCGAAAAATATCGTTTCTGCTTTTCTTTTATTGCTCCCCCATGTGAAAACAGTGAAGCGAGAAAACAAAAACAACTATTTACAGGAGTATTTACAGAACAACTTAGTCGGACAGCCAACACGATCATCAGATCCAGCACTCTCTCTCAAATGAGCTCAGCTCCCCTTTAAATACCCCCTTAGCCCCTCCCCCGGGTAAACCAAAATACCAATTAAGGGGTTTTAAGGACAAAAACAAAATAACAAAACTCCAGTTTCCTGCATAGAAACTCAAAATGAACCAAAATGACTCCATACAGTCTTCAAAACGTCAGGAACATATACAATATAATAATACAGAACAAAACACCCAAAATGGTTAAGCCCTTTGTCACGTGACTGGTTAAAATGTGAAGTTGAATAAAGTCCCTTTTCTAAGTCAGTAAAGACAGATAATAAAATCATTTTGCATTTGTACACATTTTGCACAAACCAAGGTGTGTAAGACCATCCTTCTGCATGAAAACATACATACCAACCAGAGCAAATAATCTAAACCGGCTATAAGTTTTTTTTAAGTTAAACTTTTTTAATTCCAAGTCACCTCTGTTCATATGAATTTTTGCTCAGATTTGGGCCAGAAAGCTAATGGCATCAAAGCCAATAATAATAATAATAATAATAATAATAATTATACCTGTGATCAAAAATCAGCGACTATGATGTCTAAATATCTTTAGCTAAGCCATGTAGGTCCCCAATCAATAACAAAGCTTTTACAAACAAATGCAAACAAACGAAAGGCCACGTACTATCGACTGCTGGTTGAAGTTTTGATTGAACAGCAAGCAGAATTTGAGATGTTCTCTGATGAGACGCCGGGTCCAAAGGGGAATTTTATTTACTATGATTCGCCACGTCTAAGTCACCACCCTGGGTTGTTCAGAGGTTGAGGCAGTGAAGGAGTTGTATCAGATATTCTTTTTCTTCCCTGCCTTGTTTTGATTTCTAATCTTTATTCGTCCTCAGACACATGATGCTGGTCATTAGGGCAAATCCAGCTCATTAGTTTAGAAACATTAAAAAGCCGTTTACCGAGCTACTACTTAGTAGATGTCAGTTAGCAGGAATTAAAAGACACCCTGCAGCCAATCAGAAACTATTTTTCACCCAGGTCAGTACATTAGGTCTCAGTCCTCTCCATGCTTGAGGTTTTTGAGCAGGCTGGATCTGTTATTAAAGTGCAGCCCAATCCCATTTTTAAAAGCCAGACACTATATTCACTGAAGGGCACAGTAAGGACTCATATGGCTAAAATGTTTGCTTCACTTTATCTTGTTTATGCAACATCATTGTATTCTACCACCGGACTGCTAAGGCAACCAAATTTCCCTTTGGGGATGAATAAAGTAATCTATTCTATTCTATCACGACATGATGGAGTTTTTGTTATTTCTGTAGAGAAAGTCTAATGAAATCACAGTTATATCGATGTTACTATTTGGTTGAAAGTTTTGATTAATGCAAGTAATAATGTTAATTTTTGATGGAGTTTTGGCGATTGTTACCCTGAGCCATGCAAGGAATTTTTTCCATATTTTAAAATGTGTTGAAGGGTTTCCCATCGAAAGAGCTCAAGGTTGTTCATCTTGGTCTCACAGTGGAGGAGCGGTTACTGGTTTAAATTAAGTTTTTTTTTCCCTTTTTCTCTCAGGTTTAAAGAACAGCCTTAGGCCTGAGAGGTTTGCTCTTTTTTCTAGACTAGAGGCCAAAAATTAACCCAAGGTTTCCAATATGACTCATTATTTCCACAATAAGAAGTAGAAGATGGTCAGAAATGTCTGACAAGCTTCCATTTTTCTGGCGTTGGCATGTTTCCTTTGGGCACTTTCCCCAAAAAAGGAGAATATTCAACAGATTTTGTCATGGATGGGCTCTGTCAGTTACAAGTAAATTGTAGCTTTGGAGATGAGGCCAGTGGTCACGCTGCTTGAGGAGAAGGTTGTGGGCTAAAGCAAAGTAAAATAAGTTAAAACGGGAACTTTTAAGGAACGGTGTTCAGTTTTGAGTCGTCCAATCTCAGTTGTGATTGTGTTCCAAGGTAGACTGCTCATCAACATGAGTAATGGGTGTTGAGTCAGAAACTTGCCCAAATTGGTGGTGATAGCGGGGTACAAAAAGTGCCCTCTGCTAAAAAAACGAAAACCCTAAATCAAGCAGAAAACTCTCCACAGGCTGGTAGTCTCTGCAGTTTTAACTTGGAGACATGTAAGCCTGTGGAATATTCCGCAACAGCTCTGTGATTAATACCACTGACATAGCGGTAACTAATGATCGATTGAGAATGCCAGGCTTCTAAAGACCATTTCCCCTTCACTAACTTTCCCTTTTTCAAAGCTATCTGATATTTTGATCACTGGCAGGGGCCATGTCGGTGGAATTAATCACTGTTTGGAACCAGAAAAATCTGCTCATAAAAGAACATTTTGAATGATTGATTCATCTTATGGTCACCTGATGCCGATGGAGGTTTTCAAACAACAGATTTTTATGACACAGCCTTTTCTGCAGTCACCCTTTCAGGTTTGTTAGGTTATGTGTACTGTATATGTTTAACAGATTGAGCACCAGATCAGACTGCATCTATGAAGCTCTCGCCCACAGTTTCTGAAAGCAATCTTGTTTTTCTTAAAGATTTACTTTAACATTTAAAGTGATATGGAGTGAACATCAGCCCCCTTTGCAGTTTTCCTACATTTATTTCAATCCATGCATATCCAATACGCTTCCTGTGTCCATCAATGAAATCTTCATTCATATTGAGAAAAAGCAACATGGCTCAACATTTACAGCCTTATGCATTATGCAGCAGAGGCTTTTAAAAAAGATGATTGGAGAATTCCCCTCTGAAATGCAGCTGCGGCATCAAAGCGTGAGTGGGAGTGAAATTAAATGGTACAGAAATAAATAATGGTGGACTTGATGTCTTTGCTAATTGGGATCTCTGGCACTTGGGTCAAAAGGCCTCCAGCAGGCACAGCTCTGTTGTTTTTTAAGGTGCTGAGGCACACACAATAAAAATATGCTCTCAGAAAAGAAAAAAAAAGTCCTCGGACAGACATTAAGCATGCTGAACACCCTTTTTTAGTGGGTGATGGGAATGCGATGCCACCGGAACAAAGGTGTGCCAATGCAGGTTAACCAAAAAAAAAAAAAAGTCACGTGTCAGAAAGTTGACTGGTCTGCTTTTGTTGCTGCATAAGTACAGGATTATCCCCCTTCAGGCGTGTTCCTCTGCTACGCAAACACTAGAGGGCCCCCTCCATGGACAGGAACACGGGCCCCCTCTGCTGTCATTCACACACTGCCGCACTCACACACACTCAGACTCAGCCACTCGAAGATGAATATTACCTATTCACTGACTGTCTAAACGGTGCCAAGGTAACACTTTTATTTTGTTTCTACCTTTAAACGCCAAAATCTGAAGCTTTCCTCTATTTGAAGGTGTCAATATCATGTCACGTGTCCAGGGCGCAAACAGATCTATATAGATATATATTAAGAGATTCTGGATGGATAGTACGTCTCTTCTTTCTGCCAACGGGCCACACCGCGTGCACCCATCTGTTCATTGGTTAACCCTATCAAATGACTGTAAACGAGCAGCCTCGGCTCTTTTTTTTCACGGGCTGCCATGACCTGCTGCTTCATTTTCAAAATTAACTGAGAGAAACGAGAGGGGGACTATTCACTCGCCTACACTCCTACAGAGAGAGAGAGAAGGAGAGAGAGGGAGATTAAAAAAAAGTGTTGGGTGAAATAAGACAATAAGGGTAGACTTAGGTAATGAGGACGTTTTACCTGCACGCAGGGTTTTAATATCAGCAGCACGCGGCGATGTGAGATAACCTTTGCGCGTCTGCGCCCGGATAGAGCGGTGCGCATTTATTTGTGCGCCTGTTGACCCGACTCCTCATCAACCCAATGAGCGCAGCGGAGGGAGGCTCTCTCTCTCTCTCTTTTCACCACGGCGCGCATCTCTCCTCCGTATCCTCCTCACTTTTCCAGTCAGCCAGCAAGCCTGTCGGAGCTCTCAAACTACAAGCCCCCCCCGAAAAAAACACTGTCACTCCGCGCTGACAAAACTGCAGGAAGGATTTTTCTAGCCTCTCGCGCCTCCACGCGTTTTTTTTTTATTCCCCCCCCCTCTCTCCGCCACTCAGGAAACCCGAATGGAGTTGCAGGCTTAATTTTTTTTTCAAGCGGAGGAAAAAGAAACGATGAAATAATGCAGCAGCGGAGAAGAATCCGAGTCTCACGAGTAAGTACAGCCCGACACCATAATGTACAGAAACCTTAACAGGTAGACCGTTAACGAGGGATGCGTGTGTGTGGCTGAGCAGGACTTTTCATGGCTGCATCTCAGTGCTTCAGTGCAAATTTACCTTCATATTTACAGGAAGGTGTCCTGCTCAGGCTACTTAGGTTATCTATACATACATACAGACACATAGATATGCGTATACATCCATAAATGCATGCATCAAAATTCACATTTGACCGTGCATGTGGTTTTATCTTCTCTAAATTTCTACTATGTCCGCGCTCTGCCCTCCACAGTTGGTGCGCAAAGACGGGTCTGATTAGAAGCTGCTCAACGCGTAAAACTTCAGAGGGCGAACGTAGTTTGCGAGCGTGGGCGCCGCCGAGTGTCACAGAGACGTTGAAAGCAAAGGGGGGAGCATAGAGAAACTTTGGTTTTTGTGTTTTATTTTGTTTTTGTGCGCATTGCAAACATCGTGGTGGGGAAAAAGGAAAGAGATAATCTTCTCGTGCATGTGGTTTTTCCACCTTGGACAGCTCCTTCGCTTCGTTTGCGCCTGGGCTTTCTGCACCGGGAGCTGTCCCTCCTCCCGTGGTGCTGAAACACCCCGTTAAGTGAGTTAAAATGCTCAAAATAGGAATACAAAACGATTGTAAAGAAAAAAAAATGATTAAAAAAAACATTTGAAATCTATTATTCACGTTTTTTTTCTTTTATCTCCTTTTTTAACATATACTATTGGGTATATTTATATATATATTTCAATTATTCTATTGCCATTATTAGCTCGCTCTTTCAGCTTATAGTCTCCAGGTCACGGCAGCTGCAAGCTGTCCACGCGTTATTATTCCACCGTTGACTTCAGGTGGAATTCGCTATGCTTCTTGTCCTTGGTGATCCGTCGCAGTGACCACTGTCACACGCTGCTTGTGGGAAAAAAAAGTTACCAAAACAAGCACTGACACTGTGCTAAAATCAAGCTTTTTGGTGCTCCGATCGCCTGTTCACCTGCATCAGTCTGAGCTGCAAAGTACTCAAAGGCAACCCTTTATGCCCACTTTTCATCTCTTCTTGAATACAACTGCAAATAAGACTGAATGGGAAGAAAAAATGTGTCACAGCCTAGTTTGTTTTTGATTAAAGGGCACAATTTACATCAAACTGCACCCTCGATTTCAAACGTTTCAAGGGGGTTATTCTGCCGGATCTAACTTTGTTTGTTTGATTGCATAGTCTGTACAAAAACAGGGACTTTGTGTTCGTACTTATCAGAAAAACAGCGGCTCACGTGTAATTTCACACAATTTTGATTCAGTGAGTAAACATGCCTCGGAAATAACTCGGGCAATGATCTCATCTGGATTGCTTTGATATCAGCGAGCTGCAGCACTGTTGACATGGCTCACCTGCAGCCAGCCTGCCTCCCCCTAAATCTGGCGCCGTCGCATGCATGTGTGGATGTCTGGAGAACGTCACGGTGCTCTGTGACAACGCTCGACCTGACACGCGTTGTTAAAACGTTATTTATAAGGAGCATGCGATTTTCTCCCCCCCAAAATCTTTCTTGGATAATCCCTGGGAACAACAGATTAAAGCCAAGCAATCTGATATCTTGGGCTGAATGGCCTCAGAGCACAGGCATTCCCATTTGTTGTTCAGATGTTGCAGAATAATGTGAAAACAAGATTGGGATAGAGGGTCATGGCTGCTGCAGATGGATCATTTGTAATGATGAAGCGACATGTTGACTTTTTTTTTTGTTTAAAGCTCCATCTTTCATGGCGTTTTGCTCCCCTCAGATACAGATTTTTCCCTCGCTCTCATTTGAGCTGTCACATCTGACTTGTTCAAATGTTTATTCGGCTCAATACGCTGTTATTCCTACCCCCCTGTCTTTCTGACAACTCCTCAAAAGAGTAAGAGGGGAACTAACAAACTGTGATTGCCTCCTTTTAGGTCTCCCCCTCAAAATAACACCAAATGGATGCTGTGCTGCGAGCCCTCGACTCCCCCCCCCACCACCACCAACCACCAACCACCAACCAACTGCTGTGGAAGCATGCCAAGCCATGCAAGTGACCTTTATCACGCCATGAATGCGAGCTCCACCGTTCAAAGAGGACACAAGTAACCTTTTCTTGTTATCTAAGAAGAAGGGGGCTGTTGATCTGAAGAGAGGGAAAAAGAGGACGGGGAAAGAGACAGAGGGAGGAAAGTCTTCCTGAAACAAACAAACATACAAACATATAAATAAACAAACACACGACGACAGGATGCCGAGGCGGTGCGAGGAGATGCTCGTGGATCTGTGGATGTCCTTGCTGCTGGTGTGGATTACTTGCGTTCCCTCCGTCTCTATGACGCCTATCGCAGGCCGGTCCAGAAGTCCGCAAACCGGTGGGTCCGCAGCGGCGGCGAGCGGTCTCGGCGAAGGACAAAGATTACTGAGCCGCGCCAAGAGAGGATGGGTTTGGAATCAAATGTTTGTGCTGGAGGAATTCTCTGGACCCGATCCAATTCTGGTTGGCAGGGTGAGTGCTTGCGATTGTCAGCGTTATATTAAGCTCGCTTATCGTGTGGAAACATTAATTCGGCCACTGAATGCTCCTTTAGTTTTTTTTTTCTCCTTCTTCTTCTTCTCCTTTTCTTTTTTTTTTTTTGTTTTCTTCCCATGGGCAGTGGGACAGTTCTGGTTGTCAAGGGGAAACAGAGATATGGTGTATGTGAGAGAAAAGCTGGTGTGGAGGGAGGGGGGGGATGCCACAAAATGCTTGTGGAGATAATTAAACTCCCGTCAAGAAGTCGTAGGACATTTTTAGCTTTTCTTTTTTGGATTTGGTATTCATTGAAATACGTTTTTTGTTTGAATTACGGTTTCCTGCAAAGAGAACTGAATAATATCACGCTGCTCCCTTTTTTTCCCCCTTATATATATTGTTTTTCACCCTCTTTACCTGATGAAATTGCCCTCTAGAAGCACTTGTGAGCCATACGCGAAATAGGCAGGGTCATATTTTCCATGGCAGCTCTGCAACGAGCAGAAACAGCAAGGAATTTTCCTACGGTTAGGGGCCACCTGCTCTCTGGCCTGTGTGGAAGTGTCAGGCAGGTTTCGGGGGAGTGGACGGCTGCCGGTCAGCCCCGGCCAAAAGCAGCTTGTTCACAGCTCATTGCTGGGACTCACCTGGGGAGTCGGCCCTGGCAGTCACACTCGCATCCCTCCCTCAGAATATCATCCAGCCATTCTGGCACGGGGAGGCACACGCGGGGCCATCAAGTATAATATTTGATCTTGTTTGGTAATAGCTTTAGCAAACAGATTACCACCACCTCGTATTTGAACAATGCTATTTCTCTGTTGTTTATGAAATATTCCCAAAGAATTGAAAGGTTTTCGATCAACCCCTATTGCAACTCAGTCACCCAAGTCCAAATAGACACTTAAAATGTCACTTCCCTAGTTTTTATTAGCTTTTTTTGTTCCTCTTTTTTGTTCGTTTTGTCATAATGCCGCATCAATTAAACATTTGCCACCTTGCGGGATTCGCACCTGTGTTTTCTGAATGTTGCACAAACACAACAAAAACGCTGTTAAGTGATGCATCAATATCTCAGGCTCAATTAGGCAGCCTCTGCAGGATTTGACAATGACTGCTCATCAGAAAATGCTGGAAGAAACAAAGTGTCCACATGCGAGTTTTGAGGTTTGCGCTCGCAGCTGGGAGATACCAAGCGTCATGGATTTTGTGGTTATCACCTGGCAAAGTGTTGTGTAATCACGGTTCTGGAGGGGGAAAATTGATGAAAAAGGAGAAAAAACAGAAAGATAGAGAGAAAAACAATGTGAAAACACGCAGTTTCGATTGAGGAGCGCCTCCGGTCAGAGTTTGAACCGTGGATAAAATGCTGGTGGCACAAAACCCTGTTAAGATTCATCTGGTGAAGGATGCGTTCTCTCAAGGCCTTTGCTAACGCGGTTGGAAAGTTGACTGTAGGACGGGTTAGTCACAGGTTTGAGCCGCATCTTCCAGTTGAAGGACGGAGCGAAGATAGGGTGCCGGGGAAAAAAAAAGGGGGCGACTTGGGGGCGAAGACGAACGCCGTTCGCCTCTCTCTGCTAAAAAGCCATGATGATGGGTTGCGTTCACCGCAAGGTTAAGTGCTCATGAGCATGCCTGGCAGAGCCAAGATAAGTTAGACCAAGATGGCACGGCACCGGTTCGACGCCATAAATCTGTCCCCCCTCCCACCTCGGTTCCTCTGTGTCTCCTTTTCCTCCCCTTTTTCTCTCTTCTGTGATTCTCACGCTTAATTAAAGAATGAATCAAACGGGTGGGAGGTGCGATTCAAATGGGTCATCCAGTTCTTTGAGTATTTTGCACAATTTTTTCTCTACGGCGTGCGAGTGCATGAGGAAGTGGAACGATTATCAAGGAAGTCCAGGCCAAGGTTGGACGCTTTCCATCTCATTGTTTTCATTACTGGTGCTCTCCGAGCTTTAATTATACTCGCCAATCCCCAATCTTTTTTTTTTTTTTTTTTGCGACAGGGCTCCCCTCTTCTACACCAACAAGAAAAAAAAAGGGTGGAGGGGTATAAGGAGACTGTGTTGGTGAGAAAGATTGTAACATTGATTTTTTTTTTATGTTATCCAAGGCTCTCCTTCTTTCTCTCTCAGCAGAGTCAATTAGCATAGAGGCAGAAGAGGAGGGGGGGAGAGGGACAAGGTGGAGGCGGAGGTGTGGAAGAGCGCGAAGGACGGCCACAAGGCGTGACAGTCCCCCCCCTCCTCCTCCTCCCCTCTTTCCCTTTCGCTGTTCTTCTTCAGCGCATCCTTTCTTGACATTGTGATTCAGCGAGCGGCGTGTTCGTCAGCCCCCGTCGGTCCCGTCGGCGTCGGTGGGAGGCAGACATGCAGTACCTGTTAAAGCGAAGCAGGGGAGACAGCTGTGAAAGCTTGTTGCTCGGCTGTAGCTTAAAGCCCTACACGGAGCCGGGGAGGATTTTTAGGGATTATTTATCATGAGCCAAGGAATGGTTCAGAAATATCCCGTCATTAACGGAAAATAGGCAAATGTGGAGAGGCAGATAGACTTCAAGCGTTCACTTGGACGGAGCGTAGGTCTAAAAAAACAAGCAGAAGATAGCATATGAGTAAGATAGCATGTGTAAGTGAGCACAGCTTTTGACGTACCACTATGAAAGAAAAATGACTTTGGTTTCGAATTAAATCTGAGTTCTAGGGTCTTGTTGACTGTCTTCTTTCACTTTATTATCTTGTCAGCCATGTTTTCAATCACTTTGTCTCTTCAGTCGAGGCTACTTCAGTCATTAAAATGTGCAACAAAGCAACTCGATTACTTAGACCAAAAGACGAGTGGCACACAAATTGCTATGTTTGAACCAAGGAGATATCGGGTTTGTCGTCTTCATAGAGAGAGCAGATTGATAGCAGCTTAAGCTGGAATTTCTAAAACAGTCTCAGATATGACATGTTGACCCATTACAACTTCTACTCTTTCAACACATGGTCATTTAGAATTGATGTATCTCAGTGCTAGAATGCTAGAATGGAAACACAAGATTTATTTTCTTTTAAACCAGCTGTTCGACAGGACTCAAGTCTGGCATTGGAGTCCTGGAATAATGGAGACCTGCAAGAAGTTACAATGACACTTTGTTGGCACCCCCAAGCTCAGATCTTTTTTTTTTTTTATCTTATAACAGTACGTTTAACATCAAGGTCATAAAATGTTGCATTATCACAAAAAAGATGAATAGTACAGTTCCTAAGTCCAAGTGTTGTGGACTGTATCTACTTTATTTTCAATGCAGTTCCTTTTTTTACTTTTATTTCTACGAGTGGCCCTGAGATAAAACAGATTTAAAATGTGATGGTTCATATGAGAAAGATATTTTGATTGCTTACTTCTGTCTGTTTACTATTTTGGTTTGCTGTTCATGTATATTGGCTCTATTGTTTTCAAAGTCCAATTCAAACCCCCTTTGCTTCTCTCTGTACTTTTGGACTTCCCTTTCTGTGTCTGTCCACCCCCACCTGCTTCTTTTTCTTTTCTTTTTTTCTATCTGTGATGGGGTGATTATGGGAAAGAGTGACTCTTAAGCTCTGGTAAACCTGCCCCAGGGGGCTGACGGGGTGTGGTACCGTGACATTGTTAAATTCTCTCCAAGCGTTTGGCACTGTGCGGCAAAGAGGCGACGCTGCGGTGAAACTGAGCCCCGAAATGCAGCGCGGGGGCTTTCGGGTCCCGCTGCTGCCGCTTTACTGCAGATCAAAAGGTTGATCCGGCTTCTCGACTCAATTGTTGGCGATTTGGCTCGTGACAAGTGCCGATCCCCCCCACATCCACGCTTGCATTTACCTCGACTCCCACGAGTCTGAGCCGGTATCTGGCTCTGCCTTTGATTGATGGATGAGGAGTGGGAGTTAATGAGAATAATAGCCAAATTATTGCCCGTGATTGATAGCCATTATGACACGTAAATTACAAGTATTGGCTCTGATATAATGAATTTTTGAAACATAGCCCAAATTAGAACACAGGTTTGGGTGCCACAGTTAGAGGGCTGAGTCAAAAAAAGCTGTTATTAAATCCGGGAAAGGAAAGCCCATCGGTGTTTGTTGGACTTCAACTCCATTTCCATTTGGTTTCTCACACCCACAACAGCTCCTGAAATACAGCTCTGTAATCTCTCTTGAAGCAGCACCACACAGATCCGTATTGAGCGGCAGTCTAGCAGCAGCAGCTCCCTTTTTTCTCTCAGCCTTTAGATCTCCATCCCCACCTCGTGTGTAATTTAGAAAAAAAAAAAACATGCTTACATCTTTCTGCCTGCCTCTGTTACCACGCTCCCCCCTTTCTCCTCTGGGCTCACCTGTATAGTATATCACTAATGCCAGCAGAGCCATTATATCAATGGACCATGGTCACAGTCTCCCCCTCTTACTTTCAAATCTCTCTCTGTGTCTGTCCCTTCCCGGTCTGTAATAAAACACTGGGCGCAGTGATGGCTCTGATAGAGCTGTGGGATCGCATTAGCGCTGCCCTTGAAGAGCTTTGACAGGTTGTCCATGGCTTTGTGTCGTCGTCCCCGGTGCCCATTAACAAGCCGAGTGTATACGTACGTGCATATGTGTGCTGAGTGACCATCCACCGGACAGTGTGCAGGCGGACTGAAATGATACGAGCGGACACAGGGGCCTGGATGGAGTATATTTAGACACGAGGGTTGTGTGTACAACAGTAAATACAGTGTGTCCGAGAGGCTTTATGGCCGGTGTGTGGCTTTGCAAACATTTGCTGAGTTGTCAGCATGGTCGTGTTTATGACAGATTTCTCTCCAAACTGCACGGCGTGCGCTCGGAGCAGAAATTGCAGGGGCTGAAATCTGTGGCGCTTCAAATTTACAGGTGACCTTATCCCGGCTGGCATTATTACTTTTCCCCCGTATATTGATATGGCCTGTATCTTAAAATGTTATTGCAGAGTATTTTCATTTTTACCAGCCTGTCCATGATGATTTGAGGTGTTTATTTTTACATTGTGCGTCGTCCCGCAAACATTTCCCATCCCTCTACTCTCTTTATGTCTCCATACTTAAAACCATGTTGCTCGTGCACCTAGCAACTGCCGCGCATTTAAACTGCACGCTGCATTTTCCTTCTTCGTGCGCATTTTTCCAGAAGGGGAGCAGAAATCATGTTTCGGCTCAGCGTATCATAAGGAGGCACATGGCACGTCTCGTCCAGCTCTCCTGTGTACATGCATCAGCTGCAATAATAATTTAACAGGAAAGCACATCCATTCACACACGCTTTTCCAGAGTCCCTGAGCAAAATAACAAGCTCGCCGCTATCACTCACATCTGCGGCTCAGCGTGATTAAATCCATGTCGTACAGTGAGTAGCTCGTGCGGGGGCCACTTTCCCCGAGCTTCTACATCACTGCTAATTCGTAGCAAATGGCCCCCCTTTATGGTTTTTACCCGGGACTGCGTCGACCACGATTAGCACGCTCCCATGTCAGTGTTTGTCGGTCAGCTGCATCTAACTCTTCCAGCCTGAAATGGAGAGCATTCCCGGCCTCTCATTAAGGCTGAATCTCTACCCGGCCCCTCTCTTAACTGCCTTCCCTCCCCTCTCCTCTCATTTCCTCTCTCTCTCTCTCTCTCTCTTCGAGGCTCACCGGGCTTGGCCTGTGCTGGCTCTGCGGAGGTGGAGCACTTAGTGGGCTAAATCATCTGGCTCTCTGCCTTGAACTTTGCTCTAACTAATTTATAGGAATTAAAGCAGTTCACCTCGGAGACTCGGCCGGCGCGTTGTCATGTCTAAATTACTCTTCTTTTAATATGATTCTCGAAATGATGGAGGTTTTAGCTTTGTTTGGATTATATCTTTTTTCAACGCATCAAAATAAGAAATTTGCAGTCTAACAGACTTAAGCCATTCGGCTTTTGTCTTGTGCAGAGATTAGAATGATTTTAGATTCCTTAGCACTTAACATCCCCCGTTTATTATCACATTGTCACTGTTTCGGATGCCTAAATTAAGAAAACGAGACAGCGGAATGATGTTGGACGTTTCACTTACTTATGAATATGGGCTGTGTTTCCCTCGTCACATCTCTGGCCAAGAATTAGTTGCTGTAAATGAGGTTACAATTATTCCAATCTGATTATTCAAATCAAAAGATTACGATTATCTGAAACCTGCTAATTGGCCCTTGCCTCTGACATAGTTGTTGCGGGCAGCGTTAGGAGAAGTATCTACATATTCTCGCTTCCATGTGCCAGTGTCCTCTTGTGGGCTCGCTGTTTGGCTCAACTCCCTAAAGAAGCTCCTCTCCTATGGATAGATCCCAGTGTATGTGTAATGCTGCGGGCGGCTTATCCCAATGCGCCTCTGCTCCAAAACGCGTCCCATCAGCCAAACTGGGACTGCCGGAGTAATCTTGTTAAAGAATGGATGTTGTTATTGTGCAAGCATTTGGCTTCACGGTTTTGCTTGGAGCACACGTGGGCTGAAGCAGGAGAGACAATGAGGGAGGGAGGGGGGGGGTTTATTTATGGCACTTAAAAGATGACAGCCCTTTTTTTTTTTT
>JABUIW010000020.1:17971727-18009606 GCA_013363375.1 Menidia beryllina | reverse complement strand
CCCCCCCCCCCCCCCTCCCCCTGTCAGGCCTCCTGTAACCCATCCTCACTTTCACGCGCTAATAGCAACAGCGCATCGGTAAACAATGGATGTGGCATTTACCTGGAGACCGGTGTGTTCACCTATAACAGATATTAAAGATGATGATAATCATCACCGCTGAGTGGAACGCACAGGGTGCCTCACCTCAATCAATGAATTGGCAGTAAAAAAAAAAAAGTAAGAATCAATGGCCCTGTCCTTTGCACTCTTTTCTCCCTCATTGCAAAAAAACTCCGAACTCTGGTGTCTGGGTGCCAACAGACTGCGGCTTTGACCTTTCTCTCAAATGAATTATTTTGGTTTAATGATCCCTTCTGCAGAAAGAACAAAATGATAGCTAAAATAATAGGCAAGGGACTCAAAGGGGGGTGGTATAAAAGGGCACCCCCCCCCCCCCTACCCTCCACACACCCTTTCATACTTTATTCTCCAGCATTGCTTAGGCTCTGCTTGAGAGGACACCTGTATCCCTCTAATAATACCCCTTCCATGTGTTCATGTCTCCAAGGTGCTTTGGATACATCCAGTCAGTGCCGTATACATCAACCGGATTGAAGAAATAGTAACATAGACAAGCAGGTGGTGGTTATGAAAAAAAAAAAGTCCTTCATTAAGTGTGCCTGTGTGAAAGCCACACTTTTACATTTCTTTTTATCTTTCCTCCTTTAATGTTTGATTAAGTACTCTTTTTTTTCAGTTCACATTAGGAAAAGGGGGCGGGAAGTGGAAGGGGGTGGTGGCTGCGTCATGAGAGTCGGGGTTGTGGGGGGGGTGGGGGGTGGTCTGCATTAAAAATTCAACACGTTATAATATAAAATCCAGATGAATCATAAATGCTTAATGGGAAACAGGGCTAAGCGTGGCGGATGTTGAAACTGTTCCCAAGGAAGTTCGTGCGCTTCGTCCACCAAGTGCCGAATACACGTTGAAGGATGCGACATGTTACCTCTCCCCTCTCAATTTCGGCAAAATGAGGTGCTGAGGGATCGAATGGGAGGTACTGGAAACAGGCGGAAAGCTTTTAGGGGCAATAGACCTTCTGTTGTCCTCCCATGCTGCAACTGCTTGTTGTTCTACTTGTGGAGTGGACGTGCACTGATGGCCTATCTGATGAAATATTAAAAAATCTTTGCTAACGCCCACCCTCCTCTGTTGTTTTCTAATGAAAGCTCCAATGAGATCTTCTTTTGTTATGAATTATAAATGTATAATTAGGAGACCGTTGTCATGGGAGTTATGAAAAGGGGTCGAGTAGCATCATTACACAAGGTGGAGCATTAAAACTCGGAGGGATTTTATTTGAGCAACTTCCTTCTTGTTTTCCTGTATGGGAGTGGTTTTACATTTGTGGAGACATTGTTTGTTCTCCCATGGCAGCAGCTCTTTGATATCCGAGAGCTCGGACTGCTGGCTGACCGGGTGTCCATGCCGCCCTACTGAGTGGTAAAGGTTATACTCCATTGGTGATGGAAAAAATAAATAAATAAACTTTATTCCTTCTTTGTTGTATTGTATTGTCTGTTTAATAACCAACCAAGACCCTATTTTAGTTTACCCTATTTACAACCACATAGAGTACGTCTCCATTCTGTGTACTTTACCATCTGACCTTAACTAAGTAGTCTGAAATAATTATAACAGACCCAAATGATGGGAAAAGGAAAAAAAAGTGTCTGAAGGTAACTAAGAACCAAACCTGCCAGAAAACGAATAGAAGTGTCTCTTGCTGTTATTTCTGTAATACTACTGCTTCTCTGCTTTGTTTGACTTGAAAGGGCCAATATCCAGGCCATGTTGTTTATATGAGTGATGTAATATTTCCAATTCTTTTTCTCCTTTTTAGCTGTGGCAGGTTACAGTGTTGTATTGATGTGTTTAACAAAACCCCCACATAGTTACACTGCCTCTTTCAGTTTCTGTTGGTATATCGAGGGACCATCCTTTCATGCTGTTAAAGCTCAGATGGTAAACGATTCTGAAGTAGGAGCCAAAAAAGTTTAAGAACTTATCGCAAGGAAAATTTTGAAAAGTATAATGGCTATTGGAAACATGAGTCTAAATCTGCTACATCTTGCACAAAACTCTTGAAAGTGGATATTTATGCACAACACTTGCATAGATCAGATTGATTAATGGCTTTTCAATGTATTTAAGAATGATAGTGCAAACATAATTGGAGAAAATATAGGTTTCAGTGCAAGAAAAAACATATCAAGAGATGAAGGTAACATCAATCTTAAGTTCAGCAAATATGTATATCTTTTTTTATAGAGGAACAGTACAAATGTTACTGTAAAACACTGAAATCCCAAAAGAATTTCTTTCTTTTACATATACTTTTTTCTCATCTTGTTAAAGATGACTTGGAAGATTTCTTTGCTGTATTAAAATCCTAACTTTTCCACCAAAGCATCATCTGACAAAAAGTCTAAAACTAATGTCTGCACAGTAAATTTAACTCCAAGCAAATGTGTTGATGTCCCACAGAGAAAATTAACCAAACTTGGATGAAAAAGACAATTGCCAAATTTGCAAATGACCCCCCTTGTACAGCTCCAAACATGGCACAGTTTCTATTATCTAATTTCAATTCTATTTGAGGAGCAATAACTTGAAAATTTGGGTAACAAGTGCTAACTTCGACTTTTTACACAAAAACATCTTGTTTTTCTTGTGTTTATCCATTTTTACTGGCTGTGTGGTCATTGTAATTAAAGCTAAATCATTTTTACTCCTGCAGTAACTCGCAATTTGTAAAATAAAACTCAATTTACGTAATATACCGTTGATTTCAGACCAAAATGTATTTTTTTTGGGAGAACACTGTCTGCACATTTTTGTTCCTACTTTGATCAAAGGTTATGCTACAGAAATTGAATCAAATGCATAAAAGTATACAATATTGATTTTCTTTAACCCAAAATAATTCTGTTTTCAAACTCTTAATCAGATTTTATGATGTAACACTAACAGTCAGTTTTATAAGCTTCCCCTGCTCGGGGTCACAAGGGGCTTGGAGACAGACCCAGAATGCACTGGGCAAGAGGCAGTAGATTGGCACCTTCACAGGCTGCCAATCTATCACAGTTGAATGCACCCCCCCCCCCCCCCCCCACACACACACACACACACACACACAAACAAATACAACACATTCACACTTACAGGCAATTTAGAATTGCCAGTTCACCCAAACCTATGTCTGTGGGTGGAAACTGGAGCACAGTGCATCTTTTATTTATACGGTACAACTTATTTTTAGTTAGATTCTACTTTTGGTTTTGTTTGTCATGTCAAGAATATGAAAAAAAAAAAAAAAAACAATAAAACATTTTTTGTCATTAACGATATTGTTCAGGGCAATGGATTGAACTTTTTTTAAGTCATTCATATTAGTTGTCTTTATCATCTCCTATTGAAAGTATATTCAAATTCCAAGCAATAATAACAAGGAAATTAAAGACTGCCTTGCATTTCAAATAAATAAGAAGCTGTGTCTCCCCCCCTAAAAGAGAGTCCTGAGAGATGACTCTCCTCGCTTCTAAGAAAAAGGAACTCGGCCAAATGGCACGGTTCCCTGTTATGTTACTTCCTGTACTTTATCTGCGTCACAAAACCATGTTAGCTGATGAAACAAGGAGCAGCTGCGGTGAGGCTGCAATATTCTAATGGCTCCACGGATCTTTGACTGGTTTGGGGGGCAGATGGGGGGGTGCAGATGCGACCTGGGCCAACCTCAAACCTACTGCAGCCTCCATCTGGATGGAAGCGGTCACACGGGGCCCTCGTTTCCCCCCCTCCGTCTCAATCCGTGCAGCCAGCACCCGCTTTGAAACCGCCACTTGCCAAAGATGTGGCCGCATAAACACAGTTGCACGTGGAAACGCGAATTGTCCGTGTGCCTCTTTGAGTGGCCAGATAAGAAAACATGACATTATCTGTTTTTTTTTTTGGTTGCGCTCACACGCATACGGGGAGTGCACACATCCTCAGCGGGTGTACATTCAAAATGTTAATGCCGTGTCTGTCTCGACGACCTTTTCCTCTTTTGTTGACGCCGAGACGTTTTTTTTTATTTTATTTTTTATAAATACCGTGTTGATATCCTGGGATGTGTAATTACTGCACTGCAGCGGCACTCGGCCCTCTTTATTAGTTTTCCGACAATGGCCTTCCCCTGTCAATGCTGAGGGGGTTGTGTGTGTTTGTGCCTTTCAGAGTCTGAAAGGCCTTCCTGTTGTGCGGTTTGCACAGCTGAATCATATAAAACGCATAAAGTCCCTGTTCTGCAACTCACACAAGTCTTATAAAGATGAAGGTATATACATGTCAATACATATATGTAATTTTCGCTCAACAGTAGCATTAACATCCAAAATAACCCATTCCCGTACAGGTATTCATCTACAGGAGCTTGTTAGAAACAATCCCCAGGGATTCATAAATGGATCATATCCAGTCCGACACACGGATGAAAATAGGATGAAGGGATTTGACTGCGCGGGTACCTGAGCGTGCTGCATTACTCCGACAAATACCACATCAGATGGAGTTAGGATTCAGATCAGGTGTCTCGCCGGCTGGATTTTTCGGCGCACAATGCGCGAGCTAACATTTACAATGCAAAAGCCGGAGCAGGATTCCTGCCTTTTGTTGCATCACTGCTGCTGAGGTAAAAAAAAAAGCATGTCAAAAAAGGTGTCTGTGTACGCGTAATGGGATCAGGCTCCGCACCGGCTTGGCGTCAGTCGATAAGAATCACACTCCCCGGGTTCAACTTTGGGGGGATTAAGGCAGAGGCCGTTTGATCTCGGCGGTTTTTGCATAAAATCATAAGTCTCCCGAATCCTGTGGCAAAGGAGCTGAGTTGGCTAATTGAGAGGTGCTTCAGCACGCCGGGGTGGACTGTAAGCGCGGTTTCACGCGGCGTCCCTCGAAATGCCTTTGACAGCACGACAGTTAAACCAGAATGTGTGTTAATGATGTTTTTCAGAGTGGCAGAGAATAGAGGGGGCATTTAGAGCTTGTGGAGCAAAACGATGTGCTGCAACCAGACTTTCAAACGGAGCTAACGCATTTTCATTCAGCCCCTTTGTGCGTGTGTCCGAAAGGGATCTTATCCCAATCTCAGCAGGCAATCAGACAGGAAACTGAACTTATCTATCATCAAATAGAAAACTGCGGTCTGCCCCGGGCGTACGGAAGCGCATTTCTAAAATGCTTCTGGAGGCTGGAGGCAACGTCCCCTGTGCCCACAGCAGATCTTTATTCGCCTGAGAAGCCAACGCAGCAAAAGTAGACCAGGGTGTGCCAGTTACGGAACATAATTGCTACTAATGACCATTAGGAGTTTGGTTTTCATCCTCCGGGGGCCGTAGGAAAAAAGGCCTTTCGTCTTATCAGTTGATTAGAAACAAATATACGGGCCGGATCCTGCATATTAAGTGAACGGGGGCTAAAATGGTGCTACTCCATCAGGCAGAAGCCTAATGGAGTGGCGGGAAGCTCTAGCCTCTGCTAAAGTGTCAGTAAATGGACCAGTACTCACAAACACCAGCTCCACTTCCCAAACATCGGTAAGGTTTTTTTTTTTTTTTTCCCCTTCTGTTGTCAGATGAAATTGTATCTAACACAAAAAAAAGAAAGAATAAGACAGAAAAAAAAAGACCAAAGCCTGGGGTTTGGACTCTCCTGCTCAGATTGCTGTAGACATTTGTCCTGATCTTTAATAAAAGCACTTGATCCTCTTTAGCAGCAGGTCTGGCATCAAACTGCTACTTATGGCAGCAAAGTTGTTGTTGTTGTTTTTTTCTTTCTTCTTCTTCTTCTTGTATTTCCCTCTCAGAGGATTCATTTGCATTATGCAAATGAACAATTGATATGGATCTTCTCCCCTCCGATGAACATTTTGCACAGCAATTTGCCAGGCAAGTAATTACTTATTGACAGAATGATATTACACAGGAAATTGTTGTGTAAAATGGCAAACTCATACCATTGTAATGATGGGGGGAAAAAAATAAAAATAACAATAATAAAATTAGAAATCATCAGTTAAATGGACATGAGTTATGGGGGCTGGCACTCATCGCTGCTGTTCCCCTCAACGCCACCTGTGGTTGCACTCTGGGCTCGTGGTTTTGCATTTTAATTAATTCCGAACATTATTAAGGATACAAATTCATTGTCTCACTCTGCTGCTCGACGCAATATAGTTGAGCTGAAGGAATATCAGCAATTATCCATATTGCGATGGAATATTTTTGCTGTACGTGTGTGTAACCTGTGTCACGTTGTGTTCCTTTTCTTTTTTTTACCCCCTTTCCTTTCTCGCCACAGTGAAGCTAAACAGTTGGAGAATACTTTCGAGCGAATTAAAAATGAAATTAAACTAAAGCAGCATGGCCCGCAACTGTAAATATGCTAAATTTCCCTTCCTCTTGCTCATGCTTCATGTGATTTCCTCTGTTGAATTATAAATCACAGGTTGCATCCAAAAAGATGTAAATGCATTTATAATTTACAGAACAGTGCAGATGTCTTGACCACTCCTAAATTATTTTCAGATTTCAAGGAAACCATGAAAGGGGAGTAACACTTTATTGAAATGTATACAAACATATTTGGAAAAAAACTGTAAAAACAGGCAAAAGCAGAGTTGATTAAGTTCTTTAGCGTGTAGTTGGAATCTGATTTGACCGCGATATCTTACTTTTTTTACGCAGCGTGAACTCTCTTTGAAAACCATTGCTTTTCATTTCCTAAAGTAGTCTCCAGAAATAATTTTGTGCACACTCAGAAGTATTTTTTAGGTGCCTTTTGGTCCAGTCTCCATCAAAATGATTCCAAACTCTTTCAGCAAAGCAAGGGTCTTGACTATGTGGAGACTATGACTAATTTTAAGTATACTCTTACAGCAAACAAGCATCAAGTAATTTTTAGGTCACATAATGCAAAAAAATAAGCAAATGTTAATTTAATGCTTGGCAAATGGTTTGTTACTTTCCATTTGGTGAATTCTATCGTTTAGATTTTTTCAAAATATTTTAGTATATATATATATGAGTGTGTGTCTGTGTGTGCGTGTGCACATGTGGGTAGATCTGTCTTTACAGATTTCATATTTAAATTATTCACTGGATATGATCTGTTGTCAGTTATTTTCAGCCCAGCTCTCATGTCATTCGGCATACGTCCACCATTTTGCTCGGTTTTCCTCTCTTAAGAATGACTTTTGGCCCCTCAGACAAACTTTGATGGGGCTTCAGTGAACTGTTGAAAGAAACTAAGATGCATCTCTGTGGTCTTTGAAGGATCTGTTCCTGTTTTGTCAAGACGGACATATTCTGCACAACTGATAGAGACAGTTTTTAAGGTCTGACACTTCCTTTGTTAAGTTTTCTTGCTTTTTCTTGTTATTTGTTTTTTTAAGGACACGCTGCACACAGTCCTCAGGTAAGCCACTTTTTTTTTAAGGTGGGATTTCTTTGAGAGCCACCTTTTTGTTGTAAACAAACAATTTGACTTACCGGGAATCTGGCTTCCCCACTTATTTCTGAGCTGTTTGTTATTTTTACCAAAACCATCACTTTTTAAAAAGTTTTTTTCTTGAGATAGGCCCCTTCTTTTGCTTGAAGGATTCAAAGATTACAAGTACAAAATAAGTAATAGAATAGGTGATAGAATGAATAAGAAATTAATAAGTATACACATAAAGCATCTGAAAACGGACAGATATGTGGACTGCAGTAAAAATGAATTAAACTTTTGACCATGACATACTTTGGAAAGCCTAAATAATCATTGACATAGTCCACCTAAAGAGGCTAGGAGGAAAGTTTTGCTTCTTGGAACAAATATTCAGAAATGATATTTGGCGCACTACTTTTGTGTATCTTATGTCATTGTGTGATAATTATTTTTACAGAAGGATTTTGTGGAAGTGGCAGCCATACGGCACCAAAATATTCAAAAACAAGGCCCACTTGTGCATCGTAACCTCTGTGAAAACAGAAAGAGAAAAACCAACACATGTCAATAAGACAATTATCATCACTCCAACAGCATCTGTATACAATGAGAAAAACATGTGGGAGACAGCTTCACTTCATAATGACCCAACTCACTTCTATTTCTCCTCACTGGTTTCCACCTTTGCTGCACAAAGAAATGATTTCCCAGCATGTTTGCGTCAGTGCCGCTCCAGCCCTAATATCGAGCATCCCCAGAGTTTGGCACCTGGAGGAAAACAGAAAAAGGGAAAAGAAAAAAAAGGGCCAGTATGCAGCTGCATTTTCTTCCCCAGTAATCGAATCCCTCAAAAGGGGTCCATTTTTCTTCATCTCCCCAGGTCCACAGGACCTTTAAACAGAGCAAGGCACCAAAAGAAAGCGCCATAGAACACAATTATAATTCCAATATAGTCTTGTAAAGAAAATGTAAACAGATAGCCGAGCTGCAAAGCTGCCCCCATTTTCCCACAAGACTGGTAATAAAGTAGAAAAGATGTAATACTGGAAGAGGCTTTTTACCCCTTGTCCTTTTCTCACTCCAGAAATTGAAAAAGTGTGGCTTTCTGCAGTGATGCTGGTGGGAAAAGAGATGCTGAGAGATTTATGAGAGATTTAAAGGGAAGACAGAGCAGGGGTGGATTTTACCAGAGGCATTAATGTGCTTTTGCAAATGAACTTTAATGCACGAGTATTGATAAGAATAAATGGTGCTCAACAGTGCGGGCTGAAACACTCTTTCCAGAACAGTAACTGAGAATGTTTTTTGTCACAAGCTCAATTTCTGAAAACCTACCGTCTCTGACACGAGGACACAAACAAGCCGCCATCCCCTTAAGAAATGTCAGCAAGAGCAAATTGGTGGCAAATTTTGATTCGTAAGAGTGCGCAGCTTTGCCATTGGCAAATCTCGAATTCACAGCGCAAGACATTTTTATCCCTTTCCATGGAATACTTTTTTCCCCCCATTCTCTCTTGAATATTCCGTTTGTTGTGTGTTGTCTTGGGGGTTGCGTTTGTTTTACGCCCAGTTTTGTTTTTTTTCGCTAGTTTATTCTCCAATCACTGGAATGCAGGGAAAAACAGCGCTAGGCTGCTTATGATAATTTCCTGGCAGTGGTTTGTGACTGTCCTAATAATTATTACTGGTTTTCTGTGGAAGCCACTCGGGCTCACAGCTTAGGGTTGTGTGTGTGTTTGTGTGTGTGTGTACTCGTGGGATGCAGACAGAGCTATTCGGATGACTGACATTCACAGCAGCCATCTATTTTTTTTTACCTTTAATGCAAATAATGTTTGTAAAAGGAGCTGAAGGGTTAAATGACATAGTCTGGTCAGATATTTCCAACTCCCTCTCTATTGTGACTTATCGCTAAACAGGTTCAGTTGAGCCTCGTTGCTCCTCACCATATGGTCCGCGTGCTAAGATTTAGAGCCATGACATGAAACAGTACAAAATGCATCTAGCAAGAGAGGAAACTCCAACCGTTTCTGAGCAGGATTGACTGCGTGGGTATGCTGATTTCTACTGACTGCGAAGCACACGTCCGACGCGGTTAGGATCACTCGAAACACTCGAAGGTTCCGCACCCGTTTCTCGAGCGCAAGTGAATCTCTGAATGAGCTCAGATTCAGATATGAGTGATCAAAAGCCAAGCAGGGCGCGGAGGAGGTGGTTGTGACAGTTCGGCGTGAGGAGGGGGGAAAATGGCACGGCCGCTACTGAGGCCAGTCATCCGTCTGCTGTGATACCCAGCGTGCATGGGAGAATGTCCCCGGGATGTCTGCGGATGGCACAGAGGAAGTGTGGTTATGCAGAGGAGTGAAAGTGTCATCTTCTCTGTAAGTGTCACTCCGTCTCTGCTCGCCTGTCTCCTCGATGCGCAATGGCCGCCGGGTCTGTGTGCTCTGCGCTTACTGCCGATTAAGTCTGACCCTTAGAAAATGCACGGACATCCCCGAATCCCGGCCTATCCCACAGGCCTATCAGTTATAAACGCGTGCTGTCAATTGTAACCATTAAACATGGTTACATTTGAATAACGGCGCCTATTGAAAGGGCTGAAACTTGCAGTGTGTTTAACTTACTTCCTGTTGTTTCCCATTGTAATGAAATCTTTTATAGACAAAGTGCAGAGGGAGAATCCATGTCTTTCACTCCGTGGGGAATTTGATAGAAAATTCAAAGTGTGACACCCAGTGTCTCACACCCAGTATTTCTTGCGCAGTGTTCCAAATCGTAATGGTGATTTTTGCCTCCCGAGGGCCAGGAAATAGACGCAACACGTTCCATCTGATGGCATTCGCCTAAAATACACCATCCTATCACATAACACAGCTCAATGCATGTTCTTCACGTAGTCACGGAATACATGAACTGCAAGAATAATGCAATATTTAGTCGTGTGCGTCCGGGAGTGGGCAAAAATAGCTCACACGAGGGCCATCTCATCACTGAAGAGCAACATATTTGACATATTCTAATTTGGTTATTATTTCTTTTCCTGTAGTGATAGGACACATAAACAAAGGATGTGAGGAAAAGGAAACAGTCCGACAAAATCACCTCCATGTGTATCGCAGCAACTGATTATAGAACTAAAATAATTTATCCAAGGAGTCTCAAGACTTGAATCATCCTACATACATGTTTACAGTACAAATGGACACATTCTATAACTAAAAACATCTCTGAGAATATATTCTCAGTTTTGAATCTGTCAAACAAGTCATTCGTCCTATATGGCTTTATATTCTTCCATCCATCCATCCATTGCCCATTTTTTTCCAATTAAGGTCTCAGGGGGGCTGGAGCCCATCCTATCAGATATTGGGCAAAAGGCAGGGTACACCCAGGACAGGTTGAACAAGTTTTATACCGTTTTCATTCTGTATTTCATCATTTGTACTTTTACACTCAGGTTTAGTTTTAGACGGCACACACAGGAATGATTTTTTTTTTTAAACAACCTGATGTGAACAGAAACATTTTAAAGTGTCAAGGAACCAAAATGACAGTATTCATTCTGATGGACAGGTGTTGTTTTTATCATGACACGTAGTTTGACTTAGGTGGTGATAGATATAAGTGGAAGCTTTCCTTCATGTCGGCACAGTGTTTCGAATTTACCTACATCAGGATGTTGTTGATCTTGAGAAAATAAACGTGATGTCGTCCTGAACTTGGTCCGTTTAGATCATTTCGCCTGGACTTAACCGAAAAGTCAACTGACGGAAAAAAGTAACCAGTCTAATAAGAAATGTGAGGTTTCAGAGAAAAGTGACGAAAGTATAGGGACGGATGGAGGCAAAAAGGATCTCATGGCAAATGAGTGAGCATTCATATATTATTGAACCTGTTTTACAGAATGGAGGGATGATTAATATAGTGGGTCAGAAATTTCATTTGAGACCACCAGAGCACCTGCTATATTCTATCAAAAAATGTATTGGCTTCAGCTGGTTATGATCAAAATACATTTTTTAAAGACCTTTCTTTTTGCAGAACTATGATACATTTAAACCCACTTTTGCCAGACACCATATTTTCTCGATCAGTCAAAACTGCAACTTATTAGCAGTGTTACCTTCAGTGTCAAGCCTTTTTGCAGGGGTGACCCAGTTGGGAGATGGAGAGAGACAAAAAGAAACAGAGATACCGAGGGGGGAAGCCAAAGTTATTGGGATTTTTAATGGCTCCTGCTTGCCAAGTGTGGTCATGAGCCTCCAGAGCACAGACAAGCCTAATCAAAAGCCTCACACCGTGTGAGTGACAGCATCAAAGTGCATCTGCATACTGAGGGGAATTCTCCCAACTTTCTGATTTCATCACAATTAAAGTGAGTGCAGGGATGGAAACACACGCTGCAATGATTTCTCCCTCCTCCTTTTTCACTCTCTCTCTCTCTTTCCGCTTCCTTACCGTAAACAAGACGAGTGCTTCTCCCCCTTGTCTGTTGTGTTTGTGTACATTATTTCACAAAACCTCAGGGGACCCGGAGGAGTAGGGTTGAGAGTTTGAAAGGATAAGGAGGATCTGTAGGTGAAAATGTAGAAAAAGACACTATGAGAGACACAGCTGAGTAAAGAGGAAACTGTAACTGAGCTGTGTTTTCACACCATTTAATATTTGAAGAACATTTTAGTGTCATGAGAAACTACACTATGTCAAAGGGAAGGGGGGAACAAGTGCTTCTGCACTGAAACATCTCTCTGATACACAAAAGTGTGACCCAGTGCAGCAGCGGCTGACCAACAGCAGTAAACACAACTTGAATGATGCCCCATTCTCAAAGACTTGCCTTTGTTCAGTGGCGTCCGTGTTTTCCTCTGTGTGTTTGTCTGCCGCCGCATTTTCCGCCATAAATATTTCAGAAACACCACAAGCTCATTAAAAAACTTTTTTTTCTTTCTTTTTTTTCCTTTAGCAAGAGGCAAAAACTCCAGCAGGATAAATTTTATTTGTCAGGTTTCTATTTGCTATCTCCATTTTCCTTCTCTTCCATTAGCGTATTGGCTACTCAAGTGTTGTTTCCTATCAGGGGATCTGTAAAACTCTGTAAAAAACAGACCGGGCTTATTTTACATTCATTAGCCCGTACGCGCCCTCTTCTGCATTTTGGGTCAGCCGACACAGCGGCTCCTTAAGCTACTCAGTCTTTTAGTATGCCGATGGCATTTTTTGTTTGTTTCCCAAGCAAACAGGCTAATGTTGCTAACCGAGTAAATTAGAGATTGTGTTATATGTTGACTTTACGTGACGTGTTAGTTTCTAGCTTGCCTCCCTGTTGACATCTCCTACACTTTCTTAACATTAATATCAACTTTTGTTTAAATAACCCTTCCAGGCATATTTACTGAATCTACGGAGACGTTTGTGGACACGTACACCTTCACATTTACACAGATCAAGCCTTCTAACGCTTTGTGTGATGTACTTCAGTGCTCCTGCTAATACGTTTCCAACGTGGCATGATTACGAAGGAAAAAAGAAGGGCTTTTGTGACAAAATATCCCTTTTGCTTTTGAAAAGGCTGTTAATATTTCAGCTCGGACACAGTTAATTAATCTCCTTCAAAACTCCGTGTTGGAACATGACTGGAATGTCTTGGCTTTGTTTTATGCCAACATCCGTTCAGACTCAGTGTGCCCTAGCTTTTTTTTTTTCTCTACCAAAGTGACTCCAAAAGCTCTTTCATTCAGCTTTGACGTTATTAAATGACAAAACCCTCCCGAGTTCCCCCAGAGTACTCTGACACTCGACAGCGGCCCTTTGGGAACGCACGAAATTCAATTTCTTTCACCGCCAGCCTAATGACGATGGCGACCTCGTCGAGCAAATGCAAAGTTAAACTCCCTTTTTTGTCACGAGCTCTTAACTATTGAGATCGTTCCCGTTCCCGTGATGTCCTTTGTTTTTTTTTTCATCCGCCTCCGCCGACAGCGTAGGTCAATAGGTTCGGTCACCCCATTTCTGTGTATGTAAGCATTTTTTGCGGCATCTGGAGCGGCTAAATGGAAATTGGAAGCTTTTGCCAGAGCCGAAAGAATGTTGGACAATGGTTGAGATTGATGAGTGTTTGGGCGCTTTCCCCACGACCCCGCCGCATCTGGCAGGAACAAAGTCAGGCAGGTGTGACAGCCAGCATCCATCTACTAGTCATCTGTAATAGGGTGGGGGGGCATTTGTACAGGGGGGATATCCACACACACACACACAATTTCACCCAAAGCAAAGAACAGAGACTGTGTTTTCCTCATGTTTTAGGATGTTTGCAAGTATCTTTCATACTCATGCACACATATATACACACACATAATAATTAGCAGAAGAGAGACAGCGCGCCCGCATTCACTTGAGCACAAACACACCCACAAACACACACAAATAAATAAATAAGAGCTTTCCTGGCAAGCCTCGCTGTGTGTCTTTCCAGGAAGAAGTCGTTTTGCAATGCTGACTTCCCTCAAATGTCTGTGAGCTCTCATGTCTTATTACAGGAGATAAATGGCATGTCATACCCACGTTGTGTCCCGACTCGTTAGCTCTGGACATGACAACCATCACAACACATTTAACTGCACCGAGCAAGCTCCTCTGTTGGTTAAACACGTAAAACGGTGAGACAGTTTGCATGCATGGGCCAGTCTTGTGTGTTTATCTACACCTTTTTGGGGGTATTATTTGAACCAATGCTCTCAGTTATGTTTTAGTCAATATGAAGAGATGATATTTATCCTCTGGTTTTAGGAGTATATAAGGATTTTAGGGGCAGCTACGATTAATATTTTAGAAATATAACATTAGATTTGTTTGTTTTTTTGTTTTAAAGAGTCAATGCCTTTGTCAATTGAGGTTTTACTGCCTATCAACATGAGGGGTGCACTTGCATACAGTTCAAAATATGAGATCAATCTAAACAACATAGAAGTCACACTAAGGCAAGTAATAAAATTGTCAAGGTTGGAGGTGCAACCTTGATTTTGAGCTTCTTTTTTTCCATTTTTATTTCTGGACAACGACATAATGGAATATCCAAGGGATTCTATAATGGTGATTTCACTCTTTTAGCGACGGGCATAAACCTTTACTAGCTGAATTATGATTCAACATTGCTCCTGTGTAAAGGACAGTTTTAACTGATCGCTGAGCATAACATTTCATTTTGGATTTTGCTTTGGATTTCACAAAAATCTTCTACTGCCTTTTTACTACTTGAAATTATTGCCAGACATGTTTGCTGTTTTTCATTTGTTCGCAGTCCATGTATAAGGGTTAGACAGCCTTTCATTTTGGTCACAGCTTAATGAGGGTCTGAAGTGTAGATGATGGTAATGTTGTTCTAATGAAAGGTAAATACAGTATTGTAAGAGGAAAGGCTGAGCCTCCCAGGCTACAATACTGCAATGGTTTTACGCTTGGCTGGGTTATTCCTTCAGGCATGAAAATTGATCCATTATAAGAAATTAGGAGACACATCTATAGAAAGCTTATGTATGCGACATAATTAACATTATAAGTCTGTTTTTTTTATCACCCAGGTCCACAAAGAAATAAAACTCATATCTTACAGATAATGCTAAAAAGCTTAGCGGACAATGAAATCTCTAATGACTGACATAATTGAAAATTAGATATTTAATTCCTTTATTCTACCAACCTTGAGAGACATTTTGGTATTGTTTGTTTCATGATGTAGAGCTGTGCAACAAGTTAGCAAATAGCAAATAGCATAGCACTCTTGGTTTTCAAGATCAGAGAGGATTTGAGAACTATTCGGAAATGTGTGCGATCAGCTAACGCTTACAATTTTAAAAAGTTTGTGAAATGCTTGGAAAAATATGTATACACGATAAACGGTGTCGCACAGTCCTTGAAATGGACATCAATATGGTATTTTTCCTCATTCAGTAGAAAAACTAAGGTGTTTTTCAGTGACAAAGTAAATCTTGTGAACCATTACAGGATGTTTATTTCCACCAAATTCTTAACATTACCGGGACTATCTAAATAAAGGTTTCTGCATTCCATATACAAACATCTGGATTGGATTTAACTTGCCTTGTTGATGGCAATTATTATGTATAAACATAATCAAACTGATTTAATAAAAGTGTAGTACAGTTTCCTTTCAAAATGTACTTTCAAAATGACCAAATTCAACCATTTTCAACTTTACACGAGCAACTGATGCAACCAAACATTGCCAGAGACAAATGGAGTCTTCTCTGGAAACAACTCAGTCAGAACTGTGTGCTGTCTAAAGAGGACGGTGACATTTAAGGAGGCATTCATGCAGGGTTCTGTTCACTGTAAAAGCATCTCCCAGTCGGGTGGTCGTGCGGCACAATTGTTAGAGTGCATTCCTGGACCAAGCCCCCAAAGCGCTGGCTTCATCCAGCCAATCCCGTCCTCCACTCACCCACCGCCACCTTCACTGTTCCGCTCCCCCCCCACCCCCCCGAGTCTCTCTCCTCTGATGTAAATCACAGGTAGGGGAAATGTGAGGCTCAGGTTATGTGCCGTGAAAACCTGATATTACTGATGGGCGATTCCAGAGAGGGACACACAGTGGGAGCAGTGGAGAAAATAGAGAGTGATAAAGAGGCAACGGGACTGAAAGAGGGAGAAATGTGAGGAGATTGGAACGTTTCACAGAGTCATGCTTGACTTTCTTGTGTTTTGACTATTTGACAGACTTTTCAGAGTCGCCCCGCTCAGAGGGGGCCGTGTGTTTTCCACCTCGTAATCTCAAATTGCGATTTCCCATCTGTCGTATCTAGCCGTGCTCTTCTTTCATCCTTTTTACCTTAAAATTAGCCCCCTGGATTCAGCTGCTGAAATCATCCTCTTGACTTGATCCTTTTTTTTCACCACACACTGGTAGCTTTCGAAAGTGAGAGGAAGAAGTAAAATGAGAAGGGTAAGTACGAAATTAAGTGAACGTAACAAGGGAATCATGGAAGCGGGTTATGAGAGACAATTTCAAAGCAAACACTGAGAGAAAAAGAGTAATTACTTTAGAGTTAGTGAATATCTAGTTGTACTCCGACTCAAGGAGGAGATTTGATAGAATTTTTTTTCGCTTCTAGTTGGATTTTGTGCAGTTTAAATAATAAACCCGAAAAGAAAATTCAAATCCATTTCAGCCATTTAATGTTCTCTACTCAAGAGGGATGTTTGCAGAGTGTTGCAGAGGATGTGGCAAAAACACCCACACTGAACTGAAGGGAGGGATGAAAAGAACATGTCATCGCTGTCTGCTGTACAAGACAAGATGAATCTACCTTTTTTTCGCGCTTCTTTGTTCATTCGCTCTCCGTCCTTGCTCTCTGTCTCCCCGCTCCTCGCTACGAAACAGGTAGCGGCATCATGACACGGGGGGAGCCTGTGTGCTTGTAGCTGCCGTCCACTCCAAGGTGATCTGACATCTTAAAGCGGCACCCGGTGCAACTGCACATTCGCTCAGACAAGCGTGTTGACGTTGCAGTCCTAGCCAAAGAACCCCCACCCCCCCTCCACCTGCCCTCCCTCTTCCCCGACCCATCAGAAACTGGCTGCCAAGTGCTTCCGCGAAGAGGATGACTTAATTGTTTCTGCCACAGCCATGCCTCTTCTTCATTTTTCTCTCTTTTCCTTTCCTAATCCCAGGGACGGGGAAAATGGAGCTGTTATTTGCATGTCTAATGATACTCGATATCACAGGCCTCTCAAAGGAGAAGGCACAGATGATTATTAATACAGCCAATGAGGCCCTCATTTACACTGCCTTTTGTTTCTAAGGCCTAAGAAAATACAGATTCACCATACCGTCCTCTTCTTAAAATCTGAGGACCAAGGCGAGATATATTAGCGATTGCGTATCTATCTTTAAAAATCTGGACACAGGCCTGAATTTCCCATCGCAAAGACGCTTCAGTGCGGTTTGGTAGTTTCCTACTGTTTTGACAGCGATTGGTCTCGCTCCAAAACCTCAAGTCGAATCCACAAACAAGGATTTGGGCGATCACGTTTATTTAAGGCGCATGAACAGTCGATGTAATCTTGCTGTTCAGAGAAAAAAGCCCGCAGCAGAATTTGCTAGAAGACCAAAAATAAAATATATTTAAAAAAAACACGCTTAGCCAAAGCTGTCAGAGCCCATTATTCAAGCCTCCATACCGGAAAACTTATTGTATACAGTAACTGAAGAAATCCTCCACGCCAGCCAATGCATGCCTTACCAGCACCAGCAGCTGGCACTGAAACTAGCTAATTTGCAAGACTTCTCAGGTTGAGAACAATGACTTTGACAGCTCGAACAGGCACACTAGAGCACATCTGCATTTCTCCGCAGGAATAAGCCTTAAAAAGAATGGCTCCGACTCTGTGTGCCCTCCAATTATGGAAATTTGAGCATGTCTATATATAATCTTTATAAAATACATCTTGAAACATGCTAATTGGAATGCAAATATAATGGAATTGGGATTTTAGTCCACCATATTGTGTTCACCAGATATATCTTTTATTAAATACTCAACAACAGATTTCGCATTCTGCAGCCTAAGCACAGGAACAAAAAAAAAGTCATCCCACAACCTTGTGTGGAAGACCAACTTTTCGTTTTTTTTTTTTCTTTGACCTTTGTCCTGACTTAAAAAAAAATACAATAGCTATTCAACATCACACGAAGGTTAACAACCTTATACCCTTCCTTTATTCGTTGCTCTAATTAAAATCTTGAAATCTTAATTGAACCGAGTGAAAAATGTAATGAAACCATAAAAAAAGGTGACAAAGCTGCCCTCCGCATATGTCAAAGACCATCTTTATTTTTAGTGGTGTAATTAAGAGTTCCCATTTTTATTAAACTTTTTTTTTTTTATGCTATAAGAATTTACAATAATATGACCTAAGCTGCAGTTTCAAGTTCGGTTTATACAAGCTGTGCTGTGCTTGAACTTTTAGCTCCAGCACCTCCACCATGAAACTCACTAGCTGCAGAGTGTTGTTTGTGACATTTAACAAGATCACAGGATCGCCTGTTTGACGGATGAGTTTGCGATACATATTCACATCAACACACATTCACTCCACTGTTAAACTATGAGAAAAATGGGTGAAGAGAAAAAAAAAAAAAAAAAGATTGTGAAAGCATGAAGGAGGGAGAGAGATGGAGAGGGAGTAAAAAATGTTCAAATATGAATTACGAACCCGAGCAGCACCATCTGGGCAGAGAAAAACACACATCATAGCGGAGAGCTGGCGCATTGAATTAGACTTGCTACGGGATCCATCTGCACCTCGTGAAATCAATCTCGTTCCTTGATTTGATTAGGTCAACCGCACAGAAGAAAGAGAAAACTGTTGTGCTCCTTGATTAAGCTTGTTTTGTTTAGCACCCCTCCGAAGCCACCCACCTCGGGCACGGTGTGTATACAGATGAGGTTGGGGACCACAGGTAGGGAACTGACAGTAGGCAAGGTTAATGCTAAAAAATCCCCCTCTATTTAACACCCAGCAGGTGCGCCACAGCCCCCATAGATGAACTCATTTGCACTTTTTCACACCTCTGTCTCAATATTGCTCTCGACATCTGTTTTTTTCTTATTTTTCTTTGGTCGTTATGCTAGCATAAAGGTGTTTTATTTTTCTTAAAAAGGATTTAGGTCTGACTGCAGAGCTCTTACATGCAGAGCAGCTAGGGAATGGACTATTTTTTTTTTTTTTTTGTCCCCCATGTTGAGGTGCAGCAAAGTAATAAATGGTCTGATTGTACAGTGCAATACTCTCAAGTTTAACAATGGGATATAATGAGTTTGGGTAAAAAAAAAATATATATATATATATATATATATATATATACTGAAAGCTAGATCCACATAACAGGTTCCAAAGTCAGTCCTGATGCATCTACCAGCTTGGATGCACTATGCAGGATTGTTTTTGTCTTTTTCACTCTTAGCACCGCAGCCCGACTGTGCCCCCTCACGATTAAAATGCATGTATCCACGCTCACGAACCAAACCACCTTTCACGGGTGGCTAAATCTAATTGTGTTGCCCTCTTCCGAAAAAAAAGGTAGCCGCTTTGACTTTGACTTATTCTCCGGAAGCAATAATGAGCCAATGGCAATGACTGCGGCACGGGCGCCATTGCTCAAAGTGTAGGGATGGACATGGAACACATTAGCCCTGATTGACCTCGGTACAAATTGCACATAGATCCAGCCTGAATGCCCTCCTTTTTTTTTTGTTTGTTGCATTAATTCATGATTGCCACAAAGCATACGTTTACGGCTTGCAGATGATTCATTTTAGTCTATAAAAAAGGAAAATAAAATCTTGTGTCTCTTTGCTCATTTGTGGGTGTGTGGAGATGGTATGTGACCAGGAGTCTCCATGCTGATTGTAATTACTGTACCTTTACTGAGTGGAGTTGGCTTCAATTACAAAACCATCACCTTTGTGCGAGAGAGGGTCACGACACCGTCTCTTTCCCATTGTCTCAAAAAAGAAAGAGCGTCCGCGGTGACAATAAATGAACAGGAAAACATGTAAGGCACTCATTCCTCGTCTTGGCCTCCATTAAAACTATGATTGACCTCAGAGAGAAGCAATATTGATTATTGTTCTACAGCAGAAGATGCTCACAAATCCCCATTGATTTTCATTCTTTGAGGCCATTGGAAGAGGACAACAGGTTTTTCTCTAACTAAGTCATGACAAAAATCTATACATGCTCATCATATAAATGAAAACGAGAGAATCTCATGGCGACTGAAAGTGTTAACCTTAAACCATTAAGTTGGCTAAATGATTGTTATTATTATGATTATTTTTTAAAAGTCTTGGAGCTAAGAGTATTTCAGGTTGTGTTATTTTCCCTTCAAGTATCTTTCACAGAGATACTTACATGTACTACACAGTTTCCTTTAATAAAGTCTGCCACGGTTCACAACAGAAGGGAACTTTTCTGTCCAATTTGATAAACCGCTCCGTGCCATGAAACATACTGAGGGGAAAATGTTCCTAAGAATAGCTAAGTGTATCATATATCATGCATCGCACCATCTGTTCCGTACATTCAAAATGTTATTGCAATATTTAGAATTACAGATTATTCATGTAGGTGTAATTAACTGAGTCAAAATCCAACAAATGGGAGGAAGCTGCAATTAATTTGCAGACATGTTTGAGCAGGATCTATCTGGAGTAACTATTTAGGCTACAGTTGCCGAAGGGTGCACAGAAGCTCTAATTTTATCAGTTTTGGCAATGAATTACCCGCTGTTGATTCCTTGTTGCAGGCGTTCTCAAATTAACTTTTTGGATTAATTCTGTGAAAAAACTGGATTAAATTGACCTAATGAGAACTAGGCCACAAGGACTTGGTGAGCCGAAATGAAAAAGGTCAACATCTGGCTGTCACAAAAGGTGCAATGTAAACAAGTTCAAACAGTGCATGGTCTTCTAGTTCCTATACGTTTGACATAATGCTTTGCATCTTACTTCTACTCTTTTGTGAAAGGGGCAAATATCTGGTATAACCTTTGGTTGAATGTTTTGTTTCACGCCCCACATCTGGCAAAAAAATATGACATCAAATGCCTAATCTTATTGTTTACCATGCATGTGTCCTGACGTTTTCTTTACAGCTAGCAAACAAACTCATGCAAAAATGCATGGAGCGCTTGCTAATGGGCTGGAGTGTCTGCATCACGTTCATTGGTATGCCAGTATTCAGGGAAATGAGGGGTGGGATTTAAATTAATCCTGACGAAGATTGCTTTTGGAGTCCAGGTAGAGCTAAAACAAATCATTTTAATTTTGACCCTCAACTCACTGTGAATTTTCATGGTCTGTCGGAGAAAACGCACATCGACGTGACTTACCATGTGTTGGTTATCGCTTTATTAGCGATGATTTCAATTTAAAAGCTGGTATATTGCCTATCAACCTCTGCAGAGCACAGAGCAAGTTATGTCCTTTTCGGTTCTCCTCAATTCAAGTTTTTGCTTGGCAATTAATGCAGTATAATTTCATGCTAGCATTTGAACTCTAAGCATCTAACCTAGCCCTCCACCGTAGTAGATTAGCATAGTTTCACTAATATGTTTTCTATTGAATCCAAACAATCTTTGAGGATTTATCATTTATTTATTTTTCGTGGCTGACATTGTTAATGTGTCCGAATACCTCCAAGGGGGGAGTTCTTTTGGATGTGTCCAATCATGAGGGGGCCTCAGAGCAGATCCTGGATTTACTAGTGAGATTATATCTCACAGCTGGCCCCCTCAGAAAAAGCTGGAGGATCTGGCTCGGGGGAAGGAGGTCTGCGGACCAGCGATTAGACTTTTCCTCTGTTACTGTTTCGGCAACTCGGTCCCAGATAAACGGCCAAAAAAAGGCATGGATGGACGTTAATGTGTCGCTATTACACACTATGTGAAAAAGGCCTTTTTGCGAATGAGCAGCAGCCAGAAATCCGCAGCTCCCTCACAATAGTTTTATTTTGTGTCATTTATTCTATTTACAGCATCATAACTTTGCATCAAATGGGTCTTTAGTTCCACTTCCAAAGCACTGCGCACAGAAAACAGCATTTGCATAACAGTTACGATGGAACTCGGGCCCAGCTAGATGCTCTAAGGCTGATTAGTAACTCGTCATTTCAATCTGCAGACACTCCACTGCTGCAGTTTCTGTTTTGCTCCATCCCACAAACAGCCGCATCCCGGTTAGGTCACCCAAAATCCAACCTTAGCCTGGGAGAACACTTAATTGTACAAGTATATTAGAATGAAAAAAGCTGTGACTAATTCGCAGCCAATCATCCAACCTACTAATTTTCTCTGCATGATGGTTTAGTACTAATAATCTCAAACAGTTGTGAATGATAATGTTAATTCATTTTTCTGCAAGTAGATAAACCTTTATAGTCAGGCGAGGAATGCCGATTCTATTTTGCTTCTGGGGATCTAATACTTTTACCTGAGGGCAGTGTTTGGAGATCTTTTTTCCACCACTGACAAATAGTAAACATGGATATTGATTGAATGCAGCAACAGAAACAATTTCTACTAACTGAGGTAGAACTTAAGGACAGCAGTCTGACGTTGCGTGTGCGGCCTGCTCTTCATCACAGTGACAGTATCTCCTCCTTTCTTTCTCTACAATCCGGCCTCCCTCTCCTTCTCCTAGTCCTGCCGGTACAGGAATAGGAGGGGCAAAATGTCTTATCAACCGTTTGCCCTGACAAGGAGCAAAAATCATTAGTTTCCTCTGTGGGGCAACACTGTGAGGAATCCAGTTTCAATGCAGGGGCGGGCAGTTGGGTGCAAAGCACGTGGGCATAAAATGTGTGGAAAACTTTCTCATTAAGATAGCGATTGTTCAAAACGATTGCCGTAAAAGCTCATCTTCAGCTGAAGCTGACAGATTTCCTCCTCTCTCCCCGACTGTAAGCGGGTCACGTGCAGCCGCCGACTGGGAGTTGTGGTTGGAAAATGGAGGTGCGCTCACAAGAACGTGCGCTCGCGTTTCCTGGCATAGATTGCTGTTGAGAGCTGTCACAGGAATATTTTTCTCGCTCGTCCAAATTCTCTCTTCATAAGTCTGAAATCTGAAACATAAGTGCCAGAGATGTGTAGCTGTGGAAAGTGTTAGTTAAAGTTTTTTTTATGATTCAAAATTGGAACCAATTTGGTCGACTATGTTAATTTTCTTGAGTATGGGTAAAAACTTTTTTGCCCTTTATTGGTACAAGCTGTGTATTGATTTGTATTTTTTCCAACTGGAAAGTTTTCAGAGCAGAGTGTGTGTGAGATGGTTTGTGGATGCTATCAGACAGGTTTGAAATAATGGCGATATCTTTGTTTTGGGATATTTTTCCACCTGTGCGATTCGTTTAGCGGAACCGCATTGTGGGTAGCGAGGTTGAATGTTTGAATGGAAAACTCAGGTGAACCCGATGAGTCTGCGTCTACATCACAAAGTCACTCATGCAATGATCAAGGCAGTGAGAAGAAGAGACAGCTGTCTGTCTGGTGGAGTGGCCTCCCTCACACCCATGTGTCAGCATCAGTCAGCAGTGAACTGAAACAATAAGGAGTCACAGATGCCAATAATATTCAGTGTTGCTTAAAGTCAGAGAAGACATGAATTTTGCTGAATTTTGGTTCAAAACCAACTCCCTTGAAAAAGAAATTAAGACAAAGTGTACAGTAGTACCTCCACTTACGATTGCCTGAACATTTGAATTTTCCAGCATACGAAGTGAAATTTGATCAAATACACCCGTAGCAAATTTCCAACATGTCCAACATATGATGTCAAAGTCATAAAAAAATATATTTAAATATAGAAATTAAATACAAATAAATAAGCTAAGTTAGTTTAAAGTTCACGTAGTGAAAGATAGAGTAAGTTACGGTTCGTACTGTATCTCAGTCACCGCCTCCTCCGTTCACCAGTCTCCAAGGTAAAGTGCCAATAAAAAGCCCTTTTTATTTATTATTTCTTTATCATTTATTTCTTTTTACATCTCTCTTATATAATGCATTTGTTTTATTGCTATGTGTAATTATCTGCCGTATTTATTAAGGAGCTTTCATGGTTTTTGGGTTAGGCAACGAATTATACAAATTACAGTGTATTCTTATAGGAATATTTGAACTAACATACAAATATTTTAACATACGAAGTAGGTCCTGGAACTAATTAAATTTGCATCTAGAGGTTCAACTGAAAACTCAGTCAATCAAATACAAAAAAAAAAAATACAAAAATCTCACTATCCCTTATTTTTGTGCTTTACATTGTTGACATCATTTCCATACTTTCACCTTTTGGAAAAATGGGAAAATTCATAACTGTTAAAATATGTTATTTCAATAACTAACAATATTTGGAAAAATGGAGGTGCACCAGGCAATGCGTTGGTCTGGAGCCCTGCTTTCCCAGCCTGAAAACACACTCTACACTCACTTACTCCGTAATTTGTGATTGATTGTGTTTACTTCAACACAATAATGAAATCACTTCTTTTCTTGCTTACAAATAAAATGGCTGCGCAGGATGCCTGTGCTGTTTTTTTCCGGATGATTTGAAGTCTTGAGAGGTTCTGACTTTGCAGAAAGGCAACAGCCAACATCCATATAAACGCTGTAACTTGTCAAACACTAAATCAACAGCGAGTCTCCAGCCTGTCTAGTGTGCGCTTTGTTCCTCCTGCGTTCAGACATTCTGCGTTGTTGAATTGTGACCGTAATGTGAATTGCAGCAAATAAACATCACCTCAGCGCATTGTTTTCCAGTACCTGCTCGTTTCCTGGATTCCACAGTCAATGTCACTGATTGTTAGTGCCATTTCAGTTACCCTGGAAACACACTTAATACCTAGGACCACTTACAATCTTCTTTTTTTTTTTCACCCATCAGTAATTGTACTCTTTGATGACCAATTGCACGCTCCGGTGTGAAGACTATTAAAGAAGTGGGCGAGCACAGCGTTCAGGGGAGTATTAAGCACTGTGGCTGGCCACAGTCAACTCACCTCGACATAATTAATTTAAAGTTAGGAGCAGTTTGCTGCACCTTCTGGCAAAATGAGCCCTGAAAGTCTGACTTTTCTTTTTTTAAAAGAAGGAACACAGTGTGACTTTAAAAAAAAGTCTACTTCTATGTCTGCCAAAATATGAGACTGAGCAACTTTTCTGCTATGCAACGCTTTTCTACTTTTCTACCAATGCAACACTGAAAATATAATGATGGAATGAGCAGTCAAAAGTCTTCTGTCCACTTATAATTCTGTTAAGAAATAGGTTATCTCTTATCAATGAACATAACAATGTGATTTTGTATTACTCACCGTATTAAGGGAGACTACTACAACACCCTTTACTCATATCAATACTTTGTTTAACCAATGAGCAGGATGTGATGCCATGAAATATAGCCTTGGTATAATTGGATAGTTAGAAAAAAACGGTGAAAACCTTGACTTTCACATAAGACATTAATTCAGAATGAAATCTGGAGGCATATTGTATTACATAGCTTCAACATTAAAAAATGTGTTATTTTTCTGTGATGAGAAAAATACAAGCTTTTAAAAGCAGTACAGAGTTTACCTGTTGTCTTACCTGTTGTCTTAGTTTACCTAGTATTAAATAATGACCATCTAGTTCATTTAAAAACTTTTTTGTTGCTGATCATCACTGTGGTTGTGCACAGTGAGAGGGAGGAGTACAAAAAGTGGATAATGTGAGCGATACAGTTTATTCTTTAGCTTAGTTCCAATTCAAATCATTTTTTTTCCACTTTTTATTGTAATGTTTCTTTTAGTCCACTTCTTCTCAATTTTTATCTGAAGCTCATTCTAGTCTATTGTGCTTTCTTACTGAATAAAATTATATATCTCAGTAATAATATGAATGATTGACTGAAAATGGTCATTTTCAATTTTGCATCAGCCCTTTTTTATTTTTGTCTTTTAACTCAGAAACACAAAGAACAGCCTCATAATTCTGTTTCGGAATAGCACTTTTTATTGAGTTTTAACATTGAACAGATTCTTACTTTTCAACACTGTTTCACACACTCATGATTGTTTAAAATGCATAGGTAGCAGGCAAATCGACACATGTTGATGGACAACTTTCCCTAGTCTAGTACCATAACGGTCAGATAGACTGATGTGTCAAAATAACAATGTAGCTCCAAGTAATGAAATCTATTCTGCTAGGTATTTGTGCATGTTGTATGTTTAACCTTAAACACCACTGGGCTCCGCCAACACTGTTTACAGTACGGATGGTTTAGTGTTGACCTCAACTCGTGATGTTGTGGGTCGGCGGGTGGAGTACTAGTATCTTCTCCACCTGTGAGGGGTGCTTCTGGAGTATGGGACATCAGGCCTTTTGTTAAGGGGCCTGTCCGTCAGAGCTTGGTCCGCATCCCCAGTAGTAAGTCAGACTCATTTCGGGTGAGAGTTGGACTCCTTCAAGGTTGCCCTTTGTCTCTAATTCTGTTCATAACTTTTATGGACAGAATTTCTAGTCATAGCCAAGGTGTTGAAGGTGTCCATCTTGTTGGCCTTAGTGTTACATCTCTGCTATTTGCTTATGATGTGGTCCTACTGGCTTCATAACGTTGCAATCTACAGCTCTTTCTGTGGAGCGGTTCGCAACCAGGTAGGGTCACAAGCAGATGGGATGAGTGCAGTGCCTCCTCCGGGTCAGGGGGATGTCCTTTCCCGAGTAGAGAAGTTCAACTATCTTTGGGTAAGATGGAGCGGGAGATCAGTGCGTCGTTGGCAGTAATGAGGGCACTGTACCAATCTTTCATGATTAAGAGAGAGCTGAGTTTTAAAGCGAAGCTCTCCAATTATCGGTCGATCTACGTTCCTAACCTTAGCTATAGTCACAAACTTTGGGTAGTGACCAAAATAAGAGATCATGGAAACAAGGGAGTGAAATGGGTGGATGGGCTCTCCGTTAGAGATAGGGTGAGAAGCTCAGCCATCTGGGAGGGAGTCAGAGTAGATCCGCTGCTCCTTCAGGTTGAGAAGAGACAGTCTAGGTGGTCCGGGCATCTGATTAGGCTGCCTCCTGGTCGCCTCCCTGGTGAGGTGTTCCGGGCACGTCCCACCGGGTGGAGATCCAGAGGAAGACCCAGAACACGCTGGAGGGGCTATGTCTCTCAGCTGGCCTGGGAATGCCTCGGGATTCCCCTGGAGGAGCTGGCAGAAGTAGAAGGGGAGAGAGAAGTCTGGGTTTCCCTGCTTCAGCTGCTGCCCCCGTGACCCTACCCCTGATAAGTGGTGGACAATGCATGGATGGAAGTTCTTGTGAAGTTTAATATAACACAATAGCTTTTAAATCATAATTAATAAGTAGAAAGACACGGCAACTTCTAAAGGTGTACATGAAAACCTGTTGTATGTTTGGAAACGAGATGTTTATCTTTTTATTCTCCTCTGACCTTCTCATACAATCTGTGCCAATTGTTGATAAGGCAGCAGATGTTTAAGTATTGCTGTTTGTTGTTAGGCAATGAGGGATAAATTAGATTGAACTTTTGCTGCCTTTCAGGACATTTCTTTTACACATCACACAAAATACTCTATATCTGTCAATATTATCCACTTGCTATGGCTTAACAATGGTGTGTGTGTGTTTGAGTGTGATAAAGGGTGTACCAGCAAACCCAGATAAACCAAGAAAGTATCACCTGGGATGTTAGCATACTCATCTTTGTCCACTCAGATCAGCCGCCATGCACAATCCCCATCCCCCACCACCTTCAACCTACCGTCCCACACACACACACACACCTCTCTGCACTAAAATGAAGTTTCCCCATATTGCTATCAGTTACATTGCTTATCTATACATTTGCTGATTTCACGCATTTTTGCAGCAACCCTGCAGCAACCCTTCATCTTCACTCAAAGAATTTCATGACATTGACATGCCAAATTTCCCAAATTTTCAACTATTGATGTTGAATTTGTGATATTTCACAAGTTCGTGAGGTAAAATTGTCAAATAAAAATGTATGTCAGACTGTATAGATCAACGACAAACAATCCTCTGGTGGAAATAATTGTAGCCCAGGCTTCATAAGCATAAAGTCTGTTGTTTGATTGGTATGAATGTGTGTGAAAGATGGCCTGCAATTATTGGGTTATTCTGACGTACAGCGCTGAGAGCGGCAGGTGCGTTGCATTACTGCGGCTGCGCACAGAGCACTGAGAGAGAGTTGGGAGGACACACCGTGCGGTTGAACGAGGTCGTTCTCTGCTTAGGGAAAGAAATTACTACGCAAACTGAGGAAAAAGGTGGAAAACGCATCGCGAGCAAAGTCCAAGATCCATATTTTTTGTTGCTTACTCGGCGGTGAGTTTGATGTGAGCGATGTAACGGCAAATAAAGGTCTGTTAGCATCAGCGCTAATCGGCCGCTAGCTGCTAGCTTAATGCCACGTGCGTTGGCCACTAGTGTAAGCTAATTGCTAACACGTCGGGGTAATTCAGATTGCTTGGCTATTGTGTGTGAATGTCATGTGTCGAAAGTATTGTGTGTATTGTATGGTAGGAATGGGTCATTTGTGTATTTTATTTAATTTACACTGTTGTAAGACTGAAATGAGAATTAGCTATTTTTGTTAACTCCTTTAGATTGATTTATAGGTCATTTTTGTGTTATTTATTTTAAATAAGGACTTATGACCTGTAGTAGTTTTTTTTCTGAATGATTGAATGAATGTGGCCTGTCCTACAGGTCAGGTTTTTTTTTAGGATAGGACTTGGTTATCCTGATGCTGAGAGAGAGGCATCAGAGACACCAGAAATCTGAGATAAAGAGGAGACCAGCGCGGTCCATTTTTTTATTTTCTATATTTCCTATGCGCGCACTTTATTATTTTTTCATTATATTGTCTCATATTGTTCATAATGTTCAGGTTCATTGTTAATAATATAATTCTTTAAATTAAGTTGTGTGTATGACTCTTGATGTTCTGTCCTGGGCTCCATGAGCGTTACCTACTCTTCTGATAATTGGTCCAATTTTTGAATTTGAAACCCAAAATTTATACATAATTCTTAATAGAAGCAAAAAGGGGTTACATGTGGGTTACCAATGGTGTGTGTGTGTTTGAGTGTGATAGAGGAGGTGTACCAGCAAACCCAGATAAACCAAGAAAGTATCACCTGTGATGTTAGCATACTCATCTTTGTCCATTTAGATCAGCCGCCATGCACAATCCCCACCCCCCACCACCTTCAACCTACCCACCAACACACGCACACACCTCTCTGCACTAAAATGAAATTTCACCATATTGCTATCTGTTACATTGCTTATCTTATCTATTTTGCAGTAACCCTTCATCTTCACTCTTTTTTTCAGATCGCTTTGCTTACTTTTCCTTCATCCTTTTGTAGCCTGCTATCTAACAGCTGATTGTTTCCTTTTGTCATTTGGTTTATACCATTGAGTTGCCTCAACAAACACAACATAAAGACTGGAGCATGAAAGCACAAAGTCAAAATAAAAACTTATAAAAGTCACACTTTGAATTTAACTTAAGAAACGATAGATATTTTCAAAGGTCCGAACAAACTAATCATAACGAAATAAACGCACAAACTGTCCTCCACATTCAGCACAGTCGCACAATTTCATGACATTGACATGCAAAATTTCCCAAATTTTCAACTATTGATGTTGAATTTGTGATATTTCACAAGTTCGCGAGGTAGAATTGTCAAATAAAAATGTATGTCAGACTGTATAGATCAATGACAAACAATCCTCTGGTGGAAACAATCATTTGCAGACTTGTGACTTAAGGCAGCAGGCTTTAAATTACACACAAGTAGCCACATGTTTAAAAGAAGGGGAAAAAAAAGATTACGACAGGCCGTCATTAATTTGTGCTCATTTAAAGAGCTTCTCAGTGTGCAGGATGTTGCAAGGCATTTGTGTTAATGAGCTACATCATTCATGTGAAATGATGGCACAATTAGGAAAACAAAAGTGCAAGGTGTGACAATTTAAGTGAATGTGCTTTGTCAGTGTCTTCAAACAACACCTCGGAGACGGGAAAATGCATAAAAGCTGGTTTATAAGAACGTTCCAGGGGGCTTCGGGGTCAGGATTCTCACTGACAGATTTCTGCCTCGCGGTTTTTGCACCCCAAACCTGCTCCCGCAGGAGTGAGAGCTGAAACTGTGGCAGGAAATGAAATTAAAGCTGCCGAATTCAGATGGTTTGATTTCCCGGTTTGTTTTTGAGGGGCTGGTTTGCTTTAAAAGGCATGCTGGGTAACAAAATGTGAAAGCTACCAGCTGGGGGTTGGTTTTGTTAATCCCACCCCCCGCCCGCCCCCCTCCGAGAGCAAAAGGTTCACATTAAAGGTAACTTACAGTCGACAAAGTACTCTGTCTGCGTGTATGAACAAAACAAACTTCTTGCCTTTTTTTTCACACCATAAACAAGGAATTTCCGACATCGCTGTTCCCACTCCTCCGCCTTCCCCTCTTAAACCCGAACACAGCAGAGGGCTTTGCCCGTGTGTCTGTCCACAGATGTTTGAACAGCCTTACGAGGCGCTGTCAGACTCATTAGTTATACCATTCAACGCTGAGAGTGGGATCTAACCAATCAGCCCAGCGCATAATGCAGCTTTAGAGATGTAATGAAACTGTAATTGCAAAAATAATGAGGAGTGCGCAGCATTGTCCGGTTACTTTAGGGTTAGGTTTTTTTTTCGGGGGGGGGGGATGAGTCACGATATACAGAGCTTCCTTTTAAATTTTTTATGGATCTTCTATTCTTGCCCTGTCGTGGAGTGTACATTGAAAACACATCCAATTTGTCCATTATGTGACTTTCAGGCTATTGAGAGCAATATACCTCACATTGTGTGTACGTATGATGCATTTGTAATGTATAATGAGGACTAGTGTAAGCTATGGTCTATTTCCTGTGCTACTTATAAACTTATTGTCCCCTGCGGGCCTCATTTAGCAAAGCAGAGGCTATGTTGAGCCATGTTTAGTTTATGTGCGACACTACTTTCAGCAAAACGCAGCGGCAACAACATCACATTATGGTCGCCTTGCACACTTATCAGCATTTACTTGATGAGAACTTTTTGAACGTGCTGAGCTTGTAAACCTGCTTTCATTAAAAGTCCCGATCTGAGTCTACAAACTGGTGGCAAACTGAGGTCTGTGCTGCGCCTTTTTAATGCCACTCTTATCGTGTTTTTTCTTTTTCTTTCGATTGCAGCTACACACGGACTTGGACGTCGGCGGCAAGAGCATCAAATACGTCCTCGCTGGCGAGGGGGCAGGCACCATTTTCGCCATCAACGAGTTAACGGGAGACATCCATGCCATGAAGAGGCTGGACCGAGAGGAGAAAGCCGAGTACACGCTCACAGCCCAGGTCATTAATGCAGACACGGACGAGCCTTTGGAGCCGCCGTCCGAGTTCATCATCAAAGTCCAGGACATAAACGACAATCCACCTCAGTTCATTGAGGGCCCGTACCGAGCATCTGTTCCAGAAATGTCTGGTGTTGGTAAGTCACGGTAGACGGCGCGCATTTTTCTATCCCTCCGCCTCACACAGCAGCCTAATCAGCGAGCGAGATTTCCAAGACGGCTGATCTCTAATGGGCTATTGCATAGAAAATAATGAGTGTAACCGAACGAGAGGAAATGAGTGTGGGCAAATGAAAATACTAGAATGATAAATCAAATCAAATCACCGGGACCTCACAACTGGTGTCAGCGTCAACACACACTTGAGGGAGGGCCCTCTACAAACAGCTCACGCACAAGGAGCGAGCAATATGCAAAAGCGAGAGCGAATCAACAATGTATTGTTGAGTGTAACAAAAAAAAAAATTCAGAGAGGCAAGAAATGCAATGCTAAGCTTACATGCACCCTGATTTTGCATGCGTCAAGGCGGCACCATCTCAGACACATTTCAGACAGTCTTTGGCAGCATCCAGGCAAGCAGTTACAGCATATCCTCTCTTTAGCAGGCAATCATTTTACAATGTGAAGGAATTGCCACCATATGCTTCAACAGTATTCTGCATGCATAAGCTAATAATGGCTAGGAATTATATTTAAGGAAAGCTGATTGGGAGTGTGGGACCCAGTTTGACAAAAATCTATGGAATTGAGTCGGAGGTTTCTACACTAAAATGAGTAGACTTATCTTAAAATGAAGCTAGTCCAATTAGGGACTAAGCAGTATAGAAAATGGATGGATGGATCTTTTAACTTAACTTTCACGGACTTCCAGATTCCTTCCCTCAGTCCTATAGCTTAACCTCTCTGGTTTGTAGAGATAAGCTATCCTTTTTCAAGACAATCCAGATAAGTGATAATGTAGTCATCCCCTTGCCCCCAACAACATCTTTAATGTAATGGAATAGATGATCAGTAGTTCTTGAAATAACAGCTTACCTCTGCAAAAATGACTCATAGGGCTTAGGTTTAGGGCCATGGTTGATTGTGGGCTATGGTTTTACTATAAGAAAGTCTGCACATGCAAGCCCGATGAAAGAATGTTACGACAGCGAAAATAAATGTCTGGTCAGATGTGTTTCCACTTGCTGGTTTAAAGCGAATAGGCCATGTCAACACAGACAGCATTTGTCGGATACATTGCTTATGGTTAGAATTCTTTAGCAGAAGTAATCGACTGAGCTGGAAACAAATAATTCATAGGGGAAAACATAACTATGGCGGACATTTACAAGAGCAGGGCAAAAAGAAAGAGTGCTCTTCCTGATTGTTTTAAATCATTGTAAAATAATGGGGCGTTATATTATGTTCACTTGGAGAGAAACATTTTTGGGAAACTGGAGAAAGTTTGCTCTTCAGCTCAGACCTCGTCCAATGGGGGAGCCATATAATTACATACACTTTTCTAACTTAGTAAACTTAAAAGCTCAAATAAATCATACTAAGGGATTTTTGCGGGGGTTGTTTTACTTCCTTATGTTGTTATGTTCAGATCCTCACAATGTAAATCAAATAAAAATGTAAATTTGGTTATTCAGATAGCAAATATGGCCACTTACACTACAAAAGAATCCGCTTACTTTTATGCTCAATGCTTTTCACTTTCTTTGGCAGCTGTAACTGATGTTGGCTACAACAAACTGCCATTCCTATACACATACCACAAGATACCACCACAAAACACCACAGAAGCCATTGCAAACACAATCCATTACACTGTATGGTACCACATTCAGAGATTTCACCATATTTTTACTTCACTTAAATGACCAGTGTGGGATATTATTGAATTATTTATGCAGGATTGACAAGTCATGTTTGTGGATTGTTCCATTGTTTTTTTTTTCCTCTTCTTAGCAACATCACCACTGACCCCAAACCAGCAGGAGTTTTGTAAAAAATTGTCCCCATCAATAGCAGGAAGGACGTCAGTGTGGCTTTTGTGTTGTGCTCACATTGGAGGAGCTCAGCGAGAGGTGCCGGGGTCTGTTGCTGGGCGGTTTGTGCTTGTTACTGTGTTTTTCACATCGAGCAGCCTTCTTGTTACCTGACAGAAAACTGACACAACACGGCAAAGCAGATGGTGTTAGGTATGTAATGGAATCTGTTTGGTAAATCCCGGCTGTAAGATGCAGCATTGGCTTCGGTTCTTTGAGGCGCCGGTGATTTAGCTCCAGTGACTCACGGTGACTGTCACTGATTCTTATTAGCTGCCGATGCGGTGGAAGCAAAAAAAAAAAGGAACAAAAGACGTGCACAAGCATCAGTGTAAACATAGAATAACATTGAACTCGTCTTGTTTGAACTCTATTATGTGATCCCCGCTGTTCACTCCGTTCTGTCTCGGCTGAAAAGTACTGTGTCTCTCCAAGGGGATAACCGGCGCAGAGCAGGGTGATAGTTGACAGCATTCTGAGATTTGTTACTGGGAATAATGCATAATAAATTAAAATCGGCATCTCTTTGTTGATTGTTGTTCCCTTTTGTCACTACTGATTAATTAAACATTCACAGATCCATTCATTTTTTTTTTTCCATTTGAAAGGCTTGTTTTTATATAAGAAAAGAGTTTTTCTCATGAAGTTTTTCATGTAGTTGACACTCTGGACAAGAAAACAAGAAGTCGTACATCTCTTTGGTTTTGTGTTTTACCAAATCTCCAGTTTCTTCGCGGCACAATATAATCTTTATCACACTGGAATGAGAACGCGAGCGAGACTCACTGAATTACTGGAAGTGCGATGAGTGGCGGATGCATAATAAAGTCCACGGGAAAGAGATCGGGAGATAGGTGTCGGTGAAGTGCGCGTATGAGAAAACCGGGAGGCGTTCAAATACGATTAACCTGCATGGAAAATTCCTGGCGCGAACCCACCTACCTGAGACAATCAACAACCCTAATCCAGACCATAACAGGCTGCTTCTGCTGACAATGTTATCCACTCACAGAGCTTGTCAGTTCCACTCCAGACTTCATCGATGTCTAAGCAGCTCGGCGCTTATCGTGAGTGTATCCACGCAGTATCAGCGAGACCAGGGGCAAATATCAACACCCAGCTTTTATCTGTCAAGGACTACTTCTAGATAGAATACCCCCGTATTGAATGTCTCCAACCGCCACCCCCCCCACCCCCCCTCTATAGGAAGCGGTCCCCAAAGCCGGATGAGATATGTGACATGGGTCACTGAGGTTGCTGTGTTTCCTGTGTGCAGAGGAGCATAGAGGTTAATGGGAAATGAAGGAGAAAGACCTTTTGTTCTTCGTTTAAAAGGGCTAGGCGGATAAGACGTGTCGCTTTCTGTGACTTTTCCGTGACTTTCATCCTCCGGAATGACTGAGAATGGAGGTGACTCCCGTTTTCATTTTTTTTGGGTGGAACGTCCCCCCTCTCAGTGCAGTGCGACAGAAAGAAGAAACACTGAGCAGGAGGAGAAAAACTGCTAGTAGGAACTGGGTTTGGCTTCGGCTTCATTAGCATCAGGCTGTTATCAATAATGATTTTCCCTGGTGTTTGACTCTATGGTGTACTACTAGGTGTATAGGGGTCTCTCATAGTTAAACAAAAATAAAAAAGTGAATAAAAGAACGACCAAACACATTAAAGCCCTCCAGGGCCAGCAGAACATTAAACCATGATTTCAGCTTATTTGAAGGTAATTTATTACATATTAATTGAGCTCTTGAGGCTTAATTCTCTTGTTAACTCTGCACTCACTGCCTCTGTTCGAGAATGAGAGATAAAACAACAACTTTTGCATGTGCAAAAGCAAAATCTCTGGAAAATCGGTGGGCCAGATGATTCGTGAATTTAGCAACTAATATTCTGGAGTATTTGCTTTTATTGAACAAGTTGAACGAATCCTGTGTTGATAACGACACTGCCTTTTGTACTGCCTGTTTCCACTCACTTCTTTTATCTGTGTGTGTTCAGGCACACGTGGCATTGATATCAATACATGTACCTCATCCGCTATTCTCGACCTTGATGGAGAAAACTGAAATTTCAACAGTTTAAGTTTTTGCCTCACATTTGATGTTTTTCTGCACTGAGACAGACTCTTCACAGCAGACCTGCCCTGTAATGCTCTCTATCTATATTCTCTCTATATATATATTAAACCCCGCATGAATGATAAAGTGGTTAAACACAGTTGTCAGTATATATACATCTATAGTAAAGCACAACGGTAATTATTTTGCTTCCATCTATTCCAACAGTCCCCATATTAAAATATATATATATATAAATACACTTTGTGTCTGTAAACAAAGTGATCCAAGCTTGTGTCCCATTATCCGCATTGAAAATCTACCTATTTTTGGGAAAGGAAACTCAGTGATTTTTGTGAGATTCACATTCTCAAAAGGTTGTCAATAAATCTTGTTTATGATTCCCTGTCCATCTGCGAAAAATCCGAAGATATGCAGGAGAGAAGATCAGCACTGAGTCAACTAAAAGACAGTGGTTTGAAAAGCATGCCGGGGAGCACAGGGAACAATGCACAATCTGTGTGCATCAGCAGGGGATGCAAAGGCTTTACTTTCATGACTTCAGATCAAGTTCTCCCTCTCAGTGAGGTCCAGAGTTGTGAGAACAGCCGCCCGTTTCCTGGTGTGGAGTTTTCTCTCAGGGTGCTGTGTTGTCTTTCAGCCTCTGCCTCCATTTGATTCGACAGTAAATATGCTCTATATCAATAAATACAAAAAAAAGCCATCCTCCTCATATCCCTAACAACAGTCCATGCAGTAAGGCTTTGCATTTTTTCTTTAATCCTGTAGAAAATGCGGCTTTGGCTAATTCTTTAAGAAACCTAAGCATTAGCTTGGATCATTTGTTTATCGCTAGGTGAAAGCATTTCCATATTACACATGCTAATTTGATCTTTTCTCAGTATGAAAATATTAATTAGCCGTGGTGAAATCACATACAGTCATTTTTCAGGTTATCAAGCTGATTATTGTGTGTGCTTTACAAAGCCGGGGTTTGTTTCTAATCTCCAGGCAAAAGGAAAAAAAAAGAAATTCTGATCATTACAACCGATTCAAATTTGATGTATTATACCTCTCCTTGTCTCGGTCATATTCTTAGCTATATAATACATTAATTTTACAGTGTTAGTGTATTCCAGTTCCTAGTTTCTATGTGCAAACGTAAGAAATGTGGGTCTTTTGTGACATGCGCAGAATTCACCGGATTAGCAGATCCTGTTTGCCTGTTAATGGGGGTCTTTGACTTTAAGGCCACTACAAGCTGACAAATTCCCCTGCATGTCGACCATATGCTGGAATTATGAGGCTCCACCACCGTCTGCGGCTAACAAGGGGGTTGTAATGTAGATGGAAATTACAAAGTCTGCTTGAAGTGGCACTTCAGGTAATTACGCGGAGGTCGCTAGAACCCTCCTCCCCGTGCCTGGGGGAGGGAGGGGGGGGATGCGATTTGACAATAATTGCAGCAGTGTGAAAACAAACTTGCTAAAAGTTCTTTTGCCGCGTGAAACCTGTGCAGGAGACGGCCCGGGAGTGCTGGGACCGGGGAGCGTGCCTCATTACCGGGGCGATTAATAAGCGGGCGAGGAGACAGATGGCCCGTCTCTGCCTCGTATGGGCCGCGCTCCCCGAAAACCGCCGCGAAATGAACGCCCGCGTCAAGGCCCAGATCTTCGCCAAATGTGTCGGGATTTGCTAAATTGGACCGAAGACATAAAATTGAAGTGACATTAATAGATTACCTGGAGTTGATTTGCATTTTCAGAGTTATTATGAGAGGGGGTAACAGGACTAACTGGCGCAGCCGTCTATGTAGGCTCTTAATGATGTTTCTGATTATGCTCTCATCACCATCGGCAGCTGGGAAAATAAGGAAAGGCTTGTCATCGCAGATTTGGACGACGAATGAGCAGTCTTGATCAAGAGCAGACGTATGGAAATGAGCGAGAGGAAGACCTTTATCGGAGTTGATCGTGCCATGTTTTCAATATACAGCATAAAGCTCGCTGTGATCACATACGATGTAATGCGGTCATAGCTGGATTATTCATAGAATGATGTAGAGCCTAACCCCGCGTGAATGATAAAGTGGTTAAACACAGTTGTCAGTATGTATAGATCTATAGTACAGCACAACGGTTATTATTTTGCTTCCATTTATTCCAACAATCCCCATATATTTGAAAGTAATTCTGAATAAGAACTGTTTTTACATTGGCAACTTCATTCATTTCAAGTCTTATCCAATGCATCTATCTATCTATCTATCTATCTATCTATCTATCTATCTATCTATC
>JABUIW010000020.1:17949931-17964202 GCA_013363375.1 Menidia beryllina | reverse complement strand
GGGGGGGGGGGGGGGGGAGGAATAAAAGCCTGTACAGCAAGGTCATTTGAAAAAGAAGCTGATAAGACGAAAAGGATCAAATCTCCGGCGCGGGCGAGGGCCCTCCTCTTGATGTCTGTCCCATTAACTAAAGCCCTTGTCTGGCTTGTATAGTTGCTGCCACGCCTCAGCTGTCTGACAATGATGCTGGAATAAAAAATAGATGAATTGAAGAAAAAAAAAAAGAGAGAAAGAGACGGTTGGCATGATTTTACCGCTGTTTTGTCTTCGAGATCCACAGCTTTGGTTCGACTGCTTCTTTATTCTCGTTCTGAAGGCATCGCTCTCAAACAGCCGCGGTATAGATTTAGTCATTTTTCGGCCTTTCCACAGTCGCAAGCTGGTTGTCGCGTGAACCGCGCACATGCACGCGCAGTCCATTCCATTCCACAGCAGGTTTGCTGTGTCACACTGGGGGCTGCTGTGTAATTGGGTGAATCTGCTCTCCGGCACGCCGCTTTGGAGATAGCCCCTTTTAAAATTTCACTTCGCTTCCGGGAGTGTAAACAAACCTTGGGATTGCCGCGGAGCAAAAAGTCCCAACTTCCATCAATCCTGCCCTGTCCCCCTGTCTTTTTTTTTCCGATTTACTTAAAATTTCTTTTGTCAATTGGCAACCTCCTTGGAGTCTGTGTGTGCGTTTGCTCCTAAGTCTCTGCCGGGTGCTACCTGTCTGTCTTCCCGCGATTTGTGACTGTCAGCGACTTTAACAAGTGCCTCGATGTGTGTCTATCAGCATAACGAATGCAGATGCGCGTCGTGTGTTTTTTGGGACGTTTCTGTCATGCAGACTCTTTATGTGGCTGCATGCAGCTCTCTGTCTGTGTGTTCTCCGTGATGGATTGCTTGTCAGACAGAGGCAGAGCACCGCTCTCACCGGCTGACGGAGACATTGGGTCTCCAGTCACGTACCGCGAAGTGCGTTTCAACATTCCTCCGGGAAAACTCCTTAACCCTTCTCGCTCCGGGATGGCTGTCAAATGACAGCGCGCGTCACTTAGGAGGTGCTCACTGTTGAAACCAGCACGGCGAGATTCGGTCGAGCGTCTTAATGTGGTTGTGCAGGAGGTGAGGGACTTCTGTCACCCGTTACTTTTGGACGGGCCACAGCTGACGCTCACATCCTAAAGGAAATTTGTTATTTCCTATGTTTTTTTTTTTTCTTTTAGAATCGAGGCCTTGGTTCTTTTCTACAAACACCACAAAAATCATCAAGATAGTACAGGATGGTCTTTTTGATGGAGGCAATCTGCTGCTTTCATCCAGCGTTGTCCTTTCCTTGAAATTGGATTGCCTTCTGTTTCCTACTTATGCTACCAGTTATCTAAAATGACAGTCCTTCATCATATAACATTGTTGTGTAAATAAACTGTGGTCAAAGTTTAGTCACTTTTAGATTGAACTCCACTACTGTTGGAAACAATACTTTGCTAAAACATGAAAGTTTTTTTTTAAGTGAGTACTAGGGGTCCCTGGACAGGCCACCAACCATCCATGCTCACACTTACTCCTTGGGACAAGTGAAAAAAATTAACATAGCATGCGTTTTTAGCTGCTGGGAGGAAGTTGTGGTACTCGGGGAGATCTCTACATTCCCAAAGAACACAAAAACTCCACGCAGAAAGGCCCCAGCATATTTTGGACCACAAGAAGTAACTCGGCATAATTGATTCCATTTTTTGGGTGCATTAACCTTAACAAAGTGGGAGAGCTCAGACAAACAAAAACGCCTTGAGTGAGAATGTTTGTTGCCTTTTGGAGTGATCGGGGATCCCAGAATTCTACAAAATATTCTACATGGAGCAATCTAAGAATGTCGGAAAAGAGTCCTTGTCTCCAAACTATTAACTTTAATGTTTTTAGTTAACGACATACTTTTAGAGTATTCGAAGTACATTTATAATCTTAATTTTAATGAGACTAATAACTACTGATGATCATTTAATTTTTTTTGTCCTAATATCCTTCTCTTTTTCTAAATTAGAAATGAAGTGATACACAGTTCTGACATAGAAGATTAAACATAACGGAGGGCTGGGAAAGGTGACAGAAACTCCACAAGGGGGGCTAATGATGCAACAAGACCAGGTGGCAGCTCACCCAGTCTGAGGCTACATATAGGATCGCATCAGCACAATTTTGGACCAGTTTCAAGAGAAGAGCACCTGTCACATACGCCTGAAATGAAGCGTTTTCGGAGCCTCTTAAGATTATCGTCAAATTTAGCACGGAAAAATCTGGCCGCACGGTGGCAAAAATGTTTTATTTGTGGATGGCTTTGGGTGGCAGCGTCTCTCCATCCCCGCTTTGAACGAGCGAGGCTTTAGCCTGTCTGCACGGTGCTGTCTCTTCCTCCTTTTTGTCTGGCTTTCACGGGTAGATCGCTGAGTTATCTGCTGTTCTTTTTCTCCCGACTGAAGTGACCTGACGTCTGGCAGGAAGATGTGATCCTATCGTGCTGTTGAGCTTGAACTTGATGGATCAGTTTGCACTTAGAAAAAGAGACAAAATCGAGTATGTACACAAATCCACTGCACACACACATATATATATATAAATATATATATTTACACAGCCACATACACAGCCTTCAATGTGTGTGTGTGAGAGAGATAGTTAAAATATTGCAGTCATACTTTTATATATATTAGTAAAGGTGGTAAAATCTTGTATAAACCCACACACATTGTTACAGTGGTCTTTGCATTAGTAAATACTCATGTAATTTGTCTTTGTTCCAAAATTTCCACTCCGATGGACTTGAGTTGAGGTTATACAGTACATTTCTTACCACAAGTTCATTTCACACCAACACTTTTTCATTATCTAGAAACTTTTTTTACCCTGTTTTTTTTTTTGGGGGGGTGGGCGGGAAGCAAATTAAGCAGCATTTTGTTCATTTACCCATGATAAAGTTGTTCATTAGACAATATACTTTGCCACATTCTTTGTTATTACCTTACCATCGCGAACGCCTTGGGAGCAATTAAACATGTGAAGAGCCCAATTCTCCGTCCTCAGCTTCCAGTCCAGAACTCTATCTGCATGTTGCACACATTGCCTATGAACTAATTAAAGTGAATCAATGACACAACCCCTTTAAAATGGCAGCATATGTCATGGCCATCAGCGGGGAACAAAGGACCCTCTTAATTATTTTGTTCCTGCCGTTCCTGTAAAATGGCTTGTCAAGGCGGGCAGACTCAGTAGCTGACTCTCTGAAAAGGGGGTGTCATGCACACGCCAGACACATGCTGTGCTCACGCACAAACACGTACACAGGCACCGTCCCAGGGTTCCCTGTGACGGCTCCCTCTCTGTCATATGAAAGACTAGTAATTGTACTACAACAATGACAATGTAAGTGCTTAAGTGTGACGGTCCCTTTACTCTTCAAAAGTGCACTGTCCCTTATCCATCATTGGCTCTGGGGAACAATTTCTTGGATGCTGACAACCATATCTTATCTTTAAGATGTTTTTTTTTTTCATTGTTGTAAGCCCTCCTCTGGCCGCGTTGGATGTGACCCAGTATAATTTTGAAAAGTGTGTTACGGCGTGATACAAACACATATATCCTTATCTGTTCGGCCACCACAGGGCCCTCATTCATTTGCCCAGATCCTCAGCTGAAACATGCACTTTACCATGAGTATGCATTAGTCCCGTTATGAAGACTGATGGGCTTAAGGGGGTCGTGTTTTTCTTTTCGTGCCTTGCAATTATTTACTCTGCCTCCCTTTTATCCGAGACCGCCTATCTGATATAAACACCAAACAATTCCCTTTTATTCATCACTGGAGCCGTGGATGAACAGTCTGTAGAAATTGTGCAAATAAAAGGGGGTGGGAGGTTTCAGGCTGTGCTGGCATTGATGAAAAAGTTCACCGATGCCAGTTGTTTATGAGCATGCTTATTTGTTTGAGGGTTTCCCCTTAATGCCCATCTGTATTGTTGCCATGAATGCCCATCTGCAGCCCAGGAACCTAAAACTGGCATTGACGATCGTAGGAAAAATCGACTGGCGTCGTTCCAAGTGTGTCATCCTGTCCTCCGAGAGAATAGACAGACGGGGATGGATGGATGTTTGAAAGGATGCCTCGACACGCTTGTTTTCTCCTCCTTGTTACAACCATTTTCTGTGTTATCGAGAGCTTTGGCCTGCCACACTTCAGCACAGCACTGCGCTTTGAGTTCCACAATGCTCTGACTCACAGTGCTAATCGCCTCTTAATTCTTGCGTTATTCCCCAATCGTGCGCTTGCATTTCAATCACATAGGTGGTGCCGTTCCGAAAATAGCGCTGGCGGCAATGCCTGGAGAGACGGGCTGTCAGTCTCCATGTCTGATCATAAGCTATTATCCTCTCGGTTCCACAGACGGGAGAGAGAGCCACACCAGCATCCATGTGATCGTGATCAATACATAATCACTTTCCTGTCACCGCTGTGGCGCTTTCAGGGGACAGTCTGGCCCCACAGACCAGCCATTTAAAAAAAAAAAGGATTTGGCACGCCGTCTTTCTGACCTAGAAAGCCAGAGGAGAGGTGATTGGTGGCTAAGTGAGGGGTTGGACTCATTTAAACAGTCTTTGTTGTGGGAGTATTACTGTTGCAGGGTACCTGGATTCATTACATTAAGTTGCCAGAGCTGTTGTAAGAAAGGTGACACTTATGAGCAAACGTGAAATATTAACTCGCTCAGAAGGACAACGTGAAATACCGTATGAAATACTGAGTATGTTTATGCTGCAAATAAGACTCCATTGAGTGCTCACCTTAATTAATTCATGCAGACAGAACAGAGGCGGTGGAGGTTAGCTTCACGGTGAATTTCAAATGGCATTCTGATGTTGCAGAATCAGAGAAGTTCCTGCTAGCTGTTTTGTTTTTTCGTTTGGCATCCAGTTTGTCTGACGTCATGTGGTGGTGACTGGACAATGACAAGACCCTTCGTGTGTTTGACCTTGCTAAGATATGCTGCAGTCACTAGATTTGAAATCAGCTAAGACTTCATTAAATAGTGAAATGTCTCACTTTCAAAACCTATGCTTTCTTAATGCAGCTATATACAGGGATTGGACAATGAAACTGAAACACCTGGTTTTAGACCACAATACTTTATTGGTATGGTGTAGGTCCTCCTTTTACGGCCAATACAGCGTCAATTCGTCTTGGGAATGACATATACAAGTACTGCACAGTGGTCAGAGGGATTTTAAGCCATTCATCTTGCAGGACAGTGGCCAGGTCACAACGTGATGCTGGTGTAGGAAAATGTTTCCTGACTCGCTCCTCCAAAACACCCCAAAGTGGCTCAATAATATTGAGATCTGGTGACTGTGCAGGCCATGGGAGATGTTCAACTTCACTTTCATGTTCATCAAACCAATCTTTCACCAGTATTGCTGTGTGTATTGGTGCATTGTCATCCTGATACACAGCACCTCCTTCAGGATACAGTGTTTAAACCATTGGATGCACATGGTCCTCCAGAATGTTTCGGTAGTCCTTGGCAGTGACGTGCCAATCTAGCACAAGTATGGGGCCAAGGAAATGCCATGATATGGCAGCCCAAACCATCACTGAACCACCCCCGTGCTTCACTCTGGGCATGCAACAGTATGGGTGGTATGCTTCTTTGGGGTTTCTCCACACCATAACTCTCCCAGATGTGGGGAAAACAGTAAAGGCGGACTCATGAGAGAACAATACATGTTTCACACTGTCCACATCCCAAGATTTGCGCTCCTTGCACCATTGAAGCCGACGTTTGGCATTGGTAGAGTGACCGAAGGTTTGGCTATAGCAGCCCGGCCGTGTATACTGACCCTGTGGAGCTCCCGACGGACAGTTTTGGTGGAAACAGGAGAGTTGAGGTGCACATTTAAATCTGCTGTGATTTGGGAAGCCGTGGTTTTATGTTTTTTGGATACAGTCCGGGTTAGCACCCGAACATCCTTTTCAGACAGCTTCCTCTTGCGTCCACAGTTAATCCTGTTGGATGTGGTTCGTCCTTCTTGGTGGTATGCTGACATTACCCTGGATACCGTGGCTCTTGATTCATCACAAAGACTTGCTGTCTTGGTCACAGATGCGCCAGCAAGACGTGCTCCAACAATTGGTCCTCTTTTGAACTCTGCTATGTCACCCATAATGTTGTGTGCGTTGCAATATTTTGAGCAAAAATGTGCTCTTACCCTGCTAAATGGACCTTCACAGTCTGCTCTTATTGGTTCAATGTGCAATTAATGAAGATTGGCCACCAGGCTGGTCCAATTTAGCCATGAAACCTCCCACACTAAAATGAGAGGTGTTTCAGTTTCATTGTCCAACCCCTGTATATACAGTGGGGGAAATAAGTATTTGACCCCTTGCTGATTTTGCAGGTTTGCCCACTTACAAAGAATGCAACGATATATAACTTTAATCATATGTACATTCTAACAGTGAAAGACAGAATCCCAAAGAAAATTCCAGAAAATCACAGCATATGAATTTATAAAAATTGATAACCATCTGATGAGGAAAAATAAGCATTCTTTGTAAGTGGGCAAACCTGCAAAATCAGCAAGGGGTCAAATACTTATTTCCCCCACTATATATATATATATATATATATATGTTCAAAGGGTATTTTCTATTCTGAATTGGGACTTTATGATGACAATGTCCAGAAAAGGAAGGTTTTAACAAAAAGCTAATTTATCTGCTAATTTTTTCCACAGATCCTTTTCTCTGTTGGTTCTTTAATAAAATCAGGGCATAGTAGTGTTGGATACCCAGCTGTCAAGAATCATTGAACAACCTGGGAAGGTAACCAGTCCATCACATGGCAAGCACGGAGACAGACAAGACTAACAAGCACACAACCTCACAATAAGTCTTAATTTAGATCCTCAGTTAGCGTTCTTTCTGTGAGGAGATACTGCTCCCCACCACATCCATGTGCAGCCAAGGGAGCTTTTACGTTTTTTTTTACGTGTGTATAAAAGGAAATTGGGCTCCGTTGAACTTGGACAAAAACAATAAACAAACAACAACTCTCACGTTCCACTGAGAAATTATTTTTCTACAATGTTGCTGACACCCACTGCTGCTCATGTGTGCATTTTAAAAAAAGGCTATATGAGGGCTCGGTGTATGGAAAAGAGATAGGAAACATTCCGATATCAGTATCAATTAGGGTTGTCAAAAGTATCGATACTCAAAAAAGTATCGATACTAAAATGTTGTATCCAGATACGATACTCATTTTCAAAAGTATCGATAGATATCGATCGATTAGGGTCAGGGTTTGGGTTAGGGTCAGGGTCAGGGTTAGGGTTATTAATGCAGGCCACCAGTCACGATATCATCAGTAACAGGTGAGTTTGAAATGAAAGACACTAACCTGTCAAAATTCATTTAAATTTTGGGTTCTTTTTTCATCCTTGTGGTATCGAAAATGGTATTGAGTATCTAGCATTTTCCTGAGTATCGGTAGCGAGTTGAAAATTTTAGTATCGTGACAACCCTAGTATCAATATATATTCTGTATGTTGTAAAAAAAAAAAAACACCACACAGTCTACTTTCCTCGCTTTTCTATTCATCTCAGCGTTTCTTCCACTTTCTTTCGACCCCTGCGGCGAAAAGCCAGCCAGACATAAACAGTATTGTTTTACCTGGGTAGGACTCGCAGCGGGGCGCCGCTAGCCCCCACGCCTCGCGCGGCCTACAGCTCTCCACATGCCTCAGTGATATCCCCTTCTTTACGGCTCAGTGCTTGCATACATATGAATGCCCCCTGTCTTCTACCCTTCACGCTTCTGAGCGGGTCCGAGTTGAGCGCAGCTGAGATTGCCACGCTCGCTGGACAGAGGGGATATGAGGGAGAGAGTTGTTGCATTTCAGTGCTCGTAAATGAACTGAAATGACATTCTTTAGAATTATTATAGGTTTGATGGTACTTGAGCTGGTGCTCCCCTGTGGTGTGGTCTGCTAAGTTGGTATAAGCACACTGTAGGGTAGTTTTCTATGTATATTCGGGGTGAAAAAAAATTGTATTCTTTTTTAAAATTTTGGGAAAATGCAATATCGTATTATAATGAGAGTGTTTTCTTTATTTTGAATCCAATATTTTTGGTCTATCTCGGTATTTTCCGGCGTTATTTGCAGGAAAAAGGACCGCTCAGCTCAAATTAGTGATCGTATTGGTCATAACATTAGCAATAGTGTCTGTGAAAAGTCTCCTTTTTTCATTATGCCACAAAAACGTTTTTTTAAAATTTGCTAATTCACTTCCTTTCTCTGCCATCTTGCACTGTGTGGTCGGTTTGCCTCTCCTGATGGCTGAAAGCCCCATTTGTATAACTTCCTCTTGTTTGATTATCCCTGCGGTACATGGAATGAAATGAGCCGGCTGTCCAGATGAAGCTGTGTTGCAGGATGGGCTGCGGTGTCCTTTCACAGCCATTGTCACACCGAGCTGCATACCTTCCAATTTACACCCTCTCTGGTTCGGGGAAAGATACCAATTGATTTGCTATCACCGAGCCAGTGTACGGAGTAAATGGGAAACGTGGGCCCTATTATTTCTGTCGGTTGATAAAACATAAGGCTAAACCCCCATGTCTTTATTACGAGGCCCCTTTAACCGCATCACGCCCTTCAACTAAAGAGCTGCAGGTGTAAATTTGGTGTAAATTAATCACGTGCAGTAATGACACCGTCGGAAATTGATGTGTGTTTAAATTATTGCTTTGGCATTAAATTCTGTGAACATGGGGATGTGATTAATGAGATTACACTTAGCGTTGGGAAACAACCGTAAACGCCAGCTGTAGTTTTCGTAAATGCTTAATGCATGTCACCCCCGCGGGCCACTGCCCAAACCAACATAGGGAGATTTGTTTGCCTCGGAGAAGGTTATATTCGACGTTTCGGCGTCTGCACAACAAACTGGGAGAATGTGAAACAAACCCATTTTTTGGTGCGCACACTTCCATATTTCAAATTTTAGGTAGAAAGGTGGCAGAAACAGAGTATGAGCTCACTCCAGACAGTGTACACTGCAGGCTTTTTACATAGCTAATTGTTTTTCCCTTCGCAGCTTTTTGTTTTTTAAAAAAAAAGAACAATCCATTCAGCTCTTTCTTCCTCGGAAGTTGATATTGTAGGTGTTGTGTTGTTATTATTATGATCGCCTCAATGCTACAGGCTCCGAATAAAAGCCAGAGACAATATCCCTCCTACAGCATAGGCCTCTGTGCCAAACGCCTAGCCTACAGCTGCATCCATCTCTGCAGCATCCCCGAAATTCCTTTGCAATATCTAGGGGGAAGGACAAGCTAATCTGCACCGATTTGAAATAGGACCAAAAACACAGGCTTTCCTAATCCCTCTTTTTTTATTTCTTTTTTTTTTTTTATCAGGGGTAGTGTTGAGCATTTTACCCCTATGGGAGAGAAAGAAAGAGAGTTATTTCATGCTTCACTGATTCCACTGTTTTTATGAAGATTTCCCCCCTCCTTATCCTTACTTCCACACTTCAATCCATAGTGTAACTGAATTTTTTAAAGCCACTTTGCAATAGTCAGACACCTTCTGGAAGTGCTAAGGTGCTTTTCGTAATTAGGGCTGTGTAGATGGTGGCTTTTTTCCCTCTGTGGCAGCAATAATTTAACTCTGTGGCAGATAAGGTATCTCTGAAAATAGGAGGTGCAATTTCCTTAGCTGTCTTTCTTTTCCATTCATTTGGCAATTGGCAAATACCTATGGTACAAAGCATATGACTTGTTTCCTGGATATACAGCGTGGGTGATTTTATTTTACTTTTTTTCCCACACATCTTTGGCATACAATTCAGACAATTATAATTCATTACAGTCCGCCAACCAATTTGCTTGATACGTAAATTTTGAAAGGGGGAAATTCATCTTATATCCTCAGGTATTAAGGCAGAGAAATTAAAAGCAAACAAAGAGATGCTCGTCCTCGGGTTCAGTCCATTTCCGATGATAATGATAAGAGATTTCCTCTTTTTCAATAACAGATGTGCATTTTCTGTTGATAATAAACGGACAGTCAGGCCTTGGTGTTCGTTTTACGTCGATGGGAGCAAGTTATCTAAGCTATAGTTCAGCGGACTCGAGAGGAAAATGTCAGCAGCTGACACAAAATGTTTTTTTTTTGTTTAGTTTGTTGTTAGTGCTGTAGTGCAGCAAGCGGGAACACGGAGAAAAAGAGCTCATTGATCTGCAGTGATCTAAACGCTGCAAAAAAAAAAAAAAAGCACAGGGTAGAACAAGCAGTATGAAATTTTACAAGGTAAGCCCTGGCAACACAACAGCATGGGTCATCATAAGACTATGAATTACTGGAACACCTCTGTCTCAGAGGACCACTTGAGGCTCCCTCACTGTGAAATAATTGGGTTGCAACAGTGAAACTGCTTCTTCAGTTAGAGAGCAAAGGTGGCTTTTGCTGTGTTTTGCTGCTACAACACGGCGGACGTGGCGGTGACTATAAATCAACGCTTGACGCGTGGCGCTGACGGCACCTGAAAACCGGACAGAGGTCCAAAAAAAAAAAAAAAATATGCACGGATGAGCGCACTGGTCATTTTTTTTCTTCAACAGAAGAAACAGAACAGAATTTGTGTTTTTGTCGCACGGAACAACTTATGACAATCCTTCATAACATCTGGCACAGCAGTCCCCCCCGACCCAAACCCCACCCTCTCTCATTTTTACCCAAAACCGGACCGCAAGGATCACGACGCCATAACCGAAACCCACTCTTTGGCACAGATTTGGGTGCCAATGGGCCAGACTTGTGCCGTCCGCGATGGGGGACGTCTCCCTTTGTTGTCAGAACACCTCTAAACATCTTTCACCGAAACAATTACCATACCATCTGCTGTTAGCTGTTAGCTTCTTTTCTCTCTTTCTTTCTCATCCTCATTCCCATAATGCCGAAGCTACCAGGGGCTGGATCAACATTAACCGAAACCAAATGGGATAGTATTTTTATATTCCTTCGGGATTTTTTTTTTTTTTTTTTTTCAGAGACCTTATAATGCTGCTTTGATTTGTCACTAATCTCTTATCTGAAATGCCCAGAGCACTGGGTTGAGATAGAATATTGATGACGGCCCCTTGCATACATTTTCTACAAACCTAATAAAGCTGTTCTAATAAAGAGCCTGATTCATACCGCACCAGGGGTTGTTGATGAAAAAGATGAAAAGGTATCCATGGCATTTGCTGTTTTCATTTGTGATATACACGAAGCAATAAAGTACACCGGAACATAAATGATGTGCAAAACACAACCAAATACATCAACGCGCTCATGTTTCAGCGGCCTTTATGAGTTTTGTAAAACTTGTCAAAAAAACTCTATTTCAAGATGACGTGTGCAATGTCCGGGCTTCTAGGACCTTCTTGTGTTTGATATTTATCTCTGCTTGACATACAGGTCTAATACACACCCACAGGAAGGTGAATAGGGGCGTATTAGGAGTATGCCACACGTGAGGGCAGAAGGGTTTTATGACAGGTCTTAAAATACATACTTTGATCTTTGGATAAATACGATGAAAACCAGAGATGTGTCGGTGTACAAAGACATACATTGTTAGAGATTCTGTACTAGAAACAACATTTTTCATCTAACAATTTTCTTTTCTAGTCTCGCATGGCAGTGGTCTTTCACATTTTCTGTTGTGTTTGGATTTCCAGCAAAAGACAAAATGAAAGGCGTGCATTTTAGTACGAATTTGGCTGTATCACTACATATATAGCTATTAGTGCTTGACCAAAACAACATGCGGTTCTTTTGAGTTCTGGATGAGGACACGCACAGTGCCCGAGGTGCCTTTGCTAATTTGCGTCTATTTGCATGCTTACAGTACACAGGCCAAAAAGAACAATGGCTTTGAGAGGCATGTACAGGAATCATTTGGTCATCAGTAGGCACAATTACTTTGCACGTTATAATGGAACTGTGGCACATCCATCACTGTCATGTCAATTTGCACACTGGCTAACGTATCCAGCCGAATCTGGCACCGCACAAGATTAGATACCTAATCAACACTGACACGGTTGGTTTGCCCGCCGTGGCCTAACCCCTCCCCCCTCCTCCTGAGCTCATGTCACAGTCGTCACAAGGACCAGACACTTGACAAGGCGAACTTTGACCTGTCCACGCGCAACTGGATGATGAATTAGGTCTGAGGCAACGCCTTTTACTTGCTCTGTCTCTGTTAAAAGGGATGATCCATTTTTTTTATGATTTATGAAGCCAGGAAAAGACTTTTCTGAGTGAACCGCAAAGTTCCGCCTCTCTCCTGGAACCGGATGGAACGGACGGAATTGGATTTTTGAGCCAATCAACCCCACATAGGGTCGAGGGGTTCCATCCTGATTGGCTCGGGACAAATTCACATTTCAGTGTACAGCTATGCAGAGATGATTGCCTATTGAGCCCGCCGTCCATAACTATGTTTTTTTTTTTTTTTTCTGCATCCCAGGTACCCCAGTTACCAGGGTAACGGCCACAGATGCCGACGATCCAGTGTATGGGAACAGTGCGAAACTCGTCTATAGCATACTGGAGGGACAGCCGTATTTTTCAGTTGACCCCAACTCTGGTAAGTACAGTTGTCTTCTTATTATTAACGTTTTGGTATTTGAAGATAAGTTGTTGTAATTCACCTTAATTAGAAGACAAAGCATGTCAGATGTTCGTGTTGAACTGTTCTTCCTCACATACACAATATGCACTGGGAGAGGTCAGGTGCTACACACACCCAGTCCACTTTTATCACCCTAACTTTTCTTTTTTTAGAGATGAGACGCAGGAAAACACCATAGTGGAGCTGGCAAAAGCTCTTTGTGCTGTCGTTCATTGTTTGGCAAGGCTACTCAAAAAGGATACCCGCGAGATCAGAATGTTGCCTTATTAAATTTAATGAGACTTTTGTAATACGGTGTGCTGGCCCCTTTGTCAGTCCCCAAATAGTTGGGGAGCATATCATCCTACAAATTGAGAATGAATAAAGGCCACACCACTAATGACGCAAAAAGGAAGAAAAAAAATGCTTTCATACTAAGACTGTGATTACATCTAAGTATTGGTTTGATGGTCTTTTTCTTGTAGACTGTGCCAGGTACATTAGGTTGAACCTTTATAATTTAAACGTCCTTTTTCATAAACTACATAGGACTGATAAATGATCTTAGAATGCCGAAGATTGGGCTATCAGGGTTTGACTGAACCTCTGGATAAGTGAATCTAACTTAGTTGGAGCAAACCTTTTAAGAAAACGGTGTCACATTTGTACATAAAGATGGAAATACACTATGTTCTGTTTCAACTTCAGAACAGATTCAAATTCAGTTACATCTTTCCTCATGCTCCTGGATTTTTTTTTAATGAATGAGCTTTGAAGAATGAGTAAACCCTCACCTGGGAAAAGCCCATTCTTCTGTGATTGGTTGCTACAGTGTCATGATGAAGCACAATCTGCCATTTAGCATCAGATCTGAATAAAAAAATGACAAAACATTGACTTGATCCTTAATGTGAAAAAAGAGAGAAAACCATCTAAGTGTAGGATGAGTCATAAAGACGAACAACTTTGAAATATAATTTAGAACACCTGCAAAACTCCCTTCTTTCTAAATCAAAGTTGAACAATGATTTTCTTTTAATCTCTTACTTTAAGCGCCTTTGAAAATACAGTGACCTGGCTAATTTATACAGAATCCTCAGAGTGTAGCCCTTTATTTTTCGTTTAGTGTTGCCAACAAAGTGGTCGGCGGGGCCACAGGTTGCAGATGTTCTCACAGGTGGAGACGCAACAGCTACCCAACCTGCTGTCTCCCTCCACGTGATCTCCCTCTGCTGCTGTACATCATGACAAAAGAACATACAGTCTTTCGGACGATGAAAATGCATAAAAAAATAAAATGAAAAAGTGAACCACTAACCAGATGTGTGGTATGTTGTCGAACGTGTTGCCGTAACATTAATGTCAACTAGATTATTTCTCGACTGTATACGGCAGCCCGCGAGGGACAACATTAAAAAACACATGCTTTAGGGGAGCTGACAATGTTGGGTATTGCTTGAAAAAGTTGTATGACAACAGCAGTACTTCAGGTAACTCAGCCCATCTGTTTTTTGAAATGCTTATAGATTATCGCTGCATGAGGCAGCTGCTAACTGAGCCTGCCAGCTCCC
>JABUIW010000020.1:17936705-17949831 GCA_013363375.1 Menidia beryllina | reverse complement strand
CCCCCCCCCCCCCCCCCCTTTGCTTCCCACCGCAGCTGCTCACTCATGCATGCTTCAAAACAACACTATGCCCAGGAAAACAGATCCATTACTGGGTCACTGTATCTAAAGTCAGGACTTTGCCGGTTTACGGAACATATAACTATCTAGATAAAAAGCAAACACTTTGACGAGAAGGAATCACACATTTAATTTGCTGAGTGAAAAGTCACTGCAAACACACTCTGCGTTTGGTTTGTAAAGGATAACACATTCAGCTTTTACTGAAATAATACCCCTGCTTTGCTAATGACCTCACAAATAAAATACATAAAAAAAAGACATGCTCATGCAATGGTAGAATCTGGATAAGTAAACACTTTTTCTTGCTGTGAGAATTGTGCTGACAACCACCACACAACCTTTCACAGCTACAGAGGACGCAAACTAGGTTATTACAAGTGTTTGGTAAAGTTATAATTGATTTAAAACAGCATAAGTTGAGAAAAATAAAAGCCCTACCTTACATAAAGGCACCATTCTTCATTATTAAATTGCAAACGTTGATGGATTTAAAAAAAAAGATCAAATACGCTTTGCATTTTGGCACTTTCCATCCCAAACTTGATATTTGGGGTTTCTACTTTCTGCTAACTGCTCATCAGAAATGCTAATGGAACCATTTCTCACACACTTGTGTGCGATGCAACATCAGTGAGTTATGAATTCCAAATAAACGACAATAATAATTGCTTCCTCCTTTCATAAGGCAAACTCGGGCTCAGCAGCGTCATCATGCATAAACTTATCTCAAAACAGATTCCAGATTGGATCTTTAATTGCTTTTCCAGCTGACTTTTTAACATGTGTCTGTAAGCAATGTGATTAAATAATGGTGAAATTACATTAATAAGAAATGAGATGGAAATTGACGGCTCATAATTTTGGAAAACAGCGCAACGATAAACAGCTTCTAAGAAAGGCAGCGTCAGAATTTATGTACATAATTACAATTAGCACTCGCTTCAAATTGGGCACTTGCGCGGGGTAAGGTGTCACAACATCTGCAGCCAGAACGTGGGAAAAGGAAACCGGGCTGAACGGACATCTTAAGGTTTAGCATTCGTGTTTTTTTGTGAGGCTGCTCTGTGAGCGCTCGCAGATGGCTCATTCAAGTGAGCCAGATGTTTTAATGAATGCTAATGAAAAATAAAAGGTAAGAAGAAAACAACCATTGGAATGCGTTTGACACTTACAGCACCGCGATGGAAGCGAAAAAGCGTTCAATAAGTAAATAAACATCATGCCCCAATTCATCATTTGGTTAATGGTCGGTGAAGAAAAAAAAAAAAAAAAGTTCAGTCAAATATCTATGGAAATGAGTGTTTGTCTATCCTCCCTTTTCAGTGATTAGGAATTAATTTAAATAATTAACGATGATCAACAGAGATGAGAGTGTTGCTCCTAGCAGGAGGACTGAAGTATGTTGATGAGTGTGTGTCTGTGTGTGTGTGTGTGTGTGTGTTAGACTGTGCCAGCACCTTGCATGTGGTGCTCTTTTACTTACTGATTGACTTGTTTGCGTGGCTTGAGGGGATGCGGATCTGTTTTGTTTGTTGCCAGTCACAGCCAACTCCAAAGTCAGAATGCTACAGGTGACGTATTTCAATATGTCAGGGACAAATGTATAAGGCACATGAGCTGGGTCAGCTGATAAGTTTTAAAGTTTCTGCCATATTAAAAGAAATAATCCAAGTTTGACGGCTTTCTTATAGTAGAAATGTAAGGTGACAAGCTAAAGAAAGTGAAAATTAACTAAATGTAATCAAAGCATGAGACATCAGAACAAATCTTTTCGTTGTATGCCCATCCCTATGAGCAAATCTATCCAAATCTGTGGCTGAGTTCATACCCATACCTATTTTGAATTTAAAATAAATGCAGAGCCAACCAGTTCGGCATATTTTCCACAGTCCCCCATTGCCATCATCCTCGTGTCTCACCCGTCTCCCTCATTTTCTCCATTTATTAAGATCATCTCTGTTGTGTGTGACCTCCGAGAGCAAAAATGACCTGAAATTGTGCTACATTTCTGAAGGCAATCTATCTCTGGAATAAAAAAAAAAAAAACGCTGGCACAGACAACAGCCTCACCCCTCCCATGTTTTCATCATAGCCAAGCATATTATCATTGTCTGAGGCAGCTCAGGACCAAGGCAGGGTGTCATGCCAAAGCCTGGCTTTTATGAGGGGTTTTATATTCATTTGATGATCCCGCGGGCCTCTGTTTCCTGAGTGGATTATCCGTATATGCCAGTGCTGAGCCCTTTTTATATTCAGCACTGCGGCAGAGTCAATAAGGTCCGTTCTGCATACAATATTCAAGATTATACAAGACAGACAGCATAATTCACACTCAATCAGAATACAAATGACTGAAGATGGCAGAAACAATACATTGCAAAACAAACACGGCTCATTCGCGGGACTTGGAACGGTTCTGCCACGGCCACCTTGCTCCACTCGCATAAACTGTTCTTTTTAGCAAAGTATAACCGCGGAGAATTATTTGGCCCCACTTGGATTGGTGTCCTTGTGTTTTTTTTTTTAAAGTCACCTTCTCCCTTCGTTAGTTGTTTGAGCGTCGTTAAAGTGATATGCAGAGTATATGCAGCGATGTTTTTAATTGCATCTGTGTGTTATGAATTGTTTCCACCTCCAGCGACCATAAAAATAGCCCTCCACGGGATGGACCGGGAGATGAGAGAGGAATACCTGGTGGTCATTCAGGCTAAGGACATGGGAGGTCACATGGGCGGCTTGTCTGGGACCACGACTGTGACCGTCACGTTGACGGACATTAACGACAATCCGCCGAAGTTCTCTAAAAGTAAGTAACTCCACAACCTCTGAAGTCCCAAATCTAATAAAGACACGGAGCAAATTACTGTTCCGCTGCATGAGTAATTCCCGTAATTGGGAAAAATAAATGTTATGCTGTAAATTTCATCAAATTGTTTCCTCTGAAGCCATTCCACTAATTACGGTAATGTATCACAGTGATTGAATTTAGCGTTGTTTCCTTCATTTGATTCACGTTTCAAGAAAAACCTAAAGGCTATATGCGTGTCATTCCCCAGGTTTGTATGAGTTTGTGATCCCCGAAGATCTCCCGATCGGGAAAATGGGCGGCAAGGTGAAGGCGAACGATCGAGATATCGGTGAGAATGCCAAGTCGACGTACAGCATCATAGAGGGAGATGACCAAGGCACGTTTGAGATTGTTACAGACGCACAGACTCAAGAGGGGATTCTGAGGCTGAAAAAGGTAAGATCAGAATAGACTTGCAGGTTTCAAGGTGCAGGATTTACTACGGTACTGTGTGTGTTCTGCGCTATCGCTATCAGTGCTGGCTGCTTTCGAAATGTCATCTTGCTTTATCAGATCAGGTATCACTCCAGCACTTTCCTTTCTGTATTTGGTCACATCCAGATAACATAAAAAAAATCTTTGTGACCAAATGCTAAACTCAGGGTTTTTAGAACCACAGCCAACAAATGACAATATGGCTACAGTCCATTATTATCTATGTGGCTCTGAGAAAACTATTCCTGATAAAGCGGCAACAACAAACACCAGATTTAATTAGTTTTGTGATCAGCAATATTTTAAATGCCCAACACATGAACCACGGCTGAACTCTGACTACCATCAAATATTGTTGCTGTGATGTTCCAAACTGTTCTCTGGTGCTTTTTTGCTTATAAATTACGTCACGGCTGGCCTTTGGGACCTCATTTGTAAAGGATAACTACCTAAACCGAGCTGTGGGGAGTTGAGTAAAGCCAAAAAGGGCTGAGTAGGCACTAATGGAAAAGCTCCATAAGTTACTTTGCTCTGAAAAGTCGTTTTTAAAGCATTACCTATTTAGCTGTAAAAACCCTTAGCTGAGGGGAAATTGTTGCACTCTGTAAAACGGTTCAAGATACATTCAAACTTTTGGCAAAAATCTGTTTTTTGCTGACACTCACTTGACTACGAGGAACAGATGGGCTATAGTAAAAGCTGTAGTGCAGACACATCTTTAATTGAGAGCTGCAAATTGGCTCCCATGCAACTTTAGCAAAACAGTTGCTTCTTGATGGTCTTGCTCCAGGGTAGATTGGATGTAGTTCAGAATGGAAAATAAAAAAAAAACACGATTCCATTTAAATTTGTTTATTAAAATGTACCCAGGTGTACGGTCCTGGGGACAAGAACCAGCAACATCCTTTTTAGAGAACTTGAATATTTTACCTGGAGACAAACACATTAGCTCAACGCCATGCCACACAGCTTGTGTTTTAGAGATAATTTCCACTAGTGTGGCAAAAAAAAAAAAAGGATTGATTTTGCTGGGTAATTTGCAGGTGTTGACAGAATAGGAACATTCGTGATTTTTTTCTCCCTTTTATTTTTTGTTGAAAATGTTGTCACCCACAGTAGTGTGTTCATAGCAATACAATATGAATGTTTTGCTCCAGGATAGAAGCTTCAGAGATTTGAGCCTGGATGTCACTGCTTGCCCGTGGGCATTAAACAGCACCCAGTTTCACTATGTATTCAGTAACCTGCATATGAGATCCACCTGGATCATGAATACATCCGCGGAAATTCATATCGAATACAGCGCGTTATTTATTCATGTAGGTATATGTTATAAATGTTTGGATTTTGAATTACACCCCCTGACTGATAGAGACACATGCTCTTACGCCTTGACTCGTGGCTGGTTCAGTGTCAGCCCAGACAGCTATACATCACTCATACGTGCAATGCCATTGTGCTGTCAGGTTAAATGACATAACCCCAAGGAAATGTCATGTGACTTTGTCAAAGCGCGAACAACGAATGGGGTGGGAGGTGGAATGGGTAAGTGCTAAGGAGGTCTATGGGGACCGTAACTCGGTGCCTCCTTAGAAAAAGCGTCGAGAGGCGAAAAACAAACGTGACAACAAACTTCTAAAGAATCTCCAACTGTTGACAAAGCAAATGTCACGCGTTAATCCGTCGGGGAAAAGTCGTCTTGCCACCCTGCTGAGAGATTTAGTCCTACCATGTCTGCTCAGCTTTCTATTTGTGGCTGCCAACAAGAGCTCGCTGGATAATGCGTTGGAGAAGTAGCAAGCTGCTCGCAAACTTTTTAAAAAAATTATTAAATGTCTTTTTTTTTTGTCTTTTCCAAAATGTACTTGTAGAAGCAGTCGTTGCGATTTTGCTGGAACTGCACTCGCGGTATCTCGACAGGTTCAGGATGTCCCTTTCATCAGTAGTAGGAGCTCATCGACTTCCATCTCATGCAGAATTTGAATTATTTACGATCTGTTGTGGCAAATTTTAAAACATATTGATCTAACGGAGGCCAAGCAGGCACACGCCGGGGCAAGGCTTCTTTGCCGTTTGAGTTTTAAGCCTTTTATCTGTTAGCCCCCAGGCCTGTGGAGGGATGTTAGTGGGATGCTGAGCTTTCACCCCTGCAGCCTCTGGTGAACTTTCAAGTCTCTAAATGGCCAGAGCGTACATACTGATTTGATGCTAATGCCTGACTGAGACCGAAGAATGACACGGCGGTTTTCTGGGGTTTGACACATGAGGGACTTTTAAGACATAAGTGAAAAGAATGCATCATTTGGCTCGGTCTGTAAGGTTTGCTTCCGTTTTATCTCAGGTATAGGCCGTGTTGTTTAAACTTGACACTTAAGCATGTACAGTAACCACGCAAATTTGTCTACATAATGTCTGGTAGCACTATTGTTTTCCTTTTCGACCCATAAATATCTCAACAATAAGCCGAAGCTATACAGCCCCACCGTTCATACTAATAGTAATCTAATTTGGTTGGATTATTCCCTCGAAGCGCTGTGTTCGTTTATTGAATCAATCATTTCAAAGGATCAAAATGTGACTTGTATTCTGGTCCCGTGGCCAGGATATTATCGAGTACAACACAAAGAGCAGCTTACGTAGATGCTTTATTTGATTTTGAAACCAATACTGAAAAAGATTTTAATTAAACTCAGTTGGGGTAATTAAAGAGGCTATTTACCGCTATGTTTTCCTTGAAGTGGATATGGTGAAATTAAATCTGCCAGAAACACTGAAAGGACCCCTCTCGTGAAGTATTGCAGTGCTCTTACCTGTATATATATTGAGATGACAAGCCGTACAAAGAAATACTTGATAAGTTAAGTTATAAATTGCGAAACCCTAATAAACATCCAAAAGCATTCCATCTTACAGAAATAAATAGACAATTCTTCATATTTCTACTTGAGATACAACTTTGGACTTTTATGAATCCACATTTTGAGCTTACAAGTCTGCTCAAATAGTATTCTGTCCATGTATGACACATAGACACATAGTTTATTTGTAAGGCAATATAGGCACATATAGTATTAAAATGTAAAGGTACCCATTTCTATTTAAGATTTAAAAGGAATCCATTGACTTACACTAGTGTTTATACCTTCATCCTCTCTCTCTCTCTGTCTCTCTCTCTCTCTCTCTCTCTGTGAATATATATATATATATATATATATATATATATGATTTAATGAATATTTGCTCTATTATTTTACTGTAAACTGAGAATGGAGATAATCTACATAACAGGGTTTTTTAACCAAAGTTCTATGATGCAATAGAGCTCAGTCATCTATAAATCATACTCTATATGATGCATATAACGTTAAAGGGATAATAGCTAATAATCAATCTTATCAAAACCTTGTGTCCTTCGTTATCCGAAGACTGGCGCAGACAGTTTGTCGGGTTTTGTTACTCCTCTCACTGTGTGAGATTCTCTGTCCATTTCATAGTCACGCAGGCCACCGTCTGCAGTTCTCGCTAGTTTGCTGTACTTTCTCACCACAGACGGTCGGATCAGAGGGAGAGAAAAAGGGAGGACTGAAGAAGGGGGGTAGGTGTCAAGTGAGGAGGAGGATCGGGAGGCGAAGAAGGGGAGGTTAATAATGAGTGTTCCAGAGAGGTTCTCTGACTGTGGAGGAGTGGGGCTTGGAATGGCTTGAGGGGCTTTGGTCTCTCTGCTCGTGCCCCGACACCAGGACGGCGGGAGCATGGAAGTCAAAGCCCCGGGTCGCTTTCGGCGCCCCCTCGACTGGAGCAAACGTCTCATAGCTGGTCCAGCAGACACCCCTCTTTTCCACTGCCCCCCCCCCCCCCCTCTCCTCTCCGCAGATCTCTCAGCTCTGGCCTCGTCTAACCTCGGGGACAATTTCCTCTCGCAAAAAGTCCCTTTTTCTCAAACTGAATACATTTCTCGTTTTGTTCATCCTCCTTTTAGTCCTCCCCCTCTTCCCCTCAAGCAGCAAGGCCCACTTTTGATTTCCCTATAAATCCTGGTTATGGAGCGTGGAAGGGACTTGATCCCATTATTCTAGTAGTATGAGAACGTCCAGAGGTGATTCAGAATGAAATTGTGACAGCCTTCAGAGATGGTAAGAGACTCAAATTCAGACCTCTCTATCTCTCTTAAAAAATAACGATGAGCGCCCAGTAAAGAAAATACTGCATATTAGTATTGGCAAAGTGGATTAAACTGATGAGACACTCAATTATAAAAAAGCATACAAAATGTCTATGGTTTTCTTGGAAAAATGCAACTTTTTTCAAAGATTCTTAGTTGAACACTCGCTGTTAGTTTTCCTTTTCAGGTTTGATGGTTGTTCTGCTGAGTAAAAGTTTTAATAATCCAGGCAAAAAAATGTAAAAATCAGACATGCAAATGTTTGTCAGTTTTTCCTTCAAATTGTGCATCTGCAGTTACAGTGACCGGCTGATCCAAATCCAAAATGCTGATCAGATTACAAAAAAAAAACGTTTGATCACAGCCGCCTGAATTCTTGACCCTGGAAAGATTTGCTGTAGCGTCATTTTAATATCTAAACATTCAGTTGGAAATGTCGATTAAAACGGGATCCTGTAAGGTTGCGGATTTTTTCTTACTTCAGCAAATTGTGGAGATGCATTTGAGTGTCTTCTCTCAGATATGTCACATTTGTGGAGGACGCCCTCATTGGCAATCGTGAAGGTCTTTAATTTTAAATAGACCTATTAAAAATGTATAAAACGTTTATATACACCCAATTAAAAAGAGAGAGCTACCAGTGTTGACCAATTTTCCATATGTAATTTGTTTAAGCCTACTATACCAGCAATTGCAAGTACGGTTTAAAAAAAAAATTCCATAACCAACCAAACCACCAAGAGTGAAAAAGACTGTAATTATCTTTCTTCTCTACATCCCAAAGCTCAAGCACGGCGTTAGGGTTCAGGGCAGAAAGCGATTCTTACATTTTTTCTTTCTTGTATAGTCTGAACACTTTGTGATGCATTTATGACTTTATGACTGTTTTTATCCAATGCAATATTTTTTAGGAAATCCTGTCCTCCCCATAACCCACAAGGCCCCACAAATCCTTTGCTAAGGGAAAACTCTTTGGGCAGGATGAGGAGAGCACACTCCATATTAGGAAGTCATAATGTTATGGCTGATAGATGCTTATATATGTATAGATAACCCCTGCGAATTAGTATGTTAAAAAAAAAAATTCCCACCTCAAATTTCCCACCTCAAATATGACTTTCATAATGTCAAGTGACAAAAATTCAGGACAAACAATCAGAGATGAATAGCAACGATGAAAAATATGTATATCTGTTAATGGAAAAAATGCATTTCATTGAGGTTTTCTGTGTTTTTTCTTTGGTGTTTTTTTTTACCAAAGTTGCTCAGAGAGCAGCAGTCATTATTTTAAATGAAAGAGTTTCCTACACTGGGAAAGGTGTCAAATTTGGAGGGTTTGTGTTTCTTTAAAAGTGAGATTGTGTGAAGTAATCGACGTGTGAAGTGGTCAAGGTCCCAGCTGCAGTAGACAGGGGCACTCTCAGTCTGGAGACTCACATTCAGGTTAAGCTTAAAGCTAATCAGGAGGAGGCTGTGAAAAACAAAAATTTTTTTTACCAAGTCAAACTAGGTTGTAACCTAGATACCTTAACATTTTTATTGTGACTCTTTTTTTAAATGACACACAGTTACTTCATAGACTTGGTCTATGTGACACCTAATCAAGTACTTTTTTTCATGCCTTGAGTTGACCAAATAAAACAAGGATATTTTAAAGAAAGACAAAGCACGATGTTCTTATCTGAGGATGCACTGAACGAGTGCCTGCCTTTGTTCAGACAGCAGTTTCTCAGTGAAAGTGAAAGAAAATTTCATGTAGACATTTTCAAATAAGTCCTCCATCATGTCTCCCCACTTTGCACCTATTGGCTCGTGCTTATATACACCAATGGATTCTTTGTAAGGTTTTATCCTCTTAAAGACTGAGTAACAAAGTAAAACACCATAAAATCACAGCTATAACGTAGTTGAGTTAATGTTCTATTAACGTTAATGTTTCCACCACTAGATTGAGTATGAAATGCCTTATGCAGCTTTTGACCCCTTCTTTATATTCCTTCTTCTTTTACAGCCCTTAGATTATGAGAGCAAGAGAGCGTACACGCTGAAGGTGGAAGCGACCAACATTCGCTCGGAGCCCAGCGGCGGCGGGCCCTTTAAGGACACGGCCACCATGAAGATAGTGGTGGAGGACTCGGACGAGCCGCCCGTTTTCTCCAAACCCGTGTACCTGCTGGAGGTGAACGAGAACGCCCCCATCAATTACGTCATCGGGACGGTCACCGCCAGGGACCCGGACTCCACCGGGAGCCAAGTCAGGTGAGAATCAGTTAAAGGCCAGGTCTCGACAGATCTTTCGGTATTTTTATTTTTTCCACTCGACCATCTGCTGCTGGCTCAATCGAGATGGAACGCGAGACTTGCAGAAGAAAAGAACTGGGGGAAATGTTGGTGTTTTTGTCTTGTCTCCATGTTGTCTTTTCATTTCCTGTTTTATTTTGAAAGATGCATCCCCTTGTTTCAGGTCACTTGCACTTCCTGTTGTGTTCCCGGTCTGATCGTCTCCTTGATTACCTATTGTGTACACCTGGGGTTCCCCTCCCTCATGTGTTTAAATAGTCCTCGTTTCCCCTTGTCTGTTGCGAGTGCGTTTTCGTCCTTTTCGTCAGTTTCGTCCTTTCGTCGTCTGTCTGTCGTCACCCCCACGTCAGTCCAGGTTTGCTTTTTGCCACAGTCTTGTTATTCTTTATTTTGTTACTTTGCCATTGTCATAGTTTTTCCACAGCCTTGTCACAGTTTTGCTAATCTTTATTTTGTTACTTTGCCACAGTCTTGTTTACTTATTGCTTTGATACTTTGCTCACAGTTTTCCACAGCCTTGTTTTGTACCATGTCTGGACATTCACTCACTCATGAGTGTTTTTTGTTACAATAAACCTTGTTTTCCGTCATCTCCGCACCTGAGTCCTCCCTTCAAGAACCCACCTTCCTGACAAGAACACTTCGGCTTAAATTCAAGAATCATTGGCTGAAATACTATAGGTTAAGAAATGAGTCCTTTCAGGTTATAAAGACTTCTTTAATAAAAAATATATAAAAAAACTGACACTGAGGCATGCAATTAAATCGCTTCCTGTCCGTGACCTTTGGAGATTCCGGAACTGTCTGGAGCAGCGAGGAAGCAGCTCACGATTGTTTTTTTTTCATTTCTATAGATGAACAAAAAAAAAGAAATGCAGATTATGAGTTGAAGAAAACCGAACTTTTCTTTTCCTTGTGCGACCGATCCTGCTCTAGAATAGTACATTCTTCTCTTGTGTGACTTTATTCTTGGAAATACCGCAAGGGCACCTTGAGGATAGGTTGTACAGGCAATTTCTCTCCCTCCACCTTGGCATTTCATTAATTCTCCAGTGACTTGCTGACCGCATTCCCGGGACAACACTCAACAGGTTGTGTGTAATTGCCTGGTGAGCAAAGTGCAGGCTGGGTTTCAGAGATTGCTTGATGCTATAGAAATGGACTGATTCATTCTACCATTCTACTTTTGCTTTCTCCCATTTTTTTCCTGTCTTTTTTCTCTCTCTTTTCTGCTTCTCTGGCTGCATTCTCATGTATAATGATGAGACTGCCAGGAGAAGGAATTGAGCCCCCAGGTTACAGGATGCTTCTTCTCTCATGTGTAATAACATCTTTTGCCTGTTTGTCCTTATCTCAATGTTTGCTATGCTGGTCTGTTTCTATATATATTTATATATATTTATCTATGTATATATATACATATATATGACTAAATTAATCATTTAAAATTGGTACTGCTTGAAAAAAAATTAAATATGTGGAATCACTACTGTTGGAGGATGTGAAATCAAGTTATTTGATTTAGTAGAAGTCAAACAGTAAAACAAGAAAAAGTTAAATATCATGAATTATCATTAAGTTCTAAATGAAAATATCTGCAAAAACTCTAAACCTGCAAGTTAGTTAGACTTTAAAGAGCTAATTATATTTGCAATGACTGACAGAAAACATACAAACCCAACAAGAGTCGGCTGTTAACTTCTTCTAATGCTGAAAAAAATGTTGGCCTTTTTCAGCATTATCTAACATTTGGAGCTATTTGTAAATGTACGAGCCAACAAAGCATGAAACAAATGGTACACGCAAAATAGATGCAAAGATGTAAATGGTAGACATGGCAAAACCTCAGGACTGAGAAATCAAAGAACAGGAAGTCACTTGAACATGAATCTGGATTTCAGAAGATTAAAATTTAGATAATGTTAAAAAGTTTTGTGATGCATGCGTGATTCTTTTCGACAAAAGAAAACAGAAAACAAAAGTAATATAATTACAAATTTGTCATAGTTTTCTTACCTTTTTCTTACACTTTTTTAGATTTAATCATCTCAAAATTTGCATAAATTGCATTTGCTGCATAAAACACAAAAACAAACTGTTCAGATATCATGACATGGCTCTAGTGATGCATTGAAATGTCACCAGCTCCCTTCTTTCTATGCTAGGCCCTTTGCCTTGTTTCTGCCGTTTATTTTTGTCCCTTTCTTTTGCATTCAAAGATGTTCTACTTGCAAAAGCCACAAAGCTCTTAATCACTAATTTCACCATTTGTAGAGAGGTTGTGCTGTCAAGAGAAGTGGCATCAGGCTAGAAAAAAAATAGAATACAAAAAGAATAGTGCTTTTTCTAAATGTTCTTGAAAAATGTTTCATTGTTACTGTCAGAGAGGAAACAGAAGTAGCTTTTAGAAAGATGTAATAATTACTTGCTCTTTGAGGTCATGAGAGAAGACTAAATGCCTTAAATTGATCAAACCATCAGACACTGCCTCTCCATTTTATGTTTTGTTGCAGCAAACTGTCTCATCTGAATGTTTTTGTCAAATCCACACTATTTTTTTTTATTTTTCTTCCGCCCACCTTGCAAATCTTTAACATGATCTATCACTGATGTTGAGTGCTTTCTTTGTGGGGTTAGATGAGATGAAACAAAGCATTGTCATGGAAGGCTTAGAAAGATGCATCACCCTAAACCTCAAAGACCATTTGATTGTGCTTCCAGTCACGGCTTGTATTAGCCTGTAAGTCTAAGCTCTGCGCTGATAAAATGATTACAGGCCGGGAGATTTTAATCCTGCAAAATATCCGGTCCAAAAAAAGCGGGTTGTAGCCTTATTGATGTCTTTTGCAAAAATCACAAGTATTTTCTAAATCATGGACGACCTTCGGTGGGATTCTTACCGGAAAACAAGCCGAACAAAAGAACGTGACTTTTTTCATCATCGAGTAGCATTTTAGTCAGACACATCAAGAGAAAAGAAAATAGGACTTTTAAAAAATAAAGCAGACAATGAATTTTTGTAGGTCTGACTCCTTTGTCTATCCTTCAAAATGTTCTCCATAAAACATAAATTAGTTGAGAAGCAGGTGTTTTTGAAGAAAATAACACAAACAAAATGAAAATGTCAGATTCAACTTTCTCAGAACATTGAGCCTTCGCTCTTTAATTAGTCATAGATTACAATCATCCAAAAACGTTCCTCCTACCTATTTCTATCTTTCAATCTATCCGATTCACAATGAAAACAAGTAACTAGTGACACAAACAAACATCTATCTATCTATCTATCTATCTATCTATCTATCTATCTATCTATC
>JABUIW010000020.1:17905059-17925932 GCA_013363375.1 Menidia beryllina | reverse complement strand
TCTATCTATCTATCTATCTATCTATCTATCTATCTATCTATCTATCTCCTCTCCAACCAAAATCCAGACGTTTGCCTGGACAGGTCTAACCACCAACTCAGAGCTTGGTGTCTAGGGTCGACTACTCTGGTACAAGATGATTGAGTTTGCTCTTCAACCCATCAATCATTATACTGTTTTCGGAGGTGTTCTGTAGCTCGTCTAACATCTCAAGAGCCACATCTCAGCGTCCCACTTCCCCCAATTTCTTCTTCACATCAAAAGTCCTTGGTAATTAACTTTACATTCAGGCAATCTATCTATTGATCTGTGATGCAGTCGAATAAAAAAATTGTCTCATTCAATGTTAACGATTTCATGGAAGCCAGTTTATAACACTGGGATTTGACGTGTAACAGAAGAGCTGTTTAGCAAAATATTTATTTTGATATGTTTGAAGCTGGTTGTTCATACAATCACCTGTAAGCACTATTTGTGCATACATACAGTACATACATTTTTGCAACCGCTTATTCCCAAACTGGGTCGCGAGAGGCAGGGTACACCCTTCATGGTCCACCAGTCCATCACAGGGCCACACAGAGACACACAGGGACAAACAATTGAGCACACTCACTCCTAAGGGCAATTTGGAATGTCCAATCAGCCTAACATGCCTGTTTTTGGATAGTGGGAGGAAGCCAGAGAACCCGAAGAAAACCCTCGGGAGAACATGCAAACTCCACACAGAAAGGTCCTGGTTCCCCCAGGGACTTGCACCCGGAATCCTCTAGCTGTGAGGCGATGGTGCTAAATAGGCGAAGCAGTTGGATCATTGTCCATTAGTTTGAAAACTTCTCATCTGTCGTTGTGAGGCACGAAAGCTCTCCCCCTTTTCCTAACTGTGAATGCCGCAGTGTTTAGCAACCCACATAATCTTGAGACACCTCAGATGTTTCAGTGTCATTGTTGTCATTTGTAGCCTCCCACATACTGAGTTATTTATAGCCAGAATCTTGATTTAACAAAGCGTCTGCCTTTGACGGGGTGACAGTTAATATTTCAATGTACACAGCGTCAGTCTGAACTCAGTAGTCAGCGGATCAAACACTATTTATGGGGTCTGATATATAAAGCAAAATAGAACTCGTACCAGTGAGTCCGGGTTTGTTGTCTATACATCTGTCCCGCTTGTTGAGGATGGAACTCCTTTTGTGGGTGGCCTGACAGGCAGGAAATGCTTCATCCTATTTCTATCCCAGACATTAGCCAATAAATGAGAATGACCCGTACACAAGGATATGTCTTGATAGTTTAATGCAGGGTAGCCCATACTTGGGATTGTCAGCATACCGCTGTCGAATGATCCAAACGATGTAAGACATGTTGGTGCTCACAAGGCGGAGCGTACCACTTAGTGGCAGCATTCGTAAGAAAGAAAATCTGAACATATGTTCATATCAATTACAGATTGTGCAAAGCAAGTGATTCTATCACAAAGCATTTCATCTTTTGATTAAGTTTTCTCTGTCGGTACCAAAGTTTCATCGCAGCCCCTTGTCTGTATCCAGAGCGCGTTTTTTTTTATTTTCCGTCTTTCTTCAGTGCGCTCTCAAGCCATCGAGCAAAGGTTAGACTATCAGGCATCTTGTACATTTTCAATAAGATCACCAGGAGTAGATTCTTATGGGAAAATGTGAGTGTTTGATAATGTGAGCAGGGTAAGGAGCTCCGGCTAATGAGCAGACAGCTTCACAGAAGTGTCATCAAAGAGCAGCTGGTACCTTTCTGGGTCGACATGTGCCACATATTCCTAGCCAGTGTCGCCCGCCGCGGTCCCCTCATTTGCTCTGATTTTTCAAAAGATGGACAGCAAACGCGGCTGTCTGAAATCATCGTAACCGAACGCAAAAAATCGCCAAATGGTGATTGATACGAAATGAGTTTACCCTCACGCTGCACTGATGTTCACGCTGTTTTACTAATAGGGTTTCAGTCTATCGCCCATGTAAGGAACCAGATTCAAACAAGGACCAAAGGTGTTCCAAAAATGTGAAAAACCGCAAATTAATTATATCAAAATGGTGAACATAAGGTGATATATCAATACAAAATAATTCAAATAATAAGTAACTTAGCTTAGGGCCCAATTCATCTGAGGTCAACTGAACAGTAACAAAGCACAAGCAAAACTGACCTCCTGACAAAGAACCAAGGCTGCTTATAAAGGGGTGGACAGACCTTCCCACATAAGGGAGGAACAAACCAAAAACACAAAACGTAACAAATAAAGCAAAATAATCTTTAACTTAATACAAATAAGTAAACATTAAAATCACCAAATGACTCAGTCAACCTCAAAAAATAAAGTTCCCCCCTTTAGTCTTTTGAAAAATGGTGAGTTCCAAGGCTTCCACGTCCAGCTGGTTTGTAGTTTTAACACTTGGTGGTGGTAGTAGAAGCATCCACCACAGCCCACCCTAAATAATAATTGTCTTTTCAGACACCCCCTTTGCCATAATTAATCTCTGATTTTACATCTGTTCAACAGACAATTCGATCAGCGTTTTGGCCAAGCACGATACTTTCCGACGACAGAAACAGGAGATGTACTTCCTGCCCATCATCGTGACGGACAACGGGAATCCGCCGATGAGCAGCACCAACACCTTGACCATCAGAGTGTGCGGGTGCAGCAAAGACGGAATCGTCCAGTCTTGCAATGTGGAAGCCTACGTTTTACCCATCGGGCTAAGTATGGGAGCTCTCATTGCCATCCTGGCCTGCATTATACTACTGCTGGGTGAGTTGATGAGTTTTTGACAGTTTTTTTAATCGGACCTTGACCAATACCCTACTGACACTGCACAGAAATTTTACCTGTTTAAAGCTTGACCGAGATCTCTTTCTGTCCCCCAACCCCCCACCAACCCCATCTTTCTTTTTGATAGTAATAGTAGTACTATTTGTGACCCTGAGGCGACATAAGAACGAGCCTCTTATCATAAAGGACGACGAAGACGTCCGAGAGAATATCATCCGATACGACGACGAAGGAGGGGGCGAGGAGGACACGGAAGCGTTCGACATCGCCACGCTGCAGAACCCGGACGGCATCAACGGTTACCTGCCGCGTAAGGACATCAAGCCCGACCTGCAGTTCATGCCCCGGGCGGGCCAGCACTCGGGCCCGAACGGCGTGGACGTGGACGAGTTCATAAACGTACGGCTGCACGAGGCGGACAACGACCCCACGGCGCCGCCTTACGACTCCATCCAGATCTACGGATACGAGGGCCGGGGATCCGTCGCCGGCTCCCTCAGCTCCCTGGAGACGGCGTCGTCGGACTCAGACCAGAACTATGACTATCTCAGAGAGTGGGGGCCGCGCTTCAGGAGACTTGGGGAGCTCTACTCTGTGGGCGAAAGCGACCGGGAGACCTGACCTTTGATTTGTTAGAAAAAGTGACTTTTGAAATTTTTGTTTTTTGTTTTTCCGTCCTCATATTTGTGTATTAAACGCTAGGGGATCGCTGGCTTTTAGAAACTGTTGTTGAAAAGGAAAAAAAAAAAGAACTGTTAGTAAGAGAGGCCACCTTTTTGTATTCTTTTTAGAGTGAGGTATAGCAGTTATCATCCACTACGTCAAGCGCATTGTAATCGTCGAGCCAAACAATGTCTTTATTAGGAGATCTATGATTCTTGTGGAGTGTAACTTAGATTCCGTTGTGGAGTGTCTAGCAGTATTTTGGGTGTTAGTCATTTACTGTGACTGCCAGTAGCAGGAAGAAAAAACTGGCACATCTGGTAGTGGCCCAATGAACAGGTGTCGTTGGGATCTCTGAAGCTTGAACGGACACCATACTCCATGATACCATAGACACCAAGCCGGACGTTCGGAGAGTGGAGAAGGACTCCTCATTCGTCTCCCTAAGCCACCAGGGGTGAACGGTAAAGGGGAAACAAAGTTGAAATGAAAAAGCAATACATGGTCTACATTACAAAGATGAATGTATGTGGTTTGGGGGAGAAAAAAAAGAAACAGAGGCGAAAGGACAAAGCAGTATTGGCTTTAAAGTGAATTTGTCATAATTTGATATGTTCTCTGGTGGCCACATTTATAAACTATCCAAAGCCCAGTGGGGCTTGCTTTATACAACTCTTTGTATTTACATGCTACAGGTGTGGGTCGCAAGTGTTACTAGCCTATAAAAGACTGATATAAAGACAAAAAAGAGAAATGTAGAAACTCTGAGGCCTTCTTTTTACAGAAGCAACATTAAATACAATTGTAATCTACTGTTTTTTGACAAGAGATGTGTTGATTCTTCATTACTGTTCTATCAGTTTTTGTATATCTGTCCTTAAGTAATTTTTCTGTGCTGATTTTGAAGTGAGCGTGCTTAGATTATTTCACATTCAGCTTTTTTCAACCTCTTGAACACTATTTCTTATAGCCAAACCATATCATGGATTTCATGCAGTTGGTGATGTAGACTAGATGCAGACAGGCAAACAAGAACTCAAACAAGACAGATTAACTAATTAATTGGGACTGTGGGACCGGACCTTTATTACATGTGCTAATTCTGTGTAAAAAAAAAACTGTTTATATCATGTTCTGAGGTGCAGCCAGTTAGCTTCCGAGCACAATGGTCCAATTGAAACCCATGTATGTGACTCCCTCCAAACATCCAACCCCATTTAGGAAACACAGATTGCATCAGCCCGAGAAAAACGAGAACACTAATCGAGACCATGTGCATATTGTGCTTACACTGTATGATACCAATAACAATAATAATAAGAAAAAAGAATTGTACTGTACATAGAGTTACCGCTAACGTCATTAGCTTTCAATGAGGTGGTAGGTTTTGTCTCTGCACGTTAGCTCTTGCACATAATGACAATTTCAATGGCACTACAGCTGCGTGCATACTCAGTTTGTACGGATACAGTATTATGGCAGTTCTCAGTAGACTAATCAATATAAATGGAATAGTCCTACATGCAGATCATATTTTCTACTGTGCTTTAATGCTTATAAATGTGTATGTTCAATTATTTACTCCCTGTACTGTAATCTAAGATACCCTGTATTGTTTCCTACTTTGTGAAATATATTTTTATAAATATTGCTGTATAGTTGTGATTCTTTATTTAAAAATAAATGCGGGAGAGAAGATTCATACCCTGAATGTATTGTCAATTTGCCTTTTGCAAATCCCCACAAACCAAACTTGCAAGCTTTTGATTTTTTTTTTTTTTTACCATGTTAAAGCATTTAGCCTAAATCAAAAAATTGTTTCTTGTTGTTTAATATTGGTCGATTGGGCTGGCAGGCCCGGACTCTGGGCACTACATGATTATCTTCTGCAATTACCGCTTTGCGCTGAATGTGCATCCAAAATGGCAGAAACGTTAAAGAAAAATAGAGACCATGAAGAAAAAGAAAAAGGTAAAATGCTTGTCATTCTCATAATCCTTCAGATTTCCCTCTGCTTAAAATACCTGTTCAGAAGACGATCAATGGCCGAAATACCAAACCTCCTTTCTGCAAGATTTTAATGTTTGATGATAAGAACAAGGAAGGCTGCTCAAATTTATGTCGGAAAACATACCTGGTCCAGAGACAGTGCATTCTCGCTTCATCAGTAAAGCAGATTCTTCGGAAAGGTTTTGCATTTCAGTCAATGAGGTTTTGTCTTCATAATGCGTATGGCCCATTTCAGAATTGCGGGTACATTTCAAGTTTAGACAAAATATGATTTTTCTTTTATTTTTTTTTAGTAAAACCTTTTTCATTCCCATAGAGAATACTTTAAATGTAATACTTCCAGCATTTGCCAAGCTTAAACATGCAAGATTTAAAATATTTAATCTGAAAATCATCGTAGTAACAGTAAAATCTGTCAACTCTGTTGCAGACAAATTAGGGTAAATATTTATAGTTCTCAAATGTAATACATTTTAAAACCATGTCTTTCCTAAGATAACTTTTGTCTTTACATCCACTAATTCAACTTTAAGTTTTCTAAGATAAAGACTATTTTTTCAGGAGTAAAAACATTGACACATTTAATTGGAAAGTTACCAAAACAGTTTGCATTTTCTCTAAATACAGCTCCAAAAATGAATGAAATGCTTTGAAATTTCATGTAGTGAGAATGTTAGTTATGACACAGCTTCTGGTTTATTTGTCAACAATAATACATATTTTATTATATTTTTTTTTTAAACAAAACTTGGTGAAACAGAGTTGACGGTGATTTGAACAGAGTTGACATGAATAACAGAGTTGACAAACCATGTGTAAAAGGCCAAAAATTTTAACATTAAAACTTTTAAAATGTAGAAATATTTCATAGAACATCTGAATATCTTTAAATTCATCAATCTGAGCAATAACAACACAACAAAATAACAACTGTCACCCCCTTACTCCCTTGAAAAATTATTCACTGGCGATTTCAGCCCATATTTCTTTGTCTATTTCAAGATGGCGCCCTGTAACTTGGGTTGGTTGTGAGATGATTCTGACAACATCATCATGCTGTTGAGAAGATGCAAAATGAACAGCTTGAATCTCTGCTGACAATTTGCAAGCATAGTTTTCTGAAAAGTCAATGTGAATCAAACACTCATGAGATGTCATACTTTTCTTGAGCTCACGGTAGTAGTTGTATTGTGTTTTAATGTTGAAATGATGCCTTGTGAAGACTCTTAGCTGTTTCTGGAACATATCAATCATATCTCCTAGAGAACTCTCCATCTCCTTTTTCACAGTCATTCGGACTGGTTGTGATTCTTTCTGACTTTCTTTCTCATTTTCTTTGTTTTTCTTCCTCCTTTCTCCCAGTTCAGTTGTCCACTGAACAAATCTTACTGGAGCCTCAGCATCATACTCATGGTTGAGGTGGTAGACCTTGCTTCTGCATTTTGGACATCCGTCGTACATGCATTCTTTGCTTGCAGGATCACAGCACATTGAGTTGGCAATGACTTCCAAATCAGTTGTCTCAAGAAGTTGGAGTGTATTAAGCTTCTGCACAAGGAAGGATAGGTTTTCATGCACTTTACATAGACAGGTTTCTCTGTCAGATATGGATGGGTGAACAACCCAAAAAGGACGCATGCAGCAGAAAAGTGTGTATGACAGCTGACTTGATGGATATTCAAGAAGAAATTTTCGATGAAGATTTTTCAAGGTATCATTTAGAAACCTTTTCTGCATTTTTACTTTCCTCCTAGTTATGGTTTGTTTTTTTCCCGCAGTTAAGCGGCTGACATCATCTCTTAAGAAAAATTCATGTACCATATTTTGGAGCTTGCTTTGAGCTGATCGGTATATTCTTCTTTGAAAAGATAGTCCAGTTTGTTTCGTCTGACCACATCGCTTCCTTGAAAAACCAAGTACGATCTGTGTTGTTTTCTGTAGTTTGTAATGTTTAATGATCTTTCCTGATACAATTCGTGATATCATCTGTCGCACTCTCTCTTCTTTGTTGTCGTGGTATTTTTGTCTGATAGTACTCGTCAATGCATGATGAAAAAGGAGAGTTCTTTGAATCTCTGCAGGGACTTTATGTCTTCCTATCTGTTTCCGTGTTTTTGAGCGAGGGGATTCAGTCACACGCGACAGTCTCTGGAGGCGTTTCTGATATTTTCGGACAGCAGTCGTCTGCTTTTTCAGCAAAATATTTAATCTTTCAATTTCTCTGTATAATTTTGAGTTCTCCCGTTTTATTCTTTTCCGTCCTGACCGCCTTTGTCTGAAATGATGAAAATAAATTACTTACCAATTGAATTTAACATAGCCTGCCAGTATTCCTTGTATAAATGAGTTTTTAAATAAATCAATATTTATTAATATATATTTCATCATATATTACATACTATCATACACTCATTGACCTAACCACTCACAAATCTAACCTGGTTGTATGTAGTTCAGGGTCTGGTTCAGGACTTGGTGGTGGTGTTTCAAAAGTTCTCTGCCTTCTTGCTCTACACCTCTGCTGAGCCTCTCTCCAATACTTCCGCGTATGCCTCTGCTCCCTTTCACTCAGATTAGCCACTGTGCTGGTTAACCCGGCATTTCTCTTTTTCTTCCATCTCTCCCTGTCTTTTTCCAAATTTGCTGCCCTCCTTTCAGGGTCAGCATTTCGCCGTGCCCTGTATTGCCGTTGCCTTTCTGCTGCTGACACCTTCATCTTCACCTAACTAGAACAAAAATATTAACATTTTCTTGACCTGAAAAGCGATATCAGAAATCTTGCCTGTATAATAAAATTACCCAGAACCGACAATAAATGTATAAACTAAAGCAAAATGCTTAGAAGTGATTGGGAACATTTGACTCTGTTAGTCACCGTCAACTCTGTTATCATTAAAATTTGTGACCCATGTAACAGAGTTGACGATAACAGAGTTGACATTTTCCACCATTTTGTGCTTTAACTCCACATGCTATCTTAAAACCAGATACCACATAGCATGAATAAAACCATAATTTTAATAATTTTCATCATATAATTGTTTAAAAAAAATTATGGACAGATTCACAAGAATATCATAGTAACAGATTTGACATATAATTAATCTACTGTTGGTGTATTCTCAACATTTTGTAAAAATTAATGAGAGAGAAAGTTTAACATACCACAGCTCCCACCAAATCTTTTCTGCGAGAGGACGTGACATCACAGGGTACAGGTCACATGTTTTTATTCGAATGCTGTATGGTTTTTTATGTGGTTTTATAACAGAGATAACAGAGTTGACCAGATCATAGGGACAGATAAAAAATATATATTTTAATGTTGAAATCCCATGTATTACAGAAAATAAATACTCTGTGCAACTGATTGTATAAGTATTTGTAGAATTAGCACAAAAAAACTGCAAATTATACTGAATTATTTCATGTTAATTCAACATGAACGTGTGAAGCACAAGCTGAAGACAGTCAATAATTGGTGGGGTGGGAATCATTTAATGAATATTTTACATGTAAATTGTGCCTAAAATACACACCAAACATTATTATTGGTGAACATTCAATATAATTAGCAATATTAATTAAAACAGATCCAGTAAATACTTTTTTAGGGGGAAATAACCAAAGGTTTTTCAAGGAGACACGAAATGTACCCGCAATTCTGAAAGAACCCGTATATACCTGAAATCGGTTTAGTCAACGAATCAGTTAATAACTCTGCAGGGTTAAAAAAAACACAAGCAAATTGCATTGTTTGTGTTCACAAATAAGACTTTCAAAGCATGTTTGCCCAACCCAATTCCTACAAATCAAAGCTTTTGAAAGACAAACTAACACACCCAAAACTTGACTTAACTGTAAATTATGACCAATGTTTGTCCAGTAAAGTTTCTCCCATCCAAAGATTTGGGCGTAAACTCGAATAGACAGATACCGCTCTGCTTTTAAATTCTGAATTGAAAGCCACAATGTCAATGACAAAATTAGACCGACTTGAGGATAGCTTTAAGACAACGTTTGTGAAGTAAACTTGGCTAAGCCTTCAGGAACGATGATCTGCCAAGGACAAAGCCTGAGTGTTTTTTTGCACTGATCACAGTGTGGTGGCATTGGCATGCGTGAGTCGACGTCGGGATTCGGCTCCACTTGACTTCACTTGACTGTGAATGCAAATGGAGCTGCTCAGTGATTGTGGTCAACACCGTCTAATTCTGTAATACATCATAACGGTCTGCAACTAAATGTGGCAATTATTTAATGAGCTCTCAAGAGCGTGACAAATGCACATATTGAGCTTGTGGTTGCAATATGTTTACTTTCTGGATAATAAGAAACCTTTAAGGATATCAATTAATATTTTCCTAAATTTAACTTAACAGCAGTTCCTTAGTCTTGCATCAGCAGAAACTGCTACTAGATGTATTCTGCACATTTATAACATGTGAGAAAATACTTACAAGCACGTAGGAGAGGGTAGAGGTCCATGTTACACAGTGGACATTCACAAATTCCAACCTATACTCTGCAGGGAAATTTTCAACTTGCTGCAACTGACCTTTGGTTAGGGTCTGATTGGGTGTAAAAAAAATCCATTCTTACAGGTTGGATATCAGCAGACACATGTCTTAAGGTTGGCATCACCCGGTCTGAAGACATTCTGATACATAACAACAGGAAAAAAGACTACATCCCATCTCACAGTTTCTGCACCTTCACAAACATACCGCTGCATTTCGGAATATATGGACAAACAAACCTATCACATGTCCTCATATATGTCTTGCTTTACTTCATCTATAGTAGGATTTTAGAATATGAGATCAGATCAAAACAAAAAAATGTTGAATATTTCCAGCATCATCTTACAGCTGTCCATAACAGTGTTGCATTCCTCACATTTTTTTAACTACAGTCTTGGAGATTATGTTGAGGCTGTTGCGTAATCCTGATGATTTGTTTTTCCCACCTTAGAAGAACATAAACCGAATGGAGATCAAAGATTTATGAGAGAAAAATCTTGCAATGTATTAATAAGTCTGGGTGTAAACTTTGATATTATAGAACAGCAAAACAAACTTGCTTTTGTCATTCATTTTGTTTCGAGTGCAAAACATGAGATGTTATGTTATTTTCAATTTCTTTGTATCTATTTCTTTTGGTTGGACTTTTATAGATCCTTCCTTGGTATAGAGGCAAAAGCACAAAAAGCTTTTGATGGTATCAATTACAGACAGCGCCTCCCAGAACTAGAAGGAAGAAAATCTCTTTAATGCCCACGTGCTTATATATAGATCTTTTACCACACGCTCACACTTTGCCATTTAATACAGAGCTAATGCGTCTGGTAATGAAATCTCTGTCACATTTAGGATACAGATTTATTGTAACAAAACTGTCTCGTCATGTGTTGATTACTTATTGTGTACACCTGGGGTTCCCCTCCCTCATGTGTTTAAATAGTCCTCGTTTCCCATGTCCTGTGCCAGTGTGTTTTTGTCTTTCGTCTCCCCACGTCATGTAAGGTTTTGATTTTTTGCACTTCGCCATAACCATGATTTTTGTCACAGCCATGCCATAACCTTGTTTACTGTTTTTGTCACAGCCATGTTAATCTTGCTTTGTTACTTTGTTCATAGTTTTTTCAGTCATGTTAATCTTGCTTTGTTACTTTGTTCATAGTTTTTCACAGCCTTGTTTTGAACCCATGTCTGATCATCCACTCCATTGAGTGTGTTTTTGTTAAAATAAACCCTTCAAACTTCATATCTCCGCGACTGAGTCCTCCCCAAGATCCAACCTCATGACAGAAACATCAGGTTTTAAAGGTATTCTTCTCTGTCTCACTGCTACAAAAAACGGTCTCTTCTTTCTTTAGACACGCACAAACTGCTGTTTTAGTTGCCTTTGCTATCCAGAACTAGGGAGTTGTCACTCCCTGAGGCGCTTATCTTCCTGCACCTGATATGTATGAAAATCAGCAATGGACATTGCACATTATAAGCAACTAATATATCCAACTTAATGGCAGCGCAAATTGTTTTTAAAAAAACCTGTAACCCCGGCAGGTCAGCATTCTCATTAGTAGTCAATCTCCATGCACCCCCCCCCCCCACCCCACTCCCCCACTGCTGCAGTCTGACAGAGGTTGCCTAAATAAACAGTAAATCAAATTACCTAGTCACTTTTGTCACGTAATGGAAGTGTCCCTTGGGTGACAACATTGTGTTTGTTGTTCCCCCCGCTGATATGTGCCAGATTCTTTATGCCGGGCCTGTGGCTCCAGCTCATGTTGTGTAGACGCTGTAATTACTGTTGCCTGGCAGAGATGGCCTCAATTATAAACAAATTTTGGAGAGTGCAGATTAAGAAAGCTGTTTTCCATTTAGAATTTGACTAAATGTGGCTATCACATGTTGTTGTGTTCGAACAAATTAAGTCTTCTTTTTTTTTTTCTTTTTTTCACAGTGGGGTTGGACTATTTATTTTTTTTTTTTTGTAAAAGTTTTTAAACTCCTAGAGAGGACCAAAGACCAGATATAGGATTTGGGTTTCCTCTGACCCACACTCACTATAAATGCTTTCAACACTTACAGTGGCCTTTTCAATGTACGTACAAGCGAGGAGCACACGGAATATTAATTATATTTTGCTGAAGGCTCCAGAAGTCTACCAGTCAGCCTGAGCTAAAATTAGATTTGGCCCTCTGGTTTACTTTGCGCAAATTAGTTTGCGGTAAGTTCATTAAATGCTAATTTAGCCATGTACGCCATTTAATGTTGCAAACAATGTATCAACAAAACAACCTATAGTTGTATGGCAGAATTAATGTACAAACAGCTTCAGGTTTTATATTGTAAGTGTCATACTGATTAACCCAAAAAAAAATGTTTCCACTTTATATCTAGACACACACACACGTATAGATATAAATATATGGTATATTCTGCCATCAGCATCAATAAAATGCGGCAGAACTTCTGACTTGAATGCAAATTTTTTAATACATTTTCTCGTCATAGTAAATTTGTATTAGCCTCTGCTGGAAGGTTATGTGATTAGGTACTAAATTTGTGAATTGGGATGGAAAACTTATGTGTCAGTGAGAGAGTCTAACAGAAACTGTGTTTCAGGGTGATGAAATGACTTGAAATGTTATGCACAAAATCGAAAGGTAAGGCAACATGTGAGCACTCGTTGGGGATCCGACCACATCGTGATGTTGTAATTTCAAGGGGTTGATTAGGCCTTGATGTGTGAAGGAAAATCCCCCCCCATAGTGGATGAGTGGGTGTTAGGTATGATTACAAGGATCTGGATCAATTTGGTGTTGTACAGGACAGCTGATTGGCTGAATGGAAATCCTCACGGTCTGACGAAATCTGAGGTGAGATGAGTGGAGAAGCACTGCATGGATCTGACACTGACATGTCACAAAAGAGAAAAAGAGTAGATTTTACACTAACAGCAATTAAGTAATGGGATGAGGGATTATTTTGATAAGGGGTAGAGCATTGCAATCCCCAAACACTCAAAAATTTATAGCTGAATCACTTCAGTAAGCTAAACAAAAATAAGTATCCTGTTTCTTTAGTATTTTTTTCAACTGTTAGCATAGCAGTACTGTGACTTATAAATCCCAAATCTAATTAAGCTTAATCAAGCTTGATCACAATACTGTTCTACGAACGAGCAAACAAATAAACTTTATGTGTAAAATATGATAATTGCGGCTTTACCATATGTCAGTTTGGTACTATCAAAAATCTATTTTTCCAAACCTGTATTCAAACTCTTCCCCTGGCTGTTTATCCTGCGAAGGGTCATGGGTAAATAACTTGAATGCACATTTTTAAAAGTATGATTACCAAGTTTAGAAGAAGACACTAAAGAATAGCAAAAACCTGATGTGTTCTGGTTAAAATCTATGAGTGTTATGGTACTTTCTGTGTGGAGATCTGCATTTTTCCATCCATGTTGGTATGGGTTCTCTCTGGGTACTTCCTGGCACAGTCCAAAAATATGCATGTTAGGTTAATCGAAGACTCTGGTTGCACATTTTAAAAGAAAAACAGGGGGCCTTTGATTCAACCCCGAGTGATCCCCATAAAGGTTTTGTGAAAAATCGGCAGTTATCAGTTTTAAAAATTTAAAACCCTGCATTTTAAATAATGATGGATATAATAAAAAAATATGTTCTCTACATTATCAAAGACTGCTGTAAGATCTGGGAGTATTAAAAAGGGGATGGTGAGCTGCGAAATAAGACTGATTGAATCAGTGTATTATTAGTACAGCACGTGTCTCACCGATATCAGTCAGTGGTTTACAAAGAGATTAAATACGGGAAACCTTGGTGCCTAAGTATTGAGTGAATTGAAGAAATCAAGGTGATAACACATCATGGACTATTTTGACTTTTCTATAAGTCTGCAGTTGAAAGGGGAACAATAAAATAAATTACTTTATGACACACTTGCACTGTGTCTTGATTATGTTTTTATATGTGCCTCCTCAATATCAAAAGGTAATATGACCCGTGTCTCTGGTATATAAAGGGTAAAGAAAAGTAGTCTCTGTACTTCTTTAGATGGTCTCAAAGCTAATCTTTAAATGACATAGTCTGCAAAATCTGTGCATGTCTATATTACAGTGGCATGATGTCTAAAGACGTAGAAAAAAGCAGGCTCTGGTCTCATCAGCTAAAGTTTGATCTAAAACCATGCCTCTAGGTACACCAGGTACATGACAATTAACAATAAATCCAAAACTGCTGTTTTGGAAGTCGGTAATGAGTCTAATTAACTATAAATCAGTAATGTAATTCACAACAATGCTTTTTACTTGTTCATTATGCCTAAAAAGTCATACATAGCAGATTGCTGCATGAGAAAAAGGTGCGTGCGCATTTTCTTTTAGACGCATAGTTTTATCTTTCCTGCAGTAACAACGTCCCAACAGATTTCACAGTAAACCCATTTCTTCATCGTAGGAATTAATTTACTCATTCTGATTGATCTTATTCAGAAAGGATAACCTTAACTGTATTTTTTTTTTTTTTTACTATACTCCATCTAACAGTGTTTACATGTCTAATTCAGTACACTTTGATCTTCTGAAGTTGCTGTGCAAAATGTTCCACCATATCATTAAAATAAGAAAATCAGGGTAAACAGTGTACAGGTGTAGCTTCAGGAGATGAAATAATAATCAGATATGTCAAATGGGTGGTCAGTGAAAATCCTCCAAGTTTAAAGGTAGGTCATTTTTCTTAAAGTAAGTTTTAACCGTGGATAAAAGCATTGCTTTGGGTTCTCCAAATGGTCCGTACTGGGTAAGAATCCCACTGATGTCCTAACCAATCACACGCCTTCAGCATCAGATTTTATGAACAATCAAACCGCTTAAAACGCCACATGGTCGACGAGCCCCAAAAGCTAAAGCTAAAGTTTGGGACCGTCATTTTCTCAGATTTCCTCTTTTTTTTCAGCCTTTGAAAACAGACATGAAAAACATGTCTTCTGTTTTTTGGGGTTTTTTTCTTGCAGAGTTCTGGGTATGGAAAAATGCATGCTGAATATAACTGTAGCATCATTAGACATAGCTGAACAGGTGGAGAATATAGAAAGTATAGATGAGTCCGGGAGGTGGGGGGGCATTAGAAAAGCAATTGCCTTACAACTGCAGTGTGCCTGAAAGTTTCGTTTGAAAATCATTTTTGAGCGCCAGACGTATGAGCATGAATCCAAGTAATTGCCAGTGGTTGCGAGTTGCATCCGCCTCATTCCTCTGCGAGAAATGTACTCGGAGTTGGAGCACAGGGGTGAAATAAAATCCCTCTTATTACATCTTTAATTCAACACCAATACATTTTTAGCCTTGTGGTTTCTGATGAGGAGACGATAGCTCTTGTTTTGAATCATTGGTCACGAACATGGTGGTCCCTAATCAGGCGCCGTGGAGGGTTTAATTGACCCCCTCTTGCAATTAGCATTAATTAGCTCCTCTGTTGGTGGACGTTGCAGCCAGCGGACCCGCACCACCAATGTCCTGCTGTTTCCGCCGTGCACCGCTGTGTCACTTTAAGCCAAGAAAAAAAAAAAAACTGCCTCCCTGAGTCGAAATCAGTTCCTGAGCCGATTGGCCCCCTCACAGCTGCTCGCAGTATAAAAAGGCAACCTGGCCCTGCTGGAATACCAGAGCCAGTCTCGTGAGCAGATGCACAAGGCTGTGTTTGGATTATCTTTGTTTGACACCACTCTGCTGGAAGTTATTATGGCTGGCTACTTTGCAGCCACTTCCTGCTGTTATGGCTTTCCCTTACCTTTTTTTGTCCTTTTATTGTCAGGAAAAACGTAATAATCCTCAATAATCTCCATAACTGGATAAATTACTATTGTCTGCTGTTGGAGATATGAATCTTCAAACAAAACAAGATCAATGTTTCCTATTAACTTTAAAAGATCATGTGTAATGTGCAAAGTACTGTTCAACATCTAACTTAGTTCTTTAGTGGCTGCTATTCTAAACATCGAAATTATCATTATTATTATTTTTTGGTTTACAAGAAAACACACAAGCTCAGTGACATTTCAATTATTTTATTATGACCCTGTGATAACCAATTCATGGCAATTCAGTTATAGGTAATTATGTTTTTTATATAATATGCAATTAATTGTTATTGCATGTAATGGTAATTAACAAAAGGTTACTTAGCTAAAAAAAAAATAATTGGACCGTATTAAATCCAGCGCTTCAATTCAACCCCCTGTCTTCAGTAGGTGGAGGGGGCAGTTCCATTCAATAGAAAGAGACATTAAGCAGAATCGGACTCAGTAAGGCACTTCATCTGTTTAGATCAGTTGGCAGTTCCATTCTGTGTGCTCCGATGTCTTTCAACTTCCAATAAAAGGCCCTCAGAGCCATTTCCTTTATTAATTGTCAGTTTGGAGGTTTAGTCCTGGCTCCTCACATAGAAAGCTAGTCAAAACCTCCTTAATCTAACACTTGCCAAAAGCTTGCAAAAGTCTTGATTTCTTACAAATGACATAATGTGATGCCTGTGGAGTGAAAACAGGTACATTTATCTCAAGACAGAAGTGTAGTATCATACTAAAACCTCATGTGTTGAGAACATTTGTTAAATCTTCCCTCTGCTCTGGAAAATTTAGATGTCAGGTCATGGTTAAAATGACTTTAAAACTCTTGGAAATCCAATTATGTCACTCACTAGTTGAAGAAAACTAGCCCCGACACAAGTTTGCTGTCTCAGGCAAAATGGCATGATAAGGCTTTCTTTTTTACACAATATTCTTTAGTGAAGGCTCAATTCTTGTAAATTGCTGAACCTAACAGGTAAAACACAGCGTTTTGCAATTTTTAACCCTTTAAAGCCCGATCCAATAAAAATAGGAAGAATATTGGATTTTTTTAGTCTGAAGTCTTTCTTTGGCCCCTCAACAACATATGAAGAAAAAAAAACAGAAATTATTTTGATCAAATTAGCGTGCAATAAGTCAAAAATATATTTTGGTGTAGTCTTCTACTGGCTGTTATCAGGTATATCTGAATGTGTTCAACAGCAACAAGTGAAACTTTTACCACTGAATGATGCAAAAAGTCTCAGATCCAAAAGACTTCAGAAACCGTATGAGTGAAATATGATACATTTGGCATTATGTGATCATAAATATTTAGCTTTAAAATTGATTTGAGAAAAGAGAGATGAGGACCGTGCAGTCTGCATTTGGTTTTCGAGTTAATTATTTACAATAAGAGAGTGGATTGGACAATTGCTAAGGAAACATCTCGTCACGTCTGGGGGAATGTCTGGTGTGTGGTCATGTCTTGATTACCAATTGTGTACACCTGGGGTTCCCCTCCCTCATGTGTTTAAATAGTCCTCGTTTCCCATGTCCTGTGCCAGTGTGTTTTTGTCTTTCGTCTCCCCTTATTTTACGCCTTATTTTAGGGTTTTCACAAACGATGCATGATGATAAGGTGATCAAGTGATAATGTTCTCCTTGTACTTGTCAAACTTAGAGCTACATTGATTCTATTATTTATATTGGAGCTAGTCATGGACCACTTCAGTCATAATTTTGAGTTATTTTCTATGTTGTGGTCAGCATCTATGACGCCGTCTTTAGATTAATACTTTCTTGAGCATAGTGGAATGCAGTTTGTTCTCCAGAAACATGCTGCATGTCTTAGAAATTATTCAGCCAAGTATGAAGTAATGCAATTATTTTACACCGCGCCCTGTGTATGCAATACTGTTGGAGCATGTGAAGTTTAAAGATAAAAGCAATGTATTCTTGGAGCGGCGGCGGTCAGCGTGGAATGACTTCTATCCTCATTGTCACTTCAAAGTGATGTGTGATGTTTGTTGTGTCTGTTTGTGTAAGGATCTTTGACTGAGAAGTACTTAGAGCTGCCTTTTGCTTTCAGTTTGCCTAACTTACGTGACAGATGGGTGCAGTTTGCTTTGCAGGGTGCAGCGCTTTGAGAGAGTTAAGGTTTGGACAAATGAAAAGAAAAGTCAATCAAAAAGGCTTCCTCGTTGCCGCGGCTTACGTGACGCCACTGAATTTAAACGAAAAAGTAGGAAAAACAGTGAAAACTACAAAAAGACAGCCCGCACGAATCAAAGCTTTCAGCGGAGGATCATAATGATGCTCTGTTGGAAAAATGTATTTTTATCCTTATTTTTGTGGCAAAGGGAACGGTGCTGGTACTATTGATAGATGTCATTTGCTTTGCCAATCAATTGGCAGACAGCTGGATGTATCCCGGATCTATTCATGGTCGGAAATAGTTTTTTTTTTTTTCTTCAATTTTCTTCAATAACATTTCTTGATAGACTTCTTCCATTATTCATTCAATAAGCATTTCCATGTGATACTATGGTTGGTTTTTGTTAGAGATGTTTTGTTGATATATCGATATTTGTATCAGAACTCAAGGTTTTCACTATAAACCTTGCAAAGTTGGTCAACTCGAAACTCTTCTGTAGGTCCGCACTCTTTGCCAGCTTCAGAAAATTCATTAGCCGTCCTTTTGATAGTTGCTCAAAATCATTCCAAATGCAATAAACAGTCCAGACGCTATAAACACGATCAGTAAAAATGGAATTGAGTGATTCACACAACACTGCTGTAATCCAACCAGGCACCAATAATGGGTGAAGATGCTCTTTTAAAGAAATGTAAATGATGAGTTTAAGGTCAGTAAAAAGTTAAACCAGCGAGCATATTCTCAATTAGTATTAGCTTCAGTTTAAAACACTTCACTTTGCAGATTGTATGTCTATTTTGAGTATTGCAAATCCAAAGTTTTATTTTCTGTTTGTGCAATTGTGACATTTCTTTGAGTTTTATCATAGTTTTTATTTTGCCAATCACCTGCATATCCACTTGTATGTGTTTATATATTCTACAAAGATGAGGCTCCAAACATGAGTCCATAACTAGGGGTAAGGAATGGTAGGTTCTCCAACCTTCAATTTCATGGAGTAGTCATAGGTAAAAGAATAGATGTCTTGCACTTGTTCTGTATTTTCTTATCACATCCATCCAACCCAAGCTATTTTCTGATAATTTGTATTACTACCAAAAGTCGTCGTTGAAGCTCAAAAAGAAAGAAAGTTTGGGGCATAATTATTGGTTCGTACTAATTAAAGAAAAAGGACCATTTCCACATTTTCACTCTGATGGTTGCGGGACTATTTATAAAAGCTTTGTTGTTGTAATTCCTTGATTTTTTTTTAAACTTACCCTACATTCCATTTGAGTGTTTATTCTAAAAATGTATAAACTATTTTCCGAATTATTTTCTATTTTCTTGGATTTATGCATACACTCCTGGGTTTGTAATCCTGCTGGTTTATACCTAATGTTCCTTCCCCTCTGAATGTTTTATTCATCCTGTGAGATGTTTTGATGTGGGGAATGAAAGAGCTGGCAAGCGTCTCCATCTAGAGCCTCAGGTAAAAAAAGATGACTGTAACTTATCTCCAGCTGGGCTCTTTTATAAACAATCAATACCATTACATTGAAATCAAAATCAAAGCCCCCAAATCAAAGTATTCTCTGCATGTGTATGGGGAAAAGATCATCTGGCAGTTCTTCTTTAAATCAGTCTCACTCACACACACACACACGCACTTAAACCCTCTCTCATCCACAAATCATCCTCAAATGATGTTGTATACGAGTGATTTATTTTTAACACTGCAGCTTTGCACAATGTGATTCACTGCCGTTTGCAGTTTGAAGGAGCACATCAGCTCCTGGTTGTGAACTCTTGTAGAGATGCTGCCTCTCTTGTCATCACCTTTGATCGTGATATGCATATTTCATGGCCAATGTAATGTCAATGAGTCCTAGACTAATCCACCTCAGAGCCGCTGGGAGCACACCCAATGATAAGGGTGAGTGAACTCAAACAGGCTGAGATAAATATTGTATTTTACGAGAGGAGGAGAGAAAGACGCGACGGAGCCGAGGGACGCCGAGTCAGCGGGGGGGGGCACGATAGCAGCAGGGATAGTCATAGGAAAAGAAAAGAAAAAATACATTTAACGAACCAGACAAAGAGGCAGAGATGGAGAAAAAAGGAAGAAAGAGAATGAGGGCTAAGGTTATTGCAAGCCAAATGTTTCTGTCTAGAGACGCCGAACGCTGGTTGAGCAGAATTTTCTGTCAAGTTTACAATTTCCCCGCTGTGTTGACCCTAAAAGCCTACAGTATTCAGGTCAGCAGCAGCTTGTTTTAGATGCCATATTGCCTAATCTCAGATCCATCTCTGATGTTCTCAGCCAGACCCACGACGGATAGAAGAACAAATGTAAAGCTCAGAAGTGTGAATCTTTAATATGTGCCACATGTTTTAATCATAACAAATATGTTCTCGCCCTGAGATCAAGTGCTTTCCAATATGGCCATTGAGAGACAGATCTAAAGACACCCCGGTGAGCCGGCAAATGGCTCATACCTACCACGCAACCCAACAGCAGCGGCGCACAGGAACCAAACCGCTAGCCAGATTTCAAACTCGTTTATGTGGGAGACAGAACATATGAGGCTGACTAATTATATTTATTTGATCCACTGGTTTTCTTTCCTTTTCCTTCCTTCCATCTAACCTTTATTCCCAACCCCTGTTGTTTGGAAATGGCGGTGCGCCTCAGTTTGACACTCTCGTGAAAATGTTTCTTTGAAGCCTTTGATGTGGATGATTTTTTTTACTTTCCAAGAGTCTTGTCTTCTGCCCCTGCACAGGCTCTCTGGAAGTGATGTGACACCACATAAATGATTACGTGGTCCTCAGTCCCCCTGGCAGTGCCACAAGCTGAGGCGAACCGCCATTTCCAAAAAACAGGGGTTGGGAATAA
>JABUIW010000020.1:17854739-17904659 GCA_013363375.1 Menidia beryllina | reverse complement strand
ATGCTCTGAACTGATTTTTGCTTTATATATACATATATATATATATAGCCGTGGAACCCTCATATTTTTCAAGAACTAAATATACTGTTACTGGACTATCCCTTTGTCTAAAATAGACTGTTTCACTAAGACAGAAGTGAGGTGATAATTGATATTCAGCAATAAGGCATTCTAATAAATGGAACGACTTTTCAGCTATGCAGAAAGCTGATAAAGTCCCATTCATTAGAATCAGGTGTGCTGGAGCAGGGAAACTTGGAAAACATGCAGGGCAGGGTGCCTTGAGGACCAGGGTTGGGAAACACTGTCATAGATTAATCCCTATTTTATGCTGAGAGTCAGCAGTATTGTCCAGTATTTTCTGAATATTTGCAACAATCTTTGACATATAACCAACGACAGGGATTGAACTTCCAGCACAAAACTAGGCATGAGTTTAATCAGGTTCCTTTGAAGAGCAGATGGCCTCTAGGCACATTATGGTCTCTACTAAATACTTGTGGAGAGCAACCCCACGCTGGAGATACAGCATGAATACTGATTCACAGCCTGCTGTGACCCTTCCTGTAAATAATCTCGGTGTTATATTTCAGACTGTTTTTTTGGATAAAATTCCTGTCATCACCATTGCTCAACCACCTTCTTTTTCTCTCCCAGGACAGTGTTTTGGCTACCTGGGTTGACCAGCTCCTGCGAGTCAAGATGATAAGGTTTAACAATAACGGGATTTTGAGGTGAGTATAGTAAAGAAAAGTGGAGAGAAGTGGTTCTCATAGACTGCTTTGCTGATAGACAAACCCTAAGCCTAACCAACTGTCTGTTTGTTAGGCGTTAGATGTTGACTGTTCTTAAAGATGCCAACTTACTATTTTAGGTAAGCCAACAGCCTCTCTTGGACCTTCATTGGATTTCAAGTGGGATGTTCAGGGAACTGGTTTGTCACAAGAAGACATTGAAGTCTAATGGATGATGATGGTAAGCAAGATGTTTTCCTCAGCCCTGGATGTTTTTATTTGGTTAATGTTGAAGAGTGCAGTAAAAACCCACATTTCTAATACTCAGGGGCTTTCTGAACTGATTTCCTTTAATAAACACAGTGTGTCCCTTATAAAGCCCATTCTTACTAAAATGTAATGTAGTTAATTTAAGTCTAATGTGGATATTGCGAAAGAAGAAAAAAAAAAACAAGATAAGCAACAGAGGAAATGAAACCTGATAGAAAACTAACTTCCGACTGCATCAGTATATTGCTATGCCTCCAGTTACATTCCATCACTTTAACAGTAAAACTGAAAAACCCTGTAGATAAGGCCATAAAAAGCATTGCTGCACCTGTACACAAATGAATAAATAAAAGCTATCCACAGTAATGCAGAGAAATCAGGTAAATTAAATAGCATTAAAGCAACACGGCTATAAAAGTGTATATTTAACAACCCTTTTTTATATTTAAAGAATTAATATCCGTTGTGTTTTTTTGGTCTGCATTTTAACTTTCTTTCTTCTAAATTTAGTGTTATTTCAAAAGAGTGAGTTTTGCTTCTCCCTCTGATTTGTCTGTAAATAGAATTATCATTGTCAGTAAATTACTTTTAGTTTTCCTTAGAGTTTGTGCCTTTCCTGTCTTCTCACCTTGAATATATTGAGGCACATACCCACCCCCGACTTTAGTCAGGTGACTTTGGTTCTGTTGGATGTCACTTCCTATTCCTACTTTGCTGTCGTTTGCTGCACAGGTCTATTGGTTCCACACCTTCTACACTTAGACATTGGCACTTAAAAATGGTCAATTCACAGAACTGGATCTAGTTCAATTGGATCTAGTTTTATATTACTTGTGTAGAAGTTGTTTTAAACTGGACTGAATGCTTTCAGGGATACAAAGTGGTATGAAATCAGGTATTGTAGCCTTTTTTTCTATTGTGTGATGATTTTCTGTGGGTATATTGGATCCAAGAAGTGACTGTGTGTAGTTTATCTTTCTCATCTCGTAGTAAACACTGACACTTGCTGGGCTGGGACAGACTCCTGCAAACCTGACCATCAAAAATAAAAATGGAAAGTCATACAATAGTTCGAACATTGTCTTATCTCCAATGGCCCCTAAATTAATCAAAATGAAACAAAGCCAGATTGCCTTGACACCAATAACAAACAAAAAAAAAATGAAGCAGTGATGATTGCACTTTAATTGCTTTTTACATGAAATCTGATGGCTTTGTCTGGGGTTGGAGGAAAAAACTTATCGTCATTCAAATGCACATTTCAAACTAAATTACAACATTCATCACTTTGATCACCACACAAGCCTAAATGACACATAGGGACACATAAAGAGTTCAACTTCATACTTACATTTTAATTGTGTTCCTTTCAGCTCTAAAAAGCACACTTTTCCTTAATGCAGCTCTTGAAGAGGGGAATGTGCAAGTGCTTGCTGATTGCTTAGAATGAATGCATTGGTACGGAAGGCAGAGAAGAACTGAAGTAAACAGCCATTGATTGGCTAAGTATGCAAAGTGTTGATGTCTCTGGAGCTATGTGCTTCATACACACCACATTCTTAACATAAGGGGGATGCATTTCCATATATTCTAAAGGTCTTTTAGAAGATCATGTCAACATAACCTTATTACCAAAAAGTACACCCTGCCATAAAATGCTTTTTCCATACCAAATCATATTCATATTATTGTCCTAAAAGTGAAAAAAATGCTGTCTTTTAACTACTCATGGGCAAGGTTTGGGTAAATAAATCTTTATATGAAAAGCAAAAACACATATTATGGCACGTGATTCCCCCAATGAGCGATCATGTCTTTTGAAAATTGTTTTGTTATTGTACCACTGTGGATTAGCTCTGAAACCATGGCTTTAATGTACTTAACTTACAACAAAGGACCTCTCCAGGAACTCGTTCCTAACCAGTGTTTTTTTTATTTTATTTAGAGGGATTTTAATTTGAGACTGTCTGAATATTATGAAATCAACTGTATGGTATATAGCGCAGTCTGTCTAGACAACACACACCAAACAGTTTCAACAGTTTCAAGGCAAATTCTCCTCTCTCTTCCTAGGTGTGTATGTGTGTGTACACACACATACATATACAAATACTGTGTACTCAAGCAAAAAATGATTACAGAATATTTTCTTTGTACTACTCTCAGATGGATATTGTTGCATTTAAATTGAGCATTACAAAAAGTATGTGTGTTGTTTTCTAGGTTCTCCATCTGCTTTTTAAATAGAATGTATTTCACGTGGATAACTATTGCTCACCACCAGCATTATATTTGTCCTAAGCAGACTGGATACTGGGGTGTGTTTCCAATATTAGGTAGACTTTATGTACCTATATTTGTATTCTGATGTATGGGTGTGATCCTGGATACTTGCAAGGTAAACATCAATGCTAAATCTTACCCAGCAGCAGAATAATTTATATTTTTTCAAATGAGTAAAAAGTGCAAAGTAAAATGTTCGATGCAAATGTATTTTGCAGTTACTTCCGTGTTAATATACAAAAAAGACAGACATCAGCATATACAGAGCAGATTGCTTTTGGGAAAGCTTTATACCCATAATAGAGCTTGTGCTGATTGTATTGCACACAGAATTTACTGTAATAGGCTTGCATTGGCAATGGTCTTTACAGCTGATCATAGAAGGAAAAATACATAATTCTAACTCTCTTCTCTTTATACATATACTTTTACTTGAGAATTAATTAAGGTCAGCAGATGTGGGTGACTGTGGTCCCAATAGCTTGATGGAACATTGATCCATAAAAAAAGCTAAAATCGCCCAATGAAGATGGAACTTTACAAAACTTTACCAAATATATAGATGAAGGATAATTCATACCCCACCCAATTCCGTATGCAATCCTTATAGTTCAATGTCTTTACACCTGTATTGACTTAACATTAATGACAATTGTTAATGAAAGTAAGCACCTCTATGTTTGCTGTTCATTTTATAAAATGCATGTTAAAATATTTGACATAAAAAAACATTGAGCAATGAACACCATTACAGAGGCACATAGTTTTAGTCCCTCACTATACTTTTAAAGTTATGAAAATCCATTTAGAGTGTCTGTTCTGTAAATAACCACAAGAGCATTATTGAATATTTCTTATACTGTTTATTGAGTTTTTAAAGGTTTTTTATATACAGTATCTTTTTCTTAAAGCGCAATTTGTGTTTTCTTGTCTTTTCTTCCTTTTTTGGGGGGATCATATGAAGTTATAAAAGTCTCATCTGCAGTTGTTATTGCTCAGAGCATTGTTATGGTGGGTAGCTCAAAAAAAGGACTGTACAAGGAGGGGCCATTTTGCATATAAAACAGCCCAAGCATCATAAACTTATAATTAAAACCTAGGTTTGTTCTTTACCCTTACATTTTCTCAGTCAAAGAGCTCATTTTCTGTGCTAAAGCAGAACAGAGCATTGCAATCCACAATATAATGTTTCATCAAACTGGTATGCATATGTGAAATATTGACAGTGATGATCAAACTCTAAAGCAAATTGAAAGCATCAATGCTACTACTTACATATTTAAACAGTACTCCGACTTCTGTTTTTGGAATGTAAGCTGCCATCTGCTCATAATAGACGTTTTAGCAAGATCTTACCACAGGAGAGCTTTTTTTGCGGCTCAGCTGTTAACCTTGGTGTGTCGGTTAAAAACTGTCTCGATCTGGACCATAAGTGCATCCTCAAGATCAGATTTCAAATTGCGGTTTGTTGTAATGCAAGCTTCGCTATATTGTAGCAGCAGGACTGGCGGTACGCACGTATTAGCACACGTGAAGCACTTTCTTTATGCATTAACTTAAAAGGTTCCGCGCAAATAGAAGGACGATCGCGGCGGTTGGCTGATAGCCAGTGATTTTGAAAGTCGTCTATGGTATGCTTAAAGTCATTCATTCGTTTTGTTTAAGCATGGTATAGATAACGGCCAAAGTATACTGATCACCGGGATTAATCCAACCTACGTGCAGTGATCAAATGATCCGCGCAAACTATATTCTGAATGCTGTTCCCTGCATGTGGGAAAATGCATTTTTATGGACCATTAAGGAACAAGCATTCTGCGACCTAGCCAGTATAAAATATATGCTTATCGAGCCTTTTTTGTTTACTGTGCTATTCTTGCGAAACATCTGTAAACATTGGAAAGCAAAAGGGAATCAGAGGCCTCATAGTCTCTTTGGAAAAAAATTTTTTTGATGGAGCTCCTCTATGTTCTTTGTCCTTTAGTCCCTTTGCGAGAGAATGAAACGCCTTCACAGCAACGTACCCCTTGTACAGTCCCATGCAGGAGGAAAACAGACACATTAACCCTGAATTATCCTTGCGTGATCAATATGTTAAAGCTTCGGCCTTGGCTTTAATGATTTGGCTGTGCTAGTATATTAGTTTGATGCATTATGAATCCAATAGCCCTGTCTGCCATTATGCGTGTGTCCCAACATAAAGAATAGCGACATGATAAAGAAACAAACATTGTATTTAGTCTTCATTTACTACAGGAATGTAAAGAGAAAAAAAAAACAAAGAATTATTAGTGTTGTTCTATGTGAACACTGAATGGCTTCTTGCCTTCCTTTATTCTCCCTCCTCTGCTGTCTCTAATTAAATGGGGTGAAACAGCCCTGTGTTTCACTTTTATGTGTTTCAATTTTGTCAGCAAGTTTCCCCACAATGTACCCATCTGAATTTCAAATGATGAATGGAAATTCAGCTCTTAGTGAAGTAATTCCATTAAAGGTCTACATTATGGAAATAAAGACAAAAACCAACACTATGTAATTCAATTTTCTATGTTTGGTTTCTCATAGGGACCACAGTGGATGAGACCATCTATCGAATTTACTAATATTTAAGTGCCTTCTCTTCCCTGAAAACCACATTACACAGTGCATAAATGAAGCATTTGCATTGCACCATCCCTCCAAAGTGTATTTTCTTTTTACTTTACTTAGCCTGCATGAATTAGATATCTGGAATTTATTTAAACAATAACCATATTGTAGTCCCCACTGGGCCACATTCCACATTCTAAGATGTAACCTCATCAGGTTTGATGAAGTCTAGTTTAGTGGGGTTTTTTAATGTAGCACCCAACCTCTGCGGCCATCAGAAGATTGATGAAACCCACCATTGCAAGTTTGAATAATGTGAAGACATGAGAAAGGCCACTGCCAGGGGTTATTTTCTTGGTCCTGGCATGTGTTTGGCTACAGCAGTGGCAGCCTTAACACGGATATGGATCCCAGCCTGGGGAGATGTCTCAGCCTTGCTGTGGGATCATTATTCCGATGGACAAAGCCTTGGTTATAAATAGGGTCATGGAGAACTTGGGTAGCACACTCTTTGTTTTCAGGCTGGCACTATTTGTCTTATCGATCTGAATATGTGTGGCCACAGGACTGCGGTGGAAAGAGCTTTCTGTGGTGCTCTTACTTACTTTAAAACACCATTTCCTGTGATAATCTTTGCCATTTTGTAATATGTGTACTGTACTATCTAATTAAAACAACTTAAAGCTGATATCCAGGCGGATGTCACACAGAGTTTGAGACTGATCATCTTATATATATATTTTTTGGCAATTTTGTCAGTTATTTATTATTAAGGTATACAAACCCACACGCACTAAAGGCAGGATAACATATGTGCACGCTCAAGCACATATCCATGAAACTACAACACTGTCCTGACTCCAGTAGTGGTCAAAAACTCCACGGGGCACCTCTAGGTCATTGTCCTTGGGAAAGATTCTAAATCCCAAACTGTCACCTATGCATTTATCAGTCTGACAGGTTGTATGTAAAAGGTGTTTTCGCACATTGTATTATTTAAAAATGGTGCTAATTTGTGCTGTATAAGAGTGTGTGAATTGCTCCATGAGAAGACATTTAGATAGTAAACCTATCAATGTGTGAATGCAGATCATGTTCCCCTAGAGATGGAAAAAAACAAGAAATCGGAACATGTTTTTACAGCAAAACTATTTTTTATTTTTTGTACATGATCATTGTTTCCATTAAAAGCATCAGAAATCCAGAATGAGAACAAGTACATTGGCAGAAATTTAATCATTATTCTTCTGCGTGCATATGTTGAATTTTTCTCACTTATCCACACATCCAAGTTGTGTCACAATTCAGTTGTTGAAAATTAGGAGATGGCATCACGTGTGCTACTGTGTGAGTTACATTACTGTATCTTCAGTCCACAAATATTTAACTTTTTCTTCTTTTTTTTCAACCTCGAGCACTTTTTTTCTGTACAACCTTCTTTTTAACTCTAACAGGCAAGGCAGTAGAAAAATCAGAGGATCGATCCCCAGAGTCTGTCCTGCATCGTCCTCGACTCCTCAACCTCTCGGTAATCGGGGAAAATCAACAGAGAGCAGCTGTTTGCTGTTTTGGAGTGAGATGTTGCCCCTGAGTGACATCATCATGTACTGTAGAAGGGCTGAAGATGTAGACACTGAATTTCTGTGCCATCACGTAAACTTTGTCTTCCTATAAACAGTAAGAAATGAGAGATTTATGTTATGTTCAGTTTTTGCATTTCGCAATGCCAGATGTTCCTTTATCTGCTAAATGCAAAGATATTGCTGTAATGAACTACACTGTTTCTGGGGTGTGCCTAACTTTTTGCCATTTGACATCTGGATGGATGGATGTTGTTGCACCGTTTCAATACTTGGAAACAAATGTTTAATGAGAATTATAATATACAGTTTACTCCCATCAGTGTCGAGAATGTAGCACTGAGTGTACATGACAACAACCTGAAAGACAAAAGGAGTGTCAGATTTCCTTATAATAAGCTTTAAAATACTAAACACTAAACACAAACACTAAATGAAAAAATAAAACATATAGCTGATATAGCTGTTTAAAATCTCATATATTAAATCCCACATCCCACATCACGTATCACAGTTGCGATTTAATGACATGTACATTATCCCAAGGCTACATTTGCTCCATAACGATAATAAGGCACTAGCATTAAACAAATATTTGTGTCTCCACATGGTCTGTGATTTCTGTGATATACCTTAGAAGATCAAAGCTTTGATGTGGTTAAATCATCACTTACTGCTTTATTTCAAGTCTCTAATCGGGTGAATTGCGTGAGGAAAGATACTGGTACCAGAGTTTTGTGAGGAAGAATGAGGCAAATCTGAAGCAAAGTTCAGGAGCAGCATCTTTCGTTTTGCAGCTCTGCAGTAATTCCGCTTTGCACGACTCATCTTCAAGGATCACTGAAGAGACGAATGAGAAAAACTTGGTGGTATTTTGTGAAAAATTGACTTCTAATTCCATCCCCCCACCAGTGTGTACAAGAGTAGGTTAATTTCTGCTGCGCAGCATGGTCTCAGTGAGGGCTGAAATCACAGATGTGCTCTACGGGGCTCCACATTGTTACACCAGCGTCAGCAACTTTCTCCCACCACCTAGCATATGTGAAAACTCAGCCTGGAACCCATCCATGAGGAAGAAAGCAAAGGAAGCATTGCTGACCCCAGACAAAATCAAATGGAGGGAGGTGAGGGATGAAGAGGGGGAAGGAGAATGGAGGCATGTGTTTGTGTGCGTGTGTGCAAGTGTGTGAGCTGGTACATGCACATAGAGTTAAAGCTACAATTTTCACAGGATTAAAACTTGTCCATAAAACAGGAGTAATTTTCTGCTAACTGCTACAGATGACCACTGACCATAACTAATTGAAAGGAAAACAATGGAAGTTGTTAATGATCAAAGCTAATATTGAAAATGTACATCAATAAAAAAATACAAAAAAATGTGCTAAATGAATGGAGACAGAAATTTTCACCAAACAAGACATTCTAACTTATAGACTTAAAGACTGAGCATAACGTTTATTGTGTCTACCACCAGATCTCTTGCATGATCCTGGTTGATACCCTGTAAAAACTTACATATGGTTCAAATTTGTTTAAAAAAAAAATGTTAGTCAGCTTAAAATTCAAAAGATTCAAAACTAAATTGACAGAGCAAAGTTGCAGTAGAGGGTAGTTTGAGTATGAAATGATGCTGTTTAATCCCTGTCAACAGACTGGCTGCAACTTATGACTGGATAATCAAAGTCAATACAGAACCATTTCTGAAAACATCCAATTAGTCTTGTCTGGGTTTAGTTTGTGTGAAAACGGAGCCGTTTTCCCCCTCTTTTCCCGAAGTGTGGCCGCCGTCTATCACACACAGCGTCACGCCCTTCACTACATTTCCCAGCATGCACCACAGACCGGCCGTCGTTGCCGCGGCAGTTCCAAACATAACTATATCACCCGGTAACTTTACGCTAGTTCAGAAATGATGACTACACCTTTCATTCAACACACTATTTACTAACCAGCGAGCGTCAGCTCCAGTGTATATTCCGGAGTCGGCAATAAAACTTCCCAGTCAAACATATACTTTCTCACTCTTAGTCCGTCAGCATACTGGTCCGTGTGGAAACGCGTACCGCATCGGAGCCAGCCTCTTATCCCGGGCATTGGAAAATACTATGTTGGAACAGGGGTGTTAACGTTTGAAATAATTGTGTGCATGGTAGTTATAAGGTCAATCTGGTTTGTCATCATTGTTCAACTGTTTTCATAATTGTGGATGTTTTTGGGGAGTGATGCTATTGGCTGTATGATATTTATTACAGTGTTAAATGCGCTTTATTATGATTTGCTTTCCTGTTGAGTTGGGCTTTCCCAATTGGCTGGTTATTGGTGGGCCTATTTATAGGGCACACTCACAATGGTTAGGGTGCTTGGAGAGTAGTCTTGGTGAGACTGCTTGGAAACTGATAGGAGAGACTATTTGATATCAGCTTGCTGTGAGGCTGTAAGTTCTTTGTATTGCCTGCATTGGCCGGTTTTGTTTTCTCTGTTTGAAAGTATTTTTTTTGTTTTGTTTTGTTTTTTTGCTCTGCACCTTTGCACTTTTAAACAAACCGCCACAAGCTTTTGCACTGGAATTTTGTCGTCCGCTGGTTCTTACCACCTTTTTGCAAGTCCTCTGCTTACTCCTTCTCTGACGTGAGACGGGGGCTGGCAAGCCGCTTTCTCACATGTGGTGTCAGAAGTGGGATAGTGGCGCTGAAGAAGCCACAGGAGGGGCATGAAGTGTCCGGGGAGCTTCACCTGCATTCACTGTATTCACCTGCTACAGACTGCTATCAAGACCCAAGAGCATGAGTCCTACAAGCATGAACAGAGGTGGCGTAGCGTTCAGGTCCAGGTGAACAATGTGTGGGAGGAGTTGGACACAAAGCGACAGGGGTGTCAGCGACCGGTGGTTGAAGCCGCTGTACCAGTACTACCAGGGAGGCGACCAGTGCTGCCTCCAGAAGCCCAGCAGAGTCCAGCAGCCAGACCACCAGTGCCACAGCATCCAACAGTGCCTCCTGAAGTCCTGCTGAATCCGGGATTGCCGGCGGCAGCACCACATCCTGTGCCAGTTCCGGCAGCCCCACTGCATCCAGCAATAGACCCAGCAGCGCCGTCCCCAGTGGCCTGGACCAGAGCGGAAGTGCCAAAGCTGGAAGAGGGGGACGACATTGAGCAATACCACACAACTTTTGAAAGACTTGCTGTCGCCTATACGTGGCCGAGAGCCAACTGGGCTGTATACTTGGTGCCATATCTTACCGGCCGAGCCAGGGCACCCTATGTGGCAATGGACAGTTGTGATGCAATGGACTATGATAAAGTGAAAGGGGCCATCCTCACCAAATTCGAGATAAATGAAGAATTCTACAGGCAGCGTTTCCGAGATCCAGAGGTCAGGACCGGGGAGACTCCACAGGAGTTGTATAACAGCCTGAGGGACCTCTACAGGAAGTGGATTAAGCCGTCCGGGAAGTCGGTGGAGGAAGTAGGAGAAATTCTGGTCCTGGAACAGTACCTGCGTACCCTAGCTCCGGCAGTGCGTGTCTGGGTGAAGGAGCACCGCCCAGCTACAGGCCAGCAAGCTGCAGAGCTGGTAGAAGCCTTCCTTGCTGCTCGTCGGGGGCCAAAGACCTACAGCCGACCAGCTATTGGAGGTAAGTCTGGGGGATTCGGTGGGCCTATTTAAGGGGCACACTCACAATGGTTTGGGGGTGCTTTGTGAGACTGCTTGGTGAGACTGCTTGGAGATTGCTGGGAGAGACTGTATTTGATCAGCTTCCTGTGAGGCTGTAAGTTCTTTATATTGCCTGCAATGGCTGGTTTTGTTTTCTTTGTTTGAAAGTATTTTGTTTGTTGTGTTTTGGGGTTTTTTTGCTCTGCAAAATTTTGTCGTCCGCTGGTTCTTACCACCTTTTTTGCAAGTCCTCTGCTTACTCCTCCTCTGACGTGAGACGGGGGCAAGCCACTTTCTGACAGTTTGTTTTAGAGTTTTTCTCAGGTATTTCCCCATGACACTCAATGGCTCCCATAGAGTTTGGGGAACAGAACCAGTGGGTGCATGTTTGTTTGAGATTTGGTCAGCTCAGTGTAACTGGCATGTAGTTAGCATTGGTAAGGGAAAGGAATTAGTTACAACTTAGTGGGGGTGTCTTCTACTGTAACATTATGAACTACTTGTGTTTGGGCAGTGTTGGTTATTTCATCTTTTTTTCCCCAGCATATATCTTAAGAGCTAATTATCCTGCACTAAACTCTTTTCACATCCAACACATAAGTGACCTGATTCTTGCATTTAGACCCAGCAGTTATTTTGATTCCATTAGCTTGTCCTGCTCACTAAATAGGAAAATTATCTAACTTATATTACGTTTTTTGCGAGTTTGGTGCTATTATTATTGTTTCCATTTTTGCCTGACCAGTGCATATCTAAAGCTACAGGATGTGATGCCCAAATTATTTGTGCTTCCTCTTTCAGTTTCTAAACTACTGCTGGCTGGTGGTGTCAGATGATAAGAGGTGTCATGCTATTTCTTTTTTGGAACAGATAATGCATACTGTAACTGCTCATTCGGTCTGCTCAATCCTGCTCTTATGTTGTCTCATTTTATGTAAAAAGATTCTTTGCAGCTGAATTTCTTTTAGTCGCTGGGAAGTAAAAATGGCTTTTTTTGTGCTAGTGTCACTTATTTTTCATTTCTGTAAAGATCTAAAATGCTTAATGTTTCCAGTTAATATGTGGCAGTCTTGTTTATTTCATCAGGTAGGGCATGCCTTGTGTTTTATCGGGGCAGTGGTCCAGTCAGAGGTGATTGATTATAAAGACTCTGTCATTTAATTCAACCTGATATGAAAGTAGATAAAAGCTGATCTCACCAAAATCAGCTCTAACACTGACTTACAAAATTAACTAGATTTGAGTATTAGTTTGTTAGCACCATGGTTAGATGGATGGAACTGCTTAAAGTCTTTACAACTTTCAGGTTTAGTTTGTTTAAATGAGATTATTGCACATTCATATACCTCATATAATCATTTGAAGCTGACAGATTTCAAATGATTGATTATTAGAATGATTAGAGATTGTTCAATGAAGGCATGGCATATAGTCCTTTGATTTTGAAAAATAATTCTAGTCTTCTTCAAAATCTATTTATTGCAAAGAGCTCACATTCATTCAACAGACATTATATAGCAGATCTCTAACAGTGTGCTGATCGGTTTCCTCCAACATCTAGAATATGTGATCATCTCCATCTGTCCTTCATGTAAGTAAAACCACAAGTAAGATTGAGAGACTAAACCAAACAGATGGGAATGATCAGCACACGGAGTGCCTACAACCAAGTAATTTAAGTGTATATTTGCACTTCTCAGCCTACCATTGAAGGCTTCCCACTGTGATGAAATAAGATCAATTTCTTTGTGCCAGCCTCCTCCATTAAAAAAGAAATGTTTCTTTCCTCGTCACAACCTCCGATATTAGCCTTAGGCTCACATCTTTTCCAGCAGCCACACAGAGTAATTTTCATTTCATGTCCACGACTGGACTGTGGGCAGGAAATTGTCTTGTGCTCTAATGATGCCACAAAATGAAGCTGTGCATTGGAGTTTAGTTCAGGCTATAGTAGAAATGAAAAGGGGGGGTAGTTATAAAGCCATAGACGGTTACCAATTGCGATTTAATTTGCTCTATATGCTCATACTGTACGCGTCTGTTTGCGCTTACTTACTATGGCTGTGCGAGGCGAGAGTTGGGAGACCAGCTGACCTTTCAGCAGACCTCCCTCATTGAAGCTGTCCTGTAGTGGTATTAACATTACCATTTCAATACACTGCCAAGCAGTGGCTGGCAATAAAATATTCAGCTGACCTTTAAGGCAAAAAAGACTTAGTTAGAGACTGTCATATCATTTAACCTTAAGACTGTATGCTGTATGGTACGCTGTGTGCCCCTCATTACTGGCCACACTGACAGAGTAGTCTCTTTAACTGAAAGAAAGCCTGTGGCAAAAGGGACCTGGCTACTGTTCCAACTGAGAGCCATTTATTCCAGCCGTTCCTCTGAACATTTGGCTGCCGAATTGAGGACCTGACCTAAACCGTTATTGTCGAGTACGTCCAAGCTTAAACGTGTGCATGCGAGTCACGCACGACACTTGTAAACATTTGGTCAGGGGTGGCCGAGGGCCGCCGTCCTGCAGGTTTTTAGAAGTTTCCCTGCTTTAACACACCTGATTCTGGTCAGGGTGCCGTGATCAGGATTGTGCAGAGCCTTTGAACTGATCCACTAACTCAGAATCAGGTTTGTTGAGGTCAACTCATGGGTGGAAGTTAAAATATTATTCACCTTCATACACATAGAGACTCATTTTGTGGTGTGCCTTGGTGAAAAATGCAAGCTACAAAATGACAGATGTATCAATTTTAGACCAGTCAACTCCAATACTTAAGCCAGTAACAGACTAAGGAGTAACTCTGTCCATTTCGTTAAAATATAAAGTTCTACTGGTAAATCCTGCATCCAGGGATTCACGCGAATGTTCTTTTGACACTTGCCAACAACCTAAACGTTTTTGCTTGACCCCTACAGTTGTTGCCTCCTCAGCAGTAAGCCTTGCAAAAAATCCGACACAAAAGGACATGACAAAGGGTGCGAGGCATTCATCCAGATTCCAAACTGCTGGGGATTTTTAATCTGACGGGATCTGATGGTATCTCCAAAACATGCCCAAAAATATTTTTTTTCTGTGAAACACTCCAGGTCCCAGATGCACAAAAAAGAAAACCTGTATACGTGCCTTTTTCCAGGCAAAAGTTAGCAAATGTAGTCCAAAGATGTGTACTGAAAATGCACGGTCCTCACATATATCCTTTAGACCGACACAGGCACATTCTGAGAAATTTCTGGCCTAAGAATATATAATGAACTGCTTTAGGCTTTCAAAGGAAGCAGACAAATATTTGCCCCCAGGACCCCTCAGATGTACTTCAAGGAAGATATAAGGCAGCTGGCTATTAATACACATTCTGAATTATTTTGTTTCGTCTATTTATATTTTTTGACACTTTCATTTCCATCTTCGCGTCATACGCAAACATACATCGATATCATTTCAGAAGTGATGGCAGACAATATTGTAGCTGACTTTAAAACAACCACTTTCAGACTAAATATTGACTCCAGAAAAATATGTTTTACAGTATCTCTCTCATCTCTGTATTATGTTATGCCAGTAACATGTCTCCATTTCTCTTAAAATATTTCCCTTGGTTACACGTACACATTAAACTAATTTGACCCTGCTTAAGAAATCAAATATCGGAGTACATTAAGAAATAAAATGCCTACATGACATAATCCACATGTTCTTTAAAAACATTCACTATGCCACTGGCAGCCTTTAACCGAAAAAATGTCACGATATGGACATAAGTAGATGTCTAATGGTCGTTTCTGGAAATCCTTGATGGACTCAAAATTCAAGGAAAAACAAATGGGTTTGTTACTTAGTGGAGGAACATTTTTAAATAATAAAAATAAATTTTACCATTATAAGATTCAGATCAATCACGTTTGGGTTTTTTCAACGTCATAGTCAGTCAACTGACAATGAGATAAAAGTCTAAAAAAAAAAACAAAAGAAAAAATTATTATTGGATCCAGAATCTATATACTGTATGTGTACATATCAGACTCTGGAGAGCAATTACTACCCTATTTCTTGATCTTTGTAACATTAGCTACAAACAATTAATACTGCACAGATGGTCATCTACCCATGTTCATTGGGTTAGCTACAAAGTCTCACTTTGTACTGGAATTTTAAAAAACAGCATTTTGTTTCAAATAAATGACAAAAACAAGATGTGGAAACAACAGAGAAAGACCTGATCCTTCCATAATACCAAGGGCCTTTCATCTTGGGTCCACTTCACCTAGTGATATGACCAAGAGCCCAAACACCTCCATTGAGGCTTTTGTGCTCAGCTTGTTGGATATTTTGCTTGAATAATTCAGATATGACTTCAACCAAGTAGCAATACAGTCACAATGTAAACAAAAGTCATTATTTTTGCACAGCGCTGTTGGAAATGATGCAAAAACAAGAGTTTGTTGTAGATTGATGCACACAGCAAAAACTGTTCAAGGAACCCATAAAGATATTCAAGAGAGGTTGAATAAAAATTGACATAGATTGACATATAAAGCATAAAGACTTTCATGGCTGCAGAAACAATGACAGAATCATGGTTGGTGAATGATAACTGGGACAACAACGATGATGTCACACGTACATCGCCTGAGGGTGATGATGACAACCTAAAACCCACATGCTTTTTTTTTTTGGAACAGGTTGAGTTTCAGTGTAGCCGTGCAAAGCTTCTCACTGCACTGCGGTGCTATTTTTTCTGAAGTTATTTACTTATTCTCCTTCTATCTGTCCTCACAGCATGTGTCTAAGTGTTATATATATACAGTGGATATACAAGAAAACATTGAACAGGCTTACAAAACCATAAATAAAGAATTTGTCCTCCAACAATTCAATTGAACTGTGTGCATGGTAGATGCAAAACAAATTACACACACACGCGCCGGCCTGAATAGACATTTTTTGGTTTGAATAAGATATTGTTTGGAGAAAAAGAAGAAACCCCTGCAGTCCATTTCTCTGAAGCACAGTGATGTTGGTACCAGAGACCATGTTTGGACTCGCCATTATTTTATAAGACAGTGTTTACAGTACAGGAGACGTAAAAATCAATAGAAAATTACATAACATCTTACAATAGTAGGGTAAAAATGTGCAAAAAAATAAAATTCAAGAAAAGGAATTGATACAATAGAGAGGAAAATGTTTTGCACAGAGAAAGTTTCTCATCAAAGACCTTCAGTTTGATTTATCTGAACACATTTCAGTGGCAAAGAGGATGGGCAACATTGGAACAAGGAAAGAGCTGATGCAGACCTACAGCTCTCTAAGAGCGTGTTCCATGTATGCGCTTTAGACAAACTGAACCAAAATAACAAGCAAACAACTGGCAGCTTTCCAATATACTGTTCACAAAACAAACATTTGTTCAAGATTAAACAAGGATGGCTGGTAGTTTCTGAACCAGAAAATCTGAGAAAGTATTTATTACTAATATTCACATCATTTAAGTCATTTTGAAATAGTAGTATGAAATCTTATTTTAAGATTAGGTCATTGATAGACTGAAAGGCAGTGCATCACAAGTGTAACACAAGAATTCAAATGCATGACTCAAAGCACGATATCCAAAATTACAGACGATTAAACAGGAAATGGTTGGGGCAGGCAAAGGTCAGGATAACAAGGCAAGACAAGACTAGAACAACACTTGGACGACTAACAAAAATGACGAATACGAACACACAACGAACAAAAGACAGACTGGGGAAGAAACTATGAGACACAGGTGGAGGTGATGAGGGAGGAGTCAGGAATTCAAAATGGCCGACGTGGGGCAACAACAATGGGACCAGACAGGAAGGATAACAAATCAAAACAGGAACCAGAACAATGATATAAACACCCATGACACAGTGAGGAGATCTCGGAACGAGAGAAAAATGATCCTTTTGTTTAGTGTATGATGAAGTGATTATGAAGGATACATCCCAATTACGTGTATAATTATGAGAAACATAATTATAAGAAAAGTGATACGGATAGGGAACAGGGAACAGCGATTAATTCCCATTATTGATGAACATGATGGTCACACTACCCTTTATAAAAGCTTTGCATGCTTTAGCTTGTGACAATATGTGATCTAGGTTATTTGCTTTTGCCTCCACATTTGGAGATGTTTTGAGATGTTTTTTTTTTCTGGGTTCTCTGGCTACACTTTTCACTCCTGAAAATCTCCTGATGTTTTAAGTAATAAAAGTGTACAAACAGTGAAAGTTTAAACTTTAAAGCGAGACTCTATCCTCATGGAGAAAACAGCAGCCAAACACATACACACACACACATATACACAAACACACACATGCATACAGACAAAGCAAGAGAACCCATCTGCTTGGAACAAACAAAATGGATGCATGCCCTTTGGGACTCCTGGCAAATGAATACTGTTGACAGAACAATTAGCATCTTTGAGACAGGATAACCTTTACTCAATACATCATCTTTATTATTCTCGACCTTCATTCTGGCTCCGTTTTTTACAGTACGACTGCATTCGCCTGTGAAAGCTTGTTGAAAGCCCGCTTGCACACGGCCGCCTGTGTGTCTGAGCACTTTTCGGCGGCTGTGTGTATAAGTGTAAAGAAGGGTGTGGGGCAGGGACCCTGAGGAACATGTGAAGTGTTTAATGTGGTGAAACAGGTGCAGTGAGACAGAAAGGGCAGCCCAGCCAGAGCTGGTAGGTTAGTCACATTGTGACCCTCACATCACAGAGCTGGCAGCACTGTGGGTGGAGAAGTACAAATTGCTCTTTCCTCCTCCCTTTTCCCCCTCCTATCCTCTCCCTGCAGTCTTTCACTTAGACATGTTCTCCAACACATGAGTATTCCAATCTTCTTTTGTCGCTCCTTACTTTTACACTAACGCTTTGATATTTGCTCGTCCGGAATGTGTTAATTTGGATAGCTGCACCTCTTATTGTGTTTATTTTTTCTAATAACTGATGTTTCTGCTAAAAAGGGGGCATACCTGATCTTGACTTATGGAAAAGAGCCCTAAGTCGTATGAGAAACCTAGCCCTGAATTATTATTTTCCTCTGTGAACCAATGCAGAAAAACACAGATTTGTGTTTTCATGTTGGTGACACTGTTTAAGTGTTAATTGCCTCTCTCCATCATTACCGCGACACACTTAAGCTGCCAGGACACAACTCTATGGAGAATTCTAAAGAAGGGATTCATCAGATTGAAAATCTGTGCTCATACCAATAATCATTTCATAGAGAGCGATTTTGCAGATAGATTATAATGATTGTGTTTTGCAGTTCCATTTAACTCCAAAGAGAGAATAAATGATGCATAATATATTTAAAAAATGAATGTTTGTCTTTTATTATGCTTGTTATATAAGATTTCACATTAAAGAATAATTCAGTAAAAAATAAAATAGAATAAAAACCTTTCAAAACTCTTGGACTGCTTTTTTTCTATATAGTTTTATTTATTTATTTTTGTTTTGAAAAAAGCAATTCTTAATTAATTTAGTCAGTTTCAGGTAAAGTTAATTTCACCAATCAAATACATGGCAACCTAACTACTAATTCTAAAACAGCCAAAAAAGGTAAATTATATACATTTACACACACACATACACATACACCCATACACAAATGTCCCCTGACAATACGATGTGTGCAATAAGCATGACAGCAAATAAGTATTTAACTAAAGGAACTTTGTATGAGGAAGGGATGGCAGACACTGAGCGGCTGATTGTCTCTGACAGCTGTGACGAAACTCAACTCTCAGTCGCTTCATTCGAAGCTAAGGAAGTTTCATCAAAATGTGACAAAATGAAGTGGCCCCAACATCTTCAATCTGTCTCCTGTAGATATTGTCCGTTCTTATCTTAAACGTAACACTGTGCACTGATAGAAGGATACGGTCTTTGAACAGGAGGGATTATTTACAACAGCTGTGAGGTTGGAAAGTTGCTCTTTTTTTGTCATACACGAGGAAATGAAACAATTGTGCAGGGTTTGAAAGCCCCAAGATGATTTGTGACAGTCTCACAACGCGTCCGGGGGGTTAGATGGTGAAGATACATGCATTCGAGTAGAAGGACCTAATTCTTTTCCTCCGTGAACTAGTACTTTCATAAGTAGGCTGCTTTCATTTACAACTTGTGTTGCTTTTCAGTTGCTTGAGGTGCTTATAAAAAAACTAAATATTGATGGTAGTATTAAAGACTTGGTCAGGAAAATTAATTTAGTTTCAATAATGCAGGCTATTTTAAGTATGGAACCCTGTTTTCATTTGTATGTCAGACTATCAGTTGCTGATCCATTGTAGTTATATGGCATGTAAGATTATTTAAACTGTTAATATGTCAGCCTTAGACTTCGTGAAGCTTGTTTTTTCTTCAGGTACTTTCTTGCGATATGTTATCAGTATTTTTTTAAAAGCAACTCATACGAGAGAATCTTGTAATGTGGATGTATCACATTTACAGAATGTGTAAAAGTTTAACCTGCATAAATCTCATATGACTTTGATGCAGATACAAATAAATGGCATTTGGAAATGTTTTAGATTTGACAATAAAGGGAGAAAGCCGAGCCAACTTTATTTTTAAAGCTCTTTAAAAAAAAGAAGCGGCTTCCCAGAGTACTCAACAACTATTAAACGGCACATAAATTAACACAGAAGACATGTATAAAAGAGAAATAAGATGAGCTCTCCCAAAGTGGGCCAAAGGCCAATGAGAAAAGAGGAGTGTTACAAAAATATACTGAGAAGAGGTTTGTTTACTGAGCAGCACCAAGGACTTCCACATCCTGGGGGCAGCCTTAGAAAAAAGTTCGGTCTCTTCTTAGTCTCTGCCGCATCCTCCACACATCCAGGAGGAACCGCTGAAACACATGGTGAAATACATCAACACAACTGGCCAAAGCCAGTCGGTTCTGTCTTTCCCCGGACTACCTCTGGAAATGGCCCGAGGCATTAAACCCCACATTATTTCCACGTGTGTGGATTTTTGTGAACCAAAAAAAAAGCATAGCCTGTAGCGCTGTATAGTGAATGAGAGTCTGTAGGTGCATGTGGGTTTGACATTTTAACCACCACTTGACCACAGTTCAGGAAGATTAAAGGTAAATATAGCAATTATTGTCCAATTTACCGCTAAAGATTTAGAGTACTATTGTTGAGTCCAATCGCATGATGTTACAAATGCGATTAAAAACAGTTAACCAGTGAATTTGAGACGTAGGTCCAACCCTAATCCTAACCTTTTTTTCCAAAGTTGAATCAATCATGAATGTCCAGCATGCAGTTTCACGCAACATTTATCATTCCACAATTAGTGGAATCTTCATTGCTATTCGAAATTAAAAGTTTGAATGAGGTTTTTAAAGCGCCAGCACAGCTTTTGTGAGCAGCCATAGGTGAGTTGTCGCTGAATAAACTAATTTTCCATCAGATCCTCTGAGGTATTGCATATGTTATCAAAGCAAGCGCACAAAAAAAGTACAAAAGTGATTTTACTGATGGCGCCATCAGGGAGACAGTCAACATTATTCAGTTTGATTATTTCTTTTTTTTTTCTTTTCATTTAAACTTATCAATCAAATGAATTGTATATTCACAGCACACCATGGGTTTCCCATAGGAAGCTCGCAGAATAATCACTGTTTATTGCACTGCATTAATCAAGGAGGTGCAGATGTATGATTTCATTTTCTTTTAATTTAGTTGTCAATGAAATTCTCACAAAGCTGTCTCTCTCTCTCTCTCTCTCTCTCTGCTGTACCACACATTGTGTCTGTCTCTTTTCAATGTTGTAGGACAAATTATGGCTACAAGGCTGTTTTCATAGACCTTTATCAGCACTTTACCATGCCATGAAGGTCATAATGGATAAGAAACAATCATCCCTTAAAAGCAAATTTGAAATCTTTAGACAATATCTTATCAGCCCAAAACCTCTCATACAAAATATAGGGGGTCCTTCAGTGTACTGATTGTATTCAACAGTCCACAGAACTGTTTGACTTCCATGTGAGGCATGCCTGAACTCCACGAGCCATTTACTGTGGCATTTAGCTTCTTGCCTTTATCGGAGCCAGCAATTTCCATTTCTTCACATTTAACCGCTCACAGGACGGCCTCGGCTCGAAAATTGGTTGCCAGTTACACTCGGGGTTCGGAATTGACAACGCGGGGCTGAAAGGCTCTGTTAAAAACACTCCACTGAAATGTCAGAGCGATGAGCTTCCCCCGCCACCCTGGGTAGAAAATTGAACTCACGAGAGGTTAAAGTTTAGTGCGGTTTTGACTGCAGTGTTACAACGTCTTGGGGGCAACACAATCCAATCCAGACATGGAAATGTGACTAACGCTCGAAATGGATTGGAAGTCAAGGGGGATGTTGGCGTGTAAATTCTTCAACTTTTTTGCTGCACACAGGGGGGCCAAAAGCTCCCCTGAAAGCACCATGCCCAATCTCTGATGAGATTTAAACGGGGGTACATCCATCTTGTTTATCATTGACAAGCTATAAATGTTAAAAAAAACACACAAAAAAAAAAAACTTCAAAGCTCGCTTTCTATCAGTCTGTCGACAGAGTGCCAATACAGATATACTTAACACTGTATCTCATCCAAGTTGCCTCCACATAAAACGCAACCAACCAGATGTAAAATAACGTTAACTCATTTGTGGTATTTCTCTCTTAAAGTGAACATGCAACAAAATACCAAACAAATATGGTTGTGATAAATATGGAGCCTATAAAGCTGTCCCTTTGCTGTGTATTTAATTTCACACTTATTTGCACTGGCAAATTACATTTTACTTATCTTATACAGAAGTAGAATATACCTGGATTTAAGCTTGGATTCTGACCCCAAACATTTTTTATCCAGACCTAACATGACTAGATAAAAAAAGTATCACATTTAAGAATAAATATGTTGGATAAAAAGAAAACATTTTTTAAATAACCCAAAGATAAGTTACTTTCCAACCTTGGAGCATCATTTTGTTGATATTACTATTACTATAAATGTGTAAATTATAGATCTTGTCTCAAAACATGAAGCAACGGCCATAAGAAAAATCAAGATGCCTACCAAACTTATCCGTTATTATTGTGATCCTTTATTCCTTTAGCAAATATTTCCATCTTTGTCAACTAAATCCAACTGTCTGTAAGGGAGATTATTGCCATTTAAAAAAAAAAAACAACAACAAAAAAAAAAACATCGGATTTTTGCAACGTCAAACAAACATCCTAATGGTTTCCCTATCCATAATTAAATTGGATGAAGGCCGTTGCATTATTAAAATAACAAGATCTTAAACGTCAGTTATATGCCAGATTAAAAAAGATATTACATATCATGTTTAATTGATATTTGGTTAAATAAAAGCCTTAATACGGAGGTAGTGTGGAAAGCTAATTACTCCTCCCAAGCTGCTTTAAAATATAATTAATTGCTGCAGATCAATTACTCATCAACAAGTGTGAGAAACTCTTAAAAAGCTGTGTTCTATCATGAAAAATCAGAAGGATTATGAGGTCAGAGTTAAAAAAGAGTCTGTATATTTCTGTTTTGGTCAATCATTTTTGTGGTTGTGGTGGTCATCAGTGGTCATCAGTGGTCATCAGGATCATTCATTTCTCTCACCTATGGCTCATCCTATAGTTCTGTATTGACTGTTAGAAGGTCCAGACTCTCCTAATTGTCGCTGAGTATTTTCTACAATCCGAACAGTCAGATTGGGATATTAAAGTCATAGAATAACCTCACTTTTTTTTGTGATACCCATCTTCTTCGTTTGCTTTTCCACCATCTTTGCTTTTCAGTACTGGGAAATCTGTAGTGTGTAAACTAACTTCCTGTTGTTTCTCAACCCAGGATGTTCACTTACTGTCATTTACCACCGGCTATTTCTATGTCCCACCTCTCAAACTAAACCTTTGCACAGAGAAAGAGTATTCAAAGGGAGGTAATCTTCTCAGGAGTTCACCCCTGAATCAAACTGTGCAGCTCCTAGAAAACACAGGGGGGAAAAAAAGAAGAAAGGCTTCTCTCTATGCCTCGGTTAGCATGTTAAATATTGAAATTTTAAAGAATGTAATCAAAAGAAATACCGTTAGTTTTGTTTTTGCTCGTTTAGAGGTTGCCAGGAGAAAGCAATCCATCTGTAAAAAGAGCACAGAGGCATATCTTATGTTTACTAAGTTGCATCTGAACAAATCCTGAGACTTGAAGAGCAAAGTCAAACAAGACCAAAGTGGAGATGTTTGGGTTAGGGTTAGGGTTAGGGTTCTTATTTTTAGATACCATCATTTTTTTGGCTATTGAGTGCACCTAAATATAACGCAGACTTGTTAACTTAAAAAAATTGTCCATATAAATGAATGACTGAACAACTTATGATGTAGCTTTTATATATTCCTCCAGTCGATGTTACATAAGTTTCTCTTCTCACCAAAAAAAAAAGACAGCTGGGATCAGTTTGAGGACAGGAGAGTCATGATTTTTCTCAATAACCTCCTATTGTCTCCAGAAGCATCAGGATTTTTTTAGAAGTCTCCACACGCCCTCACTACTCAGTCGGCTGTTCCGAACAGCACGACAACTGACAGAAGTTGCATTTCCTTGTTGTTTTCCACTGAGAGCTCTCTGAGGCCTGACCCATCAACACGGGGAAGCTACAGAGGGTCTGCGATATGACATTCCCTGAGAATCCATTTACAGGGGGGGAAGAGAACAGCGTGAAGCTACATCAACACATTTGAATAGGCAGAGCAGTCCACTATAAACAGCCGACGGCGTGGTGAGCTCAGCGGACTCCTTCGCCCATATGTAGGACAACACTTCTCAGAACAGATCCATGCAGAGAGCTGAGCAAATGCACAAGTTCTGGATTGATCGTTTGTAATAACCGAATGGCATGGTGAAAAAGTTGAATCAACGTGATGATCAGTCTTAATCGGAGCTGCATGAATCCCTAAAATAAAGGCCTTACCTAATGCTCTCTTTGAGAAAAACAGAGATGCAAGCCACATTTCTAACCCTGCTCTCTCGGTCGAGCGCAGTTTGTACATGGACTGGTTGACAGCTTGTGGTGAAACCCTTATTTTCAGTGGTGAGATACTGGAGCCACAGAATTTACCTTTAGGGAAATAACTCTGCAACGTGGCAGCCTGTATTTCTTCAGATATATCCTAAAGCATTCAACTTTTCTTCCAGTGTAGGGATTACTTTTACTCAACTCCTACTAAATGTCAACGAATAAAACCTACCTACGGCGGCTTAGAAATATTATTTCCTAATGTAACTTAGCGTCACTTTGAAACGACTTAAATGTGATTTGTACTGTAGAGTCATTATGCCCCACAGATTTATGCCAACCTGTCGTGAGGGATGTGAACAGCACTGCATAAATACAATGGTTTTTAGGCTATGAATTATGGTTAATACATGAGGTTCACCTTGCGAAAACTTTGTAGACTCTTTGAAAGGTGACATGTGTTGGAAAAATGGGAGCACATAATAGAATGTCTCAAGTAAAAAGTAAGTCTAAAATTCCCCAAATGCAACAATTGCAGTTTAAGATACTACATTGGTGACTAAACCCGTTCTAGTTGAAAGGTTAAGATGAGTTGTTTTTTGTAACGACACCAGTCCTTTTATTGATCTCATTAAACTCAAATATAGTGCAAGTTTCTCAGATATTACACTACCAGCATGTTTCTGAACTTCCTAAACTTGGAACTCTGTTCTTAGGTGGTGGTGGTATCCTTTCCATCTTAGCGACTTTAGAGAATTGGGACAATATCACTTTCAAGGTAACAAAAACAAACAAAAAAAGTGATTAATTAGAATGCATGTAAATCTGAGTACGCTTTATTGTCGTGATAGGAACACCTGGACGCTGCCATTACCTATAATAGAGAAGTGTTTGGTGTCAAAATAATGCCATACATTTTTTTTTTATTTTGTTACCAAACAGCAAACTTCCTCCATTATTTCTTTAGCTTTTTTACTGGTTTGGGGGCAGAATTTATTTAACCGTTTAAATAAAATGTATTTTAATAGTTATTTATTCCAGTAATAGGAAATACAAAAAATTGTTGGATAAATACTTTTCTATCACTGCAAATAGTTTAAATAGCAAAGTGGAGCTGGAGCCCATCCTAGCCCATTGGACATGAGGCGGGGTACTAACTGGGCAGGTTACTAGGGCCATCACATAGTCAAATAGCAATGAACAATTTCAGTTACTAACATTCATTCCCACGGATCATTTAGAGTTTCCAATCAGCCTCACATGCATGCTTTTGGAATGTAGGAGGAAGCTGGAGTACCCGGAGAGAACCCACACATACCGCCCTAGAAACATGTCAGAAAGAAGGAAAGAAGAAAATTTGGGACAGAGGAAGTCGTTGCCACATGTCAGATAACATATATCAAAGTCTCAGGTGTGAATTTTATATTTTTTGTGGCATTTTGGCTTGTTCGATCAGGATGACGGGATGAGTTTTCAAACTTTGTCCAGAAAATCAGTGCCTGCGGGTTTCCCCCTCAGTAGCTGCCTGACACTTGGGAAATCAAAGTACCTTGTGCCCACAAAACAGAAGTTATCTATAATAATGCTAGCATGTACTGAGTAAACCATTTAAACAATTGAGTATGTCTAACAAAATTACTGTTAAAACAAATAAATGATGTCAACTTTTAGAACAAAAGAAGAAGAAAGAGGTCCTCTGTGAGAAACCATTTCTGCTCCCATCAAAAATGTTTATGTTTGTCAGTTAAAATATGGCATTGGTTGATGTCTAGTGTTCAGATCCAGTGATGCAAACTTGATTTAATTCACTTCCAGTATATAGTAAAGGTAATCATCACTTCCACAGACCTGTGTGTGGAAAGAAAATGCTTCTGCAAGACAAGTTAAAGATGTTTACTTGGCCACTGTGCCCTGCTGTAAATCTAATTGAAAATCATTTAAAATGAACAGCTGTGTGGTTTCCTCATAACACCTACACTGGACATATTTGTCGGGCGTTTCGTGACTCGAAGTTTCATCACAAATTCCTCAAATCTCTGTCCAAAAACAATGTTTTTCGAGCGTATGGCAAGCAACAGGTTGAGGGTGCCCGCAATCATGAGGCATCTCCACTGCCAGATCAAAGTTTCCAGTTTTTTGGACTTTGTTCTTGATCTGTAGTTGAACTTTCTATGTGTTTTTGGCCTTGTGTTTTTACTCGACTCTCTAGTTTTTCTTGTTATTATCAGGATAATAACCTGACCCTCGTTATCAGGGAGTGGGCGATACTGGGATTTTTGTTGTCGAGCCAATACCAATGAAATACAGGGTTAATATCTTCAGTAACAGTACAAGAGAAGTTGTTGCCATGAGGAAATTTTCATCTCATTTGCCAGATACAAGAAAAACCGTTGCAACAGAAGTATAATAATTTCCCTCTGGGATTATTAAAGTATTTCTGATTCTGATAAACCTTATCGCGCTGGTATTGATCAGATACCGATGCTCAACTTGGCATCGATACTATCCATACTTGGAACGATTCACCCACCTCTATAGGTTGGGTTATTTTTTGGAGTGTCTTAATTCATTCTCTTCTGTGTTTTCAGAAAAACTGTTGCAACAGAAGTATAAACCTTATCGCGCTGGTATTGATCAGATACCGATGCTCAACTTGGTATCGATACTATCCATACTTGGAACGATTCGCCCATCTCTATAGTTTGGGTTATTTTTTGGAGTGTCTTAATTCATCCCCTTCTGTGTTTTCTGCTTTCTAATGTCTCTTCTCAGTTTCTTGTCCTCTCCCCCCGTTTCCTTGCCACTTTCACTCATCGTCCCCTCAGTACTTCTTCATCCTGGTCTTTATAGCTTAAGCCTCTTCACCTGTGCTCCCTGCCCTCAGCTGTCTCAACTCGTTATCAGCCTCCTCCATATAAAAGCTCTGTGATTCAGTTCCTCTTTGTCAGATCCTCCTCCACTGCATGTCTGCCTTTTCTCATCTGTCCTCTCCATAAGTTCTGTGTCTTATCTCGATTGTTCTCTGATGTTTTTTCCTGTTCCTTGTCTTCTGGTTCTTAATCTGTTTGGATTTGTTTTTCATTTAGTAGTTTGGTTTACAAGTCTTTTGCCGTCTCCTTTTTACAAATAAATTTCAGTTTTCCCAAGTCCAACTTCACACAGACATCCAACCGTGATGCTCACCAGGTCAGCGTCTTTTTTTCTTTTTCAGAATTGACATGACTCATGGTTTTTACTACAAATTTTGTAAGCAGTCTACGCTATCGCAATAGTTGTTCAGAGCCCTTCGGCCAATTTTGTATGCAAGTTTCCTGGATTTTTGAAGCAGCTTTGTAAACATCCACCCGTCTATCCGCCCCATCGGTATTTCCCAGTGGGTGGTGGAGGGAGTAGGAGCCAATCCAAGCCGAGACTGGGCAAGAGGCACAGGGCCACACAGAGACAAACAACCACCCGCACTCACGGTCCCTTCCGAGGGGCAACTTTTGGGGGCGTTTCGAAGTCGTTGTCGACATCAGAAACTGAACGCACGCTCACCAGACTCGTGCCGGATCCTCTGCGGGATCGGGAGGCGACGGATGCAACCGCAGCCTGATTCGTGACAAAGTGATCAACGCTGTTAACAAGCCTCTGATGCTGGGGTTCCGCTTACTCAACGGCCATATGAAAAATGCAGCGATTGCCTAGGAGAGGTGCACATGTTGCATGTTGTACACAGTGCTTTTTTTTGGTTTGCTACTGATCTCAGCGCGCGGCGGGGAAAAGAACAGAGGAGGATTGGAAAAAAAAAAAGCCACAGGAGGTCCCGCCCTTCCCTGCCGAGTATGTTATGAACTTGTCTGAGAAACGGAGATGCAGGTCCCATGGCTAATACAATATTTATTATTCTCGTCGCACCAGCTGTAGACACAAACAATGTATAATGGATCAAACATCTTTCCTAAACAATGCACTCATAACCTTCACCTCGAGGGCGTGCACTATCTGTTCCTTTTGAGCACTTCCTTAATTGCGCGAATTGTCACCAGGCAGCGAGCTGGGCATCAAAACGGTCAAAAGTCTGCGTAATTGGTATGATGTGTATGCACGTCTGACTACAGGCACCATCTCATTTTCCGAACCCACTTTCGCCTGAAGTATACGCGCGTCTTCAAAGGAGAAGAGTTTGTTTTGAACTACAAGCAGGTTTGCTTTTCTCCCGTTCTTTGTTCTGCTAATCATCCCATGGGCTTGTACCGTCCATAACAAAGGATGGCAAAAAAAAATCCCTTATCTTATAAGGAAACAGGAAAAAAAAAGATATCTCCACTGTGCATAATTTAATGCTGCTCCAATTTCTCTTTACCATCTAATCGAATCGGGCTACTCGCTGTGAGAAAAGAAATTTGGGAGTGGTTGAAGGAGGTGTGGAGTGGGTGCTCAACATCGTCTTCTTTTGTACTTTTTTATTGCCTAGCATGGTAGGTAAGTCAGTTTTTTTTTTTTTTCTTCAACTCACGTCATTAGTTACTTAAAAGTGAGGCTGAAGTCAGTGCGTTGTAAGGCTTACCGGCGCAAGCACAAAACACATGGAGTGATTTCATACTTTCGGAGTAGGCTCCGTGCCTCGCCAAATCCATGCAGATTCATTAGGCATGTTGTGGTGTTTTCAGCAGGCTGGTGTTCTTCAGATAAGGATTTGCCCTAATATTTACACCGCGGCGTGTGTGCCCGTGTCTGCATCTGTGTGTGAGGGAGAAAAAGAGATTAGGAACGGGAGAAAAAGGGAGTCACTACCAGTGCAAAGTGAAAGAGATTGAGTCAGACTTGGCTTACCTGTGGCAGGATTTCTGCACGCTGACACACTGGGAGGGTAAAGCCGCAACACTCAGTTGCTTAAGCCAGACACTAACTGTCTCTCGCAATCTTTCATACGCGCGTACATGCATGGACGCGGCCAACTCTTTCCCTGAGCGCCCTACACTAAAGACAGGTCCTCCGCTGAGTAAAACAGGGCTGGGGTGCGAGGGAGGAAAGTTTGAAGCGCATGTGGCTCTGCTCTGACTTTGTTCACAGCATGTACAGAACATGTCTACATGTGTACATGCAGGTATGCCCACATAGCCTTCTCCCTGTAGCATATACAGCATATGATTTTAAACACCTCTTCGTTCTTTGCTTTAGGCGCTCTCTAACTTGCAGCTATAAAAGAAAGGAGCCCGACTTTTTAGAAAGAAAACATATGCTGCTATCAAATAGAATACTACATAAAAACAATCTATATACAATTCAGATTGTTAAAACATCAATATGCCAAACACTTAATGTTATTTTGGAATTTTTTTAACCTTAAAGTAGAGTATAATTCCCTAAAGAAAATGGACGACTTCATGAACTGACCACCTTTCATGTAGAAATGTGGTGTTTCTTTAAGTAATGATTCTTTTACCAGCTCGACTGTCAGTCGTCTGATGGATGAATTTGTTTAAAAGAGATGACACGAAACATTTGTAATGTCACATCACGGCAAGAGGGATTCTGTTTTGAATCTCAGCTGTGGCGTTTCGTATGAGGAGTTTGTCCATTTGACTTTTGCTTTGTACTTGTTCCAATTATCCAGTAACATACATGCTAAGTTGATTGATGATTCTAAATCAACCTTAAGAGTGAGCCTTTAAATCCATGGATGTTTATGTTGTAATACAGTAATTTGACAATGCAGGTCAGGATGTGAAATACTGCCCCCTTGTGGTGCTATGCACGTTCCGTGTTGTTCAGTTCAATAAATGCTCGTAAAACTTTAACAGGTTATGGGCCCAGTCGGTCCCAGTCAGTTTAGTAAAAGAGCTTAAAACAGTTGTTTTACACGGATTCTGTGTGGAGTACTCGGTGTTGTGGGATTCACAATGGAGGACAGACTGTTTGTTGACAAGCTAAGTGGACTAGACAACTGGGCTACGTGGAAATTCCAGATGGAGCATCTGCTGAAAGCTAAAGGTCTATGGGGCATGGTAATGGAGACGGAAACATTAGCGCCAGATGCTAATGCAGCTACTCGAGCCGAATTTGCTCGTCGGAAAGAAAAAGCATTTTCAATGTTGGTGCTTAATGTAAGTACATCTCAACTGTACTTAATTACAAGTTGCCAGTCACCTAAAGAAGCGTGGGATACGCTGAAGGGACATTTTGAGAGAGACACTCTAGCAAATAAATTGTTTCTTAAGAAGAAGTACTTCCGGTGTGAAATGAAGGAAGGAGAAACGATAACCGAGCATTTGAAGCGCATGAAGGAATTAACTGATCAACTCAGTGCTATTGGTGCTGTAATTGAAGAGGAGGATCAGATTGTGACATTGCTAGGTAGTCTTCCACCCAGCTATGCAACAATTGTCACTGCTCTGGAGACAAAGATGGACAGTTTGACTCTTCAGTTTGTGCAGCAATCATTAGTAAATGAGGAACAAAAACGCGTGCAGGCAAATGACAGTACCAGTGGTACAACACCAGGTGGCGCATCCGCAATGAAAACTCAAGTGCGTGGGGACCCACAGCCGGAGGGAATTGACAGATCCAAGTGGAAATGTTTTTACTGTGGGAAGGAGGGACATCTGAAACGAAATTGTCCAAAGTTAAGAAATAAAAATCGAACCCACAAGGCAAAACAAGTGACATGTGAGGAAAATGAACATTTTGAGAGTGCAACTGAAAGTGCATTTGTTGCCAGTGAGGATAATCAGGGTGAAAAAGGTAAACAAGTCGAATGGCTGATAGATTCTGGAGCGTCAAGACACATGACATGCTCAAAAGAAATTCTACAGGATTACCAGGAATTCACAAAGCCACAATCTGTGAGACTTGGCGATGGTAGAGTAGTCGATGCACAAGGACTCGGCAATGTTAAAATGAGAATGACCTTCAAAGTTAGTGATGTTAAAGATGTCACAATGTATGATGTACTGTTTGTTCCCAAGCTGTCAGGGAATCTTTTCTCAGTGGGAGCTGCAGTGAAAAAAGGGAATACTGTGCAGTTTAAGAAGACCCGGTGCTACATACGTGGGAAAGATGGAGATCTTCGAGGAATGGGAACACAACGATCCGATGGATTATACCAGCTGGACTTGGAGGGATGTACGCCTGTCCATCATACAGCAGGAAGTGCATCAGTTGCAGCTAGCCTATGGCATCAAAGACTGGGCCACACTACCATGCTGAAGGAGCTGAAATCTCTGGTGAGTGGAATGGACTTTTCTGCTAAAGAAGAGAATTCCTTCTGTGAAGCGTGTGTGGAGGGCAAGCTGTCTAGAAAGCCATTCAAGTCAGTGGGAGAAATACGCTCAAAGCGCAAACTGCAGCTGATTCACAGTGATGTCTGTGGTCCTATGCAGACTGAATCCATAGGTGGGTCAAAGTACTTCGTGACATTCATTGATGACTATTCTAGATGCTGCAAGGTATACTTCATGAGGCAGAAAAGTGAAGTGCTCATCAAGTTCAAAGAGTTCGAGAGAACATTCTCCAATGAGTGTGGACAAAGAGTTACAAGACTGAGAACAGACAATGGTGGGGAATACACGTCGAAAGAATTCCAAGAATACTTGAAAGCTCAAGGCATCCATCATGAAATGTCTGTACCTCATACACCACAGCAAAACGGTGTAGCTGAGAGAAAAAATCGGACTTTAGTTGAAGCAGCAAGGAGTATGCTGTCTCATGCAAAGCTACCAAAGATGTATTGGGCAGAGGCTGTAGCAACAGCAGCCTACGTGCAGAACAGGTTGCCCACATCACTTCTAAAGCAACAGACCCCATACCAGAGATGGTGTGGCAGAAAGCCGAACATTAGTCACATGAGAGTTTTTGGCTGTGTGGCATATGCACATGTTCCAGAAGTAGAGAGGAGAAAGCTGGACAAGAAAGCAGTGAAGCTTCGTTTCGTGGGATATGCCAACAATGCCAAGGGCTATCGTCTGTTCGATGAGGAGAAAAGGAGGATTCTGATTCGCCGGGACGTCATCTTCAATGAGACAGACTTTGACTGGAAACAGGAAGTGGAAGTGTCTTGTTCAGACAGTGATGCTGGCAGTGGTCCTGATGAGAGAGGAGCATCAGTCAACGATGACACACCAGTCAACGAAGCTCCGAGAAAAGGTGGCAGAGTCAGACAGCCCCCAAAAAGGTATGGCTATGATGAATATGCAGACATAGTGACTGTTGAACATTATGCTAATGTCTGTAGTGTAAATGAGCCAAATACACTAAAGGAAGCAATGATGAGCCTGAATGCAAAGGAATGGAAGGAAGCGGCTGATTTGGAGTATGAGTCCCTGCTTGAAAATGAAACTTGGGACTTAGTGAAGTTGCCAAAGGACAGAAAGCCAATAGGTTCGAGGTGGGTGTTCAAAGTCAAGCACCATAGTGACGGAGAGGTGGAGAGATACAAGTGCAGACTTGTTGCTAAGGGTTACTCACAGAAGTATGGCGCTGACTATGATGAAACCTTCTCACCAGTTGTACGATTCAGCTCAATTCGTGCATTGCTGTCCTTTGCTGTTCAGAATAACATGCATGTACACCAGATGGATGTCGTTACAGCATTTTTAAATGGACATCTAGAGGAGGAAATCTACATGGAGCAACCAGACGGATACATCAAACCAGGCCAAGAGCACTTGGTGTGCAAGCTTAAGAAGTCAATCTATGGCCTCAAGCAGTCACCTCGCTGCTGGAGTAAGACTTTCACAGAGTTCATGAAAGATCTTGGATTCAATCAGAGCACATCAGACCCCTGTGTGTTTGTGAGAGCTCGACAAGAGCTAGAGATATTAGCTGTTTATGTTGATGATCTTATTCTGATTACAGAGTCACTGCAGAGCATGAGTGAGTTGAAAGATGCTCTGAAAAAGAAGTACAAGATGAAAGACATGGGTGAGTTGTCTTACATACTGGGCATCTCAGTGATTCAAGACAAAATAAATAATTGTGTGTATCTTCACCAAAAGCATTACATTGAAGCTGTTGTTCAGAAATATGGGATGGATAAAGCCAATTCAGTCACAACTCCAGCTGATGTAAATGTGAAGTTACAGAAAAATGATGATGTCAGTAAACCAGTGAATCCAGGTTTCTACCAGTCAATTGTGGGAAGTCTGCTGTACGCTGCAATGGCCACCAGACCAGACATCGCACAAGCTGTGAGTGCTGTGTCAAAGTTCAACGCAGAACCAAACACTGCACACATGACTGCCGTGAAGAGGATTCTTCGCTACTTGAAAGGTACCAAAAACCTCGCTCTCAAGTACCAGCAGTCAGAGTCTGGAACTTTAGTCGGTTTTTCAGACGCTGATTGGGCAGGAGATCAGGATGATCGTCGTTCTACAACCGGGAATGTTTTCCTACTGAGTGGAGGAGCAATAAGCTGGCTCAGCAAGAAACAGAACACAGTCGCACTGTCAACAGCTGAAGCTGAATACGTCGCTCTCAGCCAGGCAGCACAAGAATGTACCTGGCTCACACGACTGCTCAGTGATCTCGGAATGGATGTTACACCAACTGTGATTCAGGATGACAACCAAGGAGCTATTGCCATAGCTAAGAATCCAGTTGATCATTCAAGAACAAAGCACATAGACATTCGTTACCATTACATTCGTGAATGTGTGCACAATGGACAAATTCAACTGCAATACTGTTCCACAGATAATATGAAGGCAGATATCTTGACCAAACCATTAGCAAAGAAGAAGTTTGAATATCTTAGGAAAGAGATTGGACTTTGTGCTGTGTAACTCTGATAAGTATATGTTGTAGGCCAATGTTTAGTGTTAAAAGAGCCTAAGTTAAGACTACTGGGTAAGTAAGGTAAATAAGAAAAAAAGATGTTCAAATGTCTTGCTAGTTTTCTTAGTTTTTTAAGTTGTTAAGAAGGGGACTTATAATTTAAAAGAAAGGTCTAAGTTTAATACATTTCCTTACTGATTTAAGTTGTTTCAGAAAATGAAAGTAAGACTTAAGTTTATTGTAAAATTAAGTGGGAGTGTTGTAATACAGTAATTTGACAATGCAGGTCAGGATGTGAAATACTGCCCCCTTGTGGTGCTATGCACGTTCCGTGTTGTTCAGTTCAATAAATGCTCGTAAAACTTTAACAGTTTATCTCATTTGTGCCTGGAGTTGGTCTGCCACAGGCCCAGTGACAGCTTGGAAAGTCTCTAGCCAACAGCCAATAGGATGCAGCAGATATGGAAAATTGAAGGGATGGATAGCGCTTCATCACCGCTAAAAAAAAAAGCTTATAAAGACTGGGAAATTTTAGATGCATTAAAAAAATCCAGTGTGCTAAGTTTATGTCTCCAAAACGTCATAACTGTGGAATGAAAGTTATTTTATACTCTTTCAAAATTCTGAGAATCTATTATCGAAATGTTGTTCCAGCTGTTAACAAACAGGTAGTAATTACGACTATCATAATTCAAATTTAATAATGTAATCAAAGCTCTTTGAGATAGCTGTGATCATAATCTAATTTAGCAGCATAATCACAGTCATTCTTTATTCACCTGAAAATCGATGGACAAAACTGATAAAACAAGTCATTTTTTGTGCCATTTAACAGAGTCGGTTGTTCGCCGCGTTATCACTGTTGGATATTTCATATATTCACCATTAGTAACTTTAAGTTTTTGATTAGATAGCCTACGTGGTGTGCATTTGATAAATTACAGGGGGAAGAAGGGTCGAAGTATTAAAGTCCTGTGGGGCATGGAGTCGAGCTTAGATGATTTTATCACTTGTCAACACAAACGCATTGTTTCTAATTGGTATTAGTATTGGTATTGGTATTTTTCAAATCAAACCTTTCACCGTGTAAGCAGCATCCAATACTGCTGTAGGCCGGCAGATGTTTGTTTTTTCCACACCCTATGTCTAAAGTACCATAGAAGCAAAAGGCAGACAGAGTCTACGTCTCAAACATGGATTTGCTAGAATATCAATTTGAAAGCTCATTTTCAATTGAACTTTCAATGTCAAGGCACTACCGTTTTGAGTTGTAAATAGTGACAGGATTCTAATAAACAATCTGCCACGCTTCACCTTTTGTTAATAACCGACTTTCATCTGGTGTCAATCTTAATACAAAACCCCAATTATCTAAGTCTTTACTGGAGTGGAAAGAATTGGCTTTTCCATCCTGGCTGGATAAGTAGAGCAACACCAATTTACTTTCACGCTGAGCTGCAATCATTAGACTGTTTTCCAACTTGTTTCTCTAAAAACTCTCCTTTGTGATGGTGTTGGCTTTTTTTGCACATCTCTTTGACATGTTGCATGTTATTGCCTTACTGCGAAAGCCTTTAATCTGACCCCTCACAACGGTGGTTGCTGGATATTTTGCTTTTGGAGACTTTAATTCCGACGTGATGTGGTGCAAAAAAAATAGTTTTAGACAGCTTAAATCCAAATCCATCGACAGAACCTCCATCATCCGAGGAAGATGGTGTCTCCTTGCCTCGGGAGTGATCAGCTGGCACTTGACAGATTCATTTTGGCAGTGGTACTGTTGGGAAAGATTTCTGGCTTGTCTTCCTATTTTTTTTATTTATTTTTCATCTTTACTTTAGCTTTTAAGAAATTTGCCCCTGACATGAGGTTATATGTGTAATGAAGTTCAAAAGTGAGACAAACAAAAATCCCCAGATGAACTATATACGTTTTCAAAGTTGACTTTTTCAAAGATATTAACCTAAATCAACATTGCCACATAAAATAAAAGAATGGCAGGGCACTCGACTGGCTGGTAGACCTTTTAAATAATGTGAAAATATCTACTGCACACTCCCTGTACATAATAATTTCCTCTTTATGCTGGAATATTGTCTAAACCTTGTGTTTGGCAATTGAGCGAGCTGCATTGTCAGCTTGCAGACAATGCAGTTTTAAATAGAAATATTGGATACAATTACATTCAAATTTTAAATTTAAACTTAAAATTCAGTTTAATTTTAGGTCTACTTTTGCAACTAACAACAGAGCTAAACTCTTTTGTTTGTGCCTACAAAAGTCTTAAATCCAATCAGAGAAAATGCGATGAGACAACAACGACAAGTCTTTAGGAAGCTGTCATAGCTCCATCTTTTATTTAAGAAGGCTGCGAAGACTTGCTTTTCTTTTCTTTTAGCGTTTCTAATGGAAATGAAAACTAAAAGAGCACCACGTGAATTGAATAGTTAGAATTCCTTTGTTCTGTCATCATCAACTGTGAAACTATTGTTAATGTAATACAATAGAGGCCGGTACGGTATATAATATTAATTTTAAATAAATTCAAATATCTCAGTGATTTTGATAACATATTTGGTGAGGAGAGGACAGTAAGTTTTAATAGTTGTGGTTCATTTAAGATATCCCTTACAGGTCTTGATGCATAACAAATGATGCACACCAACCAGGTGTTACTGTTAATGTTTTATAGCCATTTTTTATAGGTGGCCTTAACCAATGCTTTGCAGTGTGATGGTAAAAGCTTCTTTTTCTTTTTTTTTTTTTCATTCATTGTGATTTAACTCAGCAGTAGTTTCTCTGCAGCAACTTGAACCCAAAGCCCTGATTCACACAATATCCTTTTGGCAGCTGATGTTCAGATGTGTCTGCCAAAGCACTGATGTGGACTGTAATCGGAGGTGCTGTTCTCTGAGGGTGGTGACTCTAATAAACCTCTCTGTAACAAAAGAAACTCTTGATCTTCCTCTCCTGAGCCTGAGTCAGGGGCGCTTTTTTCTCGAGCTGCTCGGTAGCTTTTAAAACTGCACTTTCCAAGTGATGTCCCTCATGTTTTTTTGGGTAAGATTGAACCTTTGCAGTGCATTTTCGTCTGTCTGATCCATGTTAAAAATTAAAAATAAAAACTTAGATCTGTTTAAACTTGACAATGCTCAGGTAAGTGTGCTCCGTTCTCTGAGAGAGTTCCAAAAATTGTTCTCCTGAGCTGGAAAAACTGACAAAATGAGGATTTACGAAGGGTTGCCTTTAACTTTGAATGCTTGAGGGGCTTTTCAGTTTTACATTTCTCACAGCCGCAACTGCAGAACAGAGAAGAGTGAATGAGGGGGGAAATTTGAGCTAGTTTATCATTTTACCTCTTATCTCTTTCACAGGGTCGTCCTAAACGCTTCTCTTATCCATTTTATCTACTGGGGCCTTTTTCTCTGTGTAAAGACTAGTTAATGGGACCAAACGGGAGAAATATGAGAGATTAAAAAATATATATTTTGGACACTCATCTGAAGGTATAAAGTGATATAGACAATTTTAGGATCCTAAATGTCCTATTCATGATCATTTCATTTCAGTGACATTAACACAAAGATGAGTGCTTTGCTTTTGGTGAGGACAAGGACATTGAGGCAGGTAGATGTGGTTACAGGATTCCCATTGAAGAATGTGAGCCTGACTAAAAATTGACTCAGTGAAACGGTGTCAAAGGGCAAAATGAGTTTTCTACTCGGAAAAAACTACGAGGCCAAAAAATTAACCGATCAAGACTGCCACCATTTCTCCATCAAGAGTTCATTAACCGTAACACAGTTTACGGTAAGCTTGCATATGCAGCTTTATGAGATCCAGAGTTACAAGAGGCCTTAGTATCATGAGGTGGAAAATATAAAGAACACTGTGAATATATGGTCGTTGAAGGACATTTGACAAGCACACAGCAACTTTGCAGTGATTTTTTCAAAGATTTTTTGTAAACATCAGTACCTTGCATGACTTAAACAACTTCTGTCCTGATAAAATCCATGCTTCTATACCACCTTTTCCCACTGAGCTTGATGTAGGACTGGAGGATATCCCAGATGACAATGGGCAAGAGGCTTGTTGCACCCTGGTGTAGGTGACCAGTCCATTGCAGGGCCACACAGAGACAAACAACCACACATACTGTACACTCCTAGGGACAATTTAGAGTGTTCAATAGACCTAACATGCATGGTCTTTGGGAGGAAGCCAGATTACCCAATGGGAACCAACACAATGACAGGGATAAAATGCAAACTCCACACACAAAGGCCCCAGGTTCCCCAGGGATTCAAACCAGGAACCTTCTTGCTGTGAGACAACGGTGCTAACCACCACATCACTATACCGCCCCGCCTTGATAACAATCAAAAGTAATGAATAATGAGCTGAAGTAAGTATATATACTATACGCTTGTTTATTTATGTATTTATTCTTTAAGGAACATATTAAACAGTCCCACTGCATTTTTATTTTTCTTCTTCTTTGCTGGTGTGACCTTGCACACTGTCATAAAGAAAGGGGGAAAAATAAAGAATTGTCCTCCATTGTCCCAAACGTAGCAGGGTAAGGCTTTGGGCTGTTTACTGGCTTCCTGCCGTCGCGTTGCAAAGGCACAGCTGCCTCCTGAGATATTCCACACATGACATTTATCCAGGGGTGGGCAGTGACAGATGCTTCAAAGCATCTTTGTGGCATGGTCAAGAAAGGCCCCCTCGTCACATTAGATAAGGCAGGGGACTATCTTATTAACCTCTGTGTGGCGCTGCCATGTTAAAAAAAAAAAAAAAAGTACATAGGGCTAGTCGGTGCACACCTGCCTTAGCCTGCAGCCAATCTCCTCACAGCTCATACTGACCTGATGAAGAAGGAAAAGAATAAAGGGACTTGACAAAATGGATGCTGTCTTGTGTCCCCTGTTTACATTGACATGATACGTCTGTATGGTCTCACTGAGGTGAAATCTTTACAGAATGCTATTCAGGTTTGCTGTTGCTATGCCATCTAAGTGTCTAAAGAAATCCACAACCCATTCAGACACATGTAGAGGAGCATGTGAGGACATCATTGCATGCAAGTACCAAACCCTATTTATGCTCTCACAGCTGCTCAGTCCGATCCTGCTGTTTAGTTTGACCCTGGTCAAACTTTGAGTTTGTGTTCATTAGGTCAAGAAAAATGGTTGATAGTGTTTTAGAATACCAGTGGTGCTGACACTTGTTATCCTCCCCCATCAAGCACAGTTGTAGCTGCATGAGGATGGGTGAATATTTGTTTGTTTTTGATGAGTTTCTTCTTTTTAGAGATGCATGTCTGAATGAATTGATTTGTTATTTTTGTGATTAACATAAACTGGTTTTAATTCATTATCATATCAAAAATGTTCTATTATCTTTTTTTCTGTACGTGTATCCACGTGGTTCGAGTGAAAAGATATGACTTCTGCACTCGACAATAACAAAAAAAGAAAAAGATTCTGGTACTGAGCTCTGCACTGGCAGACATTTCATCGATCGCACCATTAAAACACCTCAACCCGGATGATGCAATGCAGAAAGACACAGGTTTGGCCTGTAACATCATTGCCCCGCAGTTTGGTTATGGGTTCTGTCCCGAGCAAGAATTTCTTTGATCTGGAAGGGTTTTATGACAGCGGCTCTGCGGGGACAAAAAAAAATTAAAAAAAAGAGGTGGCAACTGAATTTGAGGAATTAGTTTTGTGGCACTTATCAGTCACCTCATATAAAATAAGAAGCAGCAGTATGCAATTAGATATGTTGAAGGGTTATAATTTTAAGGTGTAAAACCTGGAAAATACAGCTGTGTAAGAGGACGGCATAGATAAGGCTAATCTAGCTCGAACCAAACCGCTTTATAGCCTAGCTCAGCAGATTGATCGGCTGTACGTGTGCCCACACACACACCGACTGCTCTCCTCACAGGAGGTGGTGTGGGTGGCTTGGATGGGGAAGCTGGAGGTGTGTCAAAGTAAAACTAATCAATCTCGTCTTTATTTCCTGGCATTTCCCGTGTTTGGCCCACAGTTGTGCTCCGACAAAGCGGCACAGAGAAGCCGACAACTATCCAGCGACGTTCCAAACTGCTCCCCGGGCTCAAAGCGCCGGGAGAACACCGGGGCGGGATCAAGTGAGGAAGTCGAGCCTCATCACGAGTTTCACTTTGCTGTTTTTGCTAACAGCCTTACATGACCTTTCCTGGGCAACTGTCTCTATTGATCAAATGCATGCGCACTGTCGTTTCGTTATAGCCTCCCCCCACCCCTCGCTTTGTTTGAGGCTGTTCAGCATGCCGACTCGTGTCTTCCTCCAAAATGGATCCCTGCCTGAATGTGCAGGTGGATGTTGAGGTGACGAGAGCCAAAGGTCAGGGTGCTAGTCTCTAAATGTTCAACAGTTAAAGCATGTAAAAAGAACATAGAGGATTAAGGCAATGCGTTGTTTTGTTCTCTAGGTTTTCCTGATCTCGTCCTCTTTGTTTTGTACTAAAAACACTACTATCTTTAAGCATGCATTCATTCATATTTTTTGGTATCTGTTCTTGACATTATCTGCTACAGCAGCTTAACATTATTAGAGAAACCATACTAAAGAGAGCATGCTTATTTTAAGGACTAGCCGTAAAACCTGATTATTCATATTGAGAGAGAACCACATGTGTTATCATGTCGCACAAAATTGGTTGGAATGAGTTAGCAAATACATTATTCAAACGGTGGACACACAAATAGTCCTAAAAGCATTTCATTTTGGTTTTTTTAAACATTTACAAAAGAAGAAATGGCAGTGTTTCACTCTGTGAAATTCTATTAAACAGAAGCTATGATAAATGAGAAAAAACACTTACTGTAGTCATGTCAAGTAATGTTTGGTTTAGTGTGATTGCACCGACAATATATCAGATGATTGAATGTGGACATGTTTGCGATACGGCATACTTGGTTAAGTTGTTATGAGCCACATCCTCCTCAGAAAAGAGTTTAACTCTATTAAGCATTGTTCAAATGTCATTTCAGGGAAGACGATTACTGTTAAATTTGACACATAGCATTTTTAATACTGTTTACTATAAATTGAATTCCATGCACTTCCATCCACTGAGATGGATAGGAAGGCTCAATTTGAGATTTATGTTTGCTCAATTTGAGATTGGCTGGTTTAAATGGACAGATACCACAACAGGATCAGTGCAAACATTCTCCATTTGTTGGAATATGGATATGTGTATCTACATATATGTTGTTAATTTCTGGCTCACTATTAAAAACTGCAGTTTTGTAATGAATTTCTGATTCACTGGTTGCCCCAGTGACACAGGGCTGTATATACTGTAACATACGGGCTAACAGTACATCAAGTTGTCATCATTAGCTTGGCTCTCTGTTGCATTACTATTATTTACTCCAGTGCTTAGGCAAATTCCTTCCTTGCCACTAATGCGGAAATTATTGCATTTAATCAGCAAAACCGAAAGCTCCCCGTATCGATCCGTGTAACATGCCAAAAACAATCCTCTGCTCACTTTGACACTCCAGAGGATTTACATAATCTTTCAAGTTTTAGCCGCCGCACCAGAGGCCCTCTCAACACGGATGCTGACCTGTTCTCCAGCAGCAAACCGCTGTTTGAATAATCGAAAACGCACAAAAAAGTGTGAATGCGTGGCTAAGATAACGCAGCGGAACATCGTGTCAGTGCTTTGGAAGTTAAAAAAGTTGCTTCATTAATTTGTCGACTTCTCACGAGGTCTTTGCTGTTTTCGTAGGCAGGCCTTTGTTGTTTTTGTTTCTGGTTTGAGGTATGGGGGCCAGGCTTTTGGGACTCAGAGCTACAGGGAGAACAACAAAGTAGATGAGCTAAAAATTACCTTATCATTGTTCCGTTTACATTAAGATAATAAATAAACAGACAGCTTAAAAAGTTGTACATGTAGTATTCCTATATCTTTTTATGCACATTTTTATCACAGGTGGTGAGCTTCTTAGTGTGAGTTTCTGTCCATCTAGTCTTCTGAGGGTTAATTTGTGTTTCCTGCCAATTTTGCACGTGTACTCATCAACTAAATTGTTTTCGACCAACAAAAACAACACCCTGACCTCAACACCTTTTTCTTTGCATGTCCTCTGTCGTGTACGTTTGTCTGCTGTTTTTTGCATGTGCAAGTGTATATATTTACATTTTTATGATAATTTTCACTTCAGCAATACAGTTTCACTTCAGTGATTAGTAAGGTATTATTGAATATAAGTTGATGCTATTTAAATTATATAGGCTTAGGAACACAGATTGTAACAACTGTTATTATGGAGCATTTACGTATACACTAAATGTAAAAGAGTTATGTTGTCCGCATTGGATTAAGGTTGTGTGTGATTCATCTCATCCTTTGAAAGCTCCATATATCACCATTTTATGATTAAAATCGTGGTCATTAGACATGGCTATATGATACCTGGTGGACCTCTGTGGAATAAAGCAGCTCTTTTTTCTGACATTATAAGACAATGACCTGCATTACAGTCCTTTGCAATATTTTGCATAAAAGCATGTACTTAGGCCCATATATATATATACTAATCTCTCATATAAACAATGTGTTAAAACAATTTCCTCATAATCATAATTGGTTAGAAACGTGTATAGGTTTTGATTGTGGTTATTACATACTATTGTTTATTTATTGCACGCCTATATTTGGTTATAGACATATGTAATGTAAAGACAAAAGGAAAACATAAGTAAACATTCAACATGCTTAGTGAACATTTTTAACCTCCACACGGTGCTGCAAACATTTAAAGATAGCGCAAACAAAACCTTGGTTTTCCTCTTTGTTCGAAAGTCAGTCCTGCGCAATATCGATCCCTATGCTTTGCCAAAAAGAACATTCAAAACACTTTATACATATTCATTGCTAGAAAGAAAAACAAACTCTTTTCAGCCACCCCTCCACCACCGCTGCTGCTCAGTGTTTTTCCTGGATTGTTATGCATAGAGTGACACGACCTGCAGGCGTTGCTCCGATTCTTATCGGCGCACGCTCTCATCTGATGGGAATGCGTGCGCTGACAAAGGCTGGTCCTCCTAGATTCCGCTCATATCTGCTTTTTAACAATTCCATCAGTGGCGGATAAGCCGGCTGGCAATAAAGACGAAGTGGCAATACATGGAGGGATCCAGGTAGCATCTGCGCACAAGAATGACCGATAGCACGGTGCTGTTTGAATCATGAAAAAGTGGTTGAAAAAAAAAAAAGATAAGAGACAGATAATACAGGCCGTCCATATATAAGCCGGGGTAACAAAATGTCAGCTGTGTGGCTTTGTCAGGTCAAAAAGGCTGAATTGCATTTTGATTTTGATTCCATGTGAATGCTTGTCCTCCTTTTTTTTCCCATTCTTTGATGTTATGTATTTTGTTTGTTGCCATGGCATTCTATCATTTTAATGTTGAAGCTGCTTGGAAATAATTTCAGGACCACCTGAACCTTTGAGTGGGCTCTTACTCTAGGTCCTTTTTCAGGGTGTATTGTATTAACATAACTTGACATCAGAGTTGGAGCTGTCGTGAAATTAGACTGTTTTTTTTTCTTTTTCTTTGCTTTTCTTTTTGATGAAAGCACTCAGAGGAGGTGAGACCCTAACCAGTACTACCCTTACCATTCTAGTTGCCATTTTACACCATGAAATAAGACTTGATAAGCTTAAAATTCATAGGACAGAAATACAAAATGTGCCTCAGAAGATGTGTAATCTATGCCCCATGCCATGATCGCCTGTTAGAAGATTACTTTACTTTTAGAAGTAGCCCAGATCCTACACCAAAGTGGAAAATAGAAAATTGATAGGGACTATTAAAGATACCTTTCCTCTAAAGAATTGTCCTACCTTTCCAATGTTCCTCCAGTAGGAAGGATGCAATGATGCAGATAGTTTTAAATGTCTCAACCCCCTACAGTCGTGAAGACTTACAGTTCTGTTTTATTTTAGCCTGAGTTTTTTTAGTAAAAAAGATATTTCTAAAACCACTGTGAGAGGAAAAATGTGATGAAATGAAGTGAATTTCTTTGCACACAGATAAAACCAATAATGTAAGTTTAGTGTTTCGGGATACATTATTCAGATGTAGTAATTACCCTGAGGCTGACATTTGGAGCCATAACCTTTAGTTCTCAAGAAAAGCTAGTTAAATAACTGCTGACCTTCCGAGTGCATGTGGTTGTTAACAAAAGAGGAAGAAATAAATAATTAACCTGCAGTATTTCACTTGGACAGGAGAAAGAAGGCATACATTAATAGTATCACAGTATAAAGCTCGACAAATTGGGGAATGTGTTCAGAAAATAAGAAAACAGGGGAATCTGGTATTTACAGGGAGTTAAGTGTCAGGCTGGATTTGTTTACCTAAGTTGTCCACCTGAAGTGTAGGATAGCATTGAGAGAGACTGTTCCCTTGAGCAGAATTCTTGTTTTTCTTGTTCTTTTTGATACATTTTCATTTATAAAAAGCTTTATTCATCTTGAGCCATTGTCTAATAATGATTCTCACTCTGAACACAAGTGCCGTGTTAACATTTTGGTGAAAAGTATTTTTCTTAGTATATATTTTTCAATTAATTTTCTTATCACGTGGTGAAAAAGTCATGCTTAATTCCAATTTACAGACATACTGGGTGATTGGGCACCGTGTTAGGTACAGGTTTGTCTATGTGAGATAAAAACACATCCTTCTTGTAATGTCAGTGTTCAGTGTGACAATTTGTATTTCAAATGCTGTGGCCCTCTAAGTAACGTCTCACATGACAAGTGTTTTTTCTTGGTGGTTTAAATGCGATGATCCTAAACACGGCAGCTAGAACGCTGATCAGAATTATTACGGCAAATAATGTTTTTCCAGTTGTAACTTCCCTTATTAGTGTCTAATAAAATCCACAATCAAATTTGTAATTAATGGCCTCACATGGATACCTCTTCATGGTCAATCCCTATGATATTGTACAATAAAAAGAAAATTCATAGTCACACATTTTGCCAACTGAGTACTTTTCTCTCAGACGGTCTACTTATGTTTCCCCGGCAGAACCTTCGGTTATCGGGGGCCTCCCTGCAGAATCAGCTGTCAGTTTGTGTTCTGGAAGCAGACACCCTTCATGCCTACAAGGCTTTCCTAAACTTATCTGATAAAGCGTAAGGATGTGTCAGGTGGCCCTGATACATCCTATATTTGTTCTGCTATAGGCTTGGAGTGCCGGGATACCTCCCATGATGCACCTCTCATCGCTCTGCTCTCTTTCCTCTCTATGTGGACATGCTCAACCTTGAAAAGAGCATGGTCTAAAGAATGTAATGGGAAAACTCAAATTTCCTTTGTTGAGGTTTCAGTTTATTCCAATTTAGTCTATTTTAGGTTGACAACCTTTAAAGGTACGAGGTGTAGGAATTTCTTCCATCCAACGGTGAAATCGTATTTTGCATTCTAAGAAATTGTGCTATCTCGCATTTTGAAATGGGTAGTGCAACTACGGTAGTCGCATGCATCAAGAAGTTAATTAATTTAAAAGCGATTTAAGTCACGTGACTCTGAACTAAAACACGTTGTGGATTAGTTGGACAGGTAGACAATTGCTTCATGTCCCTCTCCGCAATTATAGTTTTTCAAAATGGCGGAACAACATGGAAACTTCAATGGACTTACCCATCCTATGTATATACAGATAGGAAATTCTTCACTTGTGATGAGAAATTGGATCATTGTGGAGGTAATTTTATACCAAATGAAGACACATTTATAAATAAAATACTTAAAATACTACACAATGTCCCTTTAAAATAAATAAAGCATCACTTTGCATTCAACTTAAACGAATACATCACAGCTCTTACTGCCTGTAGTTCAAACTAAACATTTTAGTCTCAAATAACATAATTCGACACCAAAACAGTTAGTTAATGTGCAACTTTCTTTTAAGATTCAAATAAAAATAGTTAATCAACAATGAACACAAATGTCCATTTCCCTTCCAGTTACATCTTGACCGTGACCTGAGAGATCTTCTGTGTTTTTGCTAATTTTTTCTCCTTTGTTTGCACCTTTTTACTCTTCCATTCGGATCTGCAGGCAGCCATAGGGACTTCAGGCGATTTCTTTGAGTATTTTATCTATTCTCTGCCCCCTGCAGGTTTGGAGGTTTTGGAGGGGAGCTGCATGTCAATATTCAGCGAATTACTTTTCTAGTGAGTGTGGTTTCAGCACTTTGAGCTGACATGACAACTGTTTACATCAACTTCTGTTCACTTTCTTGTGGAAAGCACATATTTAAGATGGGAGATTGTATCAAAGGACACTTTAAATTCAATTAGATGGTTTCCTTGATGTTTTAACCCTTTCATGTTAAGCTGACTTTGGATGAGTTGTGTTGAAATGCAGTGAAATTGGCGTGAATTTGGCTAGATCGTTAAAGTTTCTGAGGTAAATATAAAGAAAGGTGAGGTGTTTCGAAGTGGACTGTGCATGCACTCCTCCTGAGCGTGCCAAATCCGTCAGGCTTCCTCCCACTGTCCAAAAAACAGGCATGCTAGGTTAATCTCTGACTCCAAATTGACTTTGGAAGTGAGGGAGAGCCTGCGTGGTTGTGTGTCTAATGCGTCTCTGCGTGGCCCTGTGATGGAACGGCGACCAGTCCAGGCTTTACCCTTCCTCTCACCCAATAAATGCTGGAAATAGCTCCACCACCGTGTGACCCTGAATGGGACTGAATGATAAGAAGAAAAAAAATAGTAGGGTGGATTAATATTTTCATCAAACATGAAAATGCAACATACCTGTTTGTGTAGTTACTTAAAGTGTGGAAATATGAATGGCTTGCTGTTCCTAATGGCTGTTTTATAATGAATTGTGAAATAAATTAAGCTAAATTAATCATTTGGAAGCCATGTCAGGCAGCGCAAATGCAGCGTTTTGTTTTTTTGGGGGAAATCTTGTATTTGATGTTGTCGCTTTTTGTCTTGGTGTCTCTCCTGCTGTCCAGCAGTACTATATTCGAGCATTTGACTCATCCAGTGGCAAACTCCTGAACGCCCGACACACACCAGCCACATCCTGAGTGACAGGCTGTTCCCTGCAGAGCTGAGGAGGGTAATTGGCATTCAGGATCATCTGGATGATGGGGAGGGTGGCGAATTCCATGAGACGCTGCTCCTCGCCTTTTTATCCTGCGCCACAAAGTTCCCCGAGAGCCGCCCTCCGATCGCAGACAGGGAGAGCGAGAGATCGACACAAAATCGTAGAGAGAGAGAGGGGGGGTAAAGGGACGGAGAAGCTACTTTGCATGCAGCGAGTTGGCGCGAGAATCCCCGAGGGACACATTGTCGGTGAGAGGGAAACAGCTTTCTATGCATGAGAAGAAATCTCCTTCAGGTTTGTGTTGCGGCTTCCTCCTCCACCCACCCACCCACCCACCCTCATCATCTTCACCACCCTCCACCCTCCATACCCACGTCTGTAGGGATTTATGACCTGTCACCTTAGCAGCTCATGGGGATAAGAGTGGGGAGAGGCGGAAAGACGAATAAGGCAGTGGTGATGACAACATTTTGGGTGGGTGGCCCATTCAGCGTCATTCAGCGTATGTCCGTAGAGCAGGAAATAACGAGAAAGGGAGGGAGCCGAAGCACTGGATACCCCACCTGGGCTACCTCCCAAAGCGGACCTTCCAATTCACACTCAAGAAACCAACAATGAACTGACAGGACCACTTAGGGCCCCATCAACATATCATTTGCAGCACTGTCAAGTGACATGTGGGAAAAAAGATAACAGAAGTGCCCAATTGCCACGCGATGTAGGAATTTCTCCCATCTAACGGTGGTCATTGTGGAGATAATTTTATATCAAATGAGAACACATTTATAAATAAAATGATTGAAGTATTACACAATGTCCCTTTAAAATAAATAAAGCATCACATTGCATTAAATTCAAACAAGCACATCACAGCTCTTACTGCCTGTAGTTCAGACTAAACATTTTAGTCTCAAATTACATAATTCGACACCAAAACAGTTACTTAATGTGCAACTTTCTTTTAACATTCAAATAAAAATAGTTAATCAACAATGAACTCAAATGTCCATTTCCTTAGCAGTTGCATCTTAACTGTGACCTGAGAGATCTTCTGTGTTTTTGTACATTTTTTTCTCCTTTGTTTGCACCTTTTTACTCTTCCATTCGGATCTGCAGGCAGCTATAGGGACTTCAGGGGATTCCTTTGAGTGTTTTATCTATTCTCTGCCCCCTGCATGTTTGGAGGTTTTGGAGGGGAGCTGCAAGTCAATATTCTGCGAATTACTTTTCTAGTGAGTGTGGTTTCAGCTCTTTGGGCTGACATGACAACTGTTGACATCAACTTCTATCCACTTTTTTATGGAAAGCGCATATTTAATGACTTTGGATGAGTTGTATTGAAATGCAGTGTAATTGGCTTGAATTTGGCTAGATTGTTAAAGTTTCTCAGGTAAATATAAAGAAAGGTGAGGTCTTTCCAAGTGAAAGGGAGGGGCCGAAGCACTGGATACCTCACCTGGGCTACCTCCCAAAGCGGACCTTCCAATTCACACTCAAGAAACCAACAGTGAACTGACAGGAGCACTCAGGCCCCATCAGCATATCATTTGCAGCACTGTCAAGTGACATGTGGTATTTAAAGGGGAAAAAAGATAACAGAAGTGCCCAATTGCCACGACGCAGTGTGGTCTACAGAAAGGTAGCGAAAGGGACACGTGTGCACTGCAAGGTTTTTGTGCGACGCTTTTGATGGAGGCCATTAACCTGTAGATTTCTGCCAGCTCTAATAAATTACTTGGGTGTGTGCTTGCCCCCGAGGTGCACAATTAGTGCGCTTGATAGGTATAATAATGTAGCCCGGTGCATTGCCATTCCGTGGCCATATAGTCCTGGCTCTCTGTGTAAAGGGAATTGAATTATGCCCTCTGTCATAGTTACCATGTATTTAATGAATAGTGAGCCGGCCATCAATAATTCTCCTCAAAGGCCGTTGTTGCACGATGTCAACGCTTCCAGGATACAATTTTATGGACTTATTGAACAAACGGGACACAAGTGATTCCTCAGAAGATTGCCACGGTTCCTTTTAAAAAAATATATATCACTCAAGAGCATCAATTCTTGCAGGATATAATCCTCATAAATTCCTTCGGATGTACACCAGAGAAACGCTTTCTTCCATAATCTGCAATGATATAGGGGGGGATGCGGGCTGTAGCTCTTGGAGGGATAAAACACAATGCAACACCACTACACTAATAAGAATAACTTCACTTTTATTGTGTGCAGACATCGGTGTGCGCCAGCATAAATACAATCCAAAGTGTGTTCACGGGCTCAAAAGGTGACCTAATTAAAAGAAATGGGCCAGGCAGGCTTCCTCCTTTGTACCAGCTGCGGTAATAAAAACAGTTCAATTCAAACTCTCCTAACCCTAACCTCAAAGACGGATACGCTTCCCAGCTCTCCTGCTCACTAAGTACCCATGCCAATTACCCTTCATTCTACCAGATTTTAGGTTTTCTAGTACATATGTGTAACATTGTTTCAGGTTTTCCATCCCGTAACCACAAGGGATGGTTGGTATGATTTCATTATGTTACCTGAAGACATTTTTCATTTGGGTGTTTTTAGAGATGTTTTTTAGTCTTTAAGTTATTGCTTGTCTTTCATACTTTTTTAAATAAGAAGTACTGAGGGTTAAGTTTTGAGGGCAAGATTGCTCTGGTTAATTCTGTATTTTTTTATTTATTTTAAGAAATCAGATCACATATGAGTAGATCACATCCCCTTACACTATCTTAAATCTTCTCATCCAAAAGATTTAAGACTTTCCTTGGTACTGGATATTCCCTTATGTATGTACATATATATATATATATATATAT
>JABUIW010000020.1:17830686-17849498 GCA_013363375.1 Menidia beryllina | reverse complement strand
ATTCTATTTTTTGGGGGGGGTATGTTTATTTTAATATTTTAACCATAACCTGTATTTACCCGGAGCGCAAAAAAGGACTTTGTTGTGATGAAGGAGCTAATTTCAGAAGCAGGATTTCTCCCACCCCCCTTCGCGTTTTCCCTGTGATTTATTGTTGAAACAACTTCTGACTCTGTTTAACTATTTTTACTCCAACATTTTTTCCCCCTGCGTTCTTTCATCCAGTTTCTTTTAGACGCACAAAAGGAAATCTTTGTGTAAGAATAGAAAGGAGAATGACGAGCCCTGGATGGCCCAGAAACTGTGTCAGCGCGTGTCATTTAAAAAACTTCATCTGAAGATTGAGCAGAGAGAGAACATGTGATGAACAACGCAGAATTACCTGTCATGCTACTTCGCATTAAACATACGGCTCAATCAGATTTCTAAAAAATAATTGGACAACGTTTTTGAAATAACTGCACCACCTGGATTTTATTTTATTTTTTAAATCATCCGTGAGAGTCTTGAGATGACACAGCACTTTTGACTGTTTCACTTTAGGCTAAAATGCTGAGAGGCGAGGGCCAGAAATTCCTGCCCAGGGTGACCGTGTAAGGCAAACACGGGCCTGATGTTGACACGTGGCCCTTCTGGGACTGACCTCGGCAGTGGAAGTGACACAGAGGCGGAGCGGAGAAAGAATAGTCCAGGTGTGACCTCTGACCCGCGGGGAAGTTATAACTAGAGCACCGAGCTCACTCGTGACACTTTATCTTAATTTAAGCCCAGGCTGTCTCGGCTTCCTTGGCCTACACACTGACTTTTGGACCAAGGTGGTAGAGCTTTTTGCTACTTTACAAAAGGTTCTCCCAGGTAATGACCAAAACAAGGTCACAGGCCTCAGGAACAAGATTATTAGTACTTTCGAAACAAGCTAACCAGAATCGCTGTTCTCAAAGTTTTTTGTAAAATATCAAATGGTTGTGAGGAGTAATCGGTTACTCATTTTTTCCTTTAAATATATATATCGATTCTAAATTCTACCTATAAATTTACAGCATATATACTGTGTCCTTAAAAAATCATAGTATATATTATTATATGTACTTTCACCTATCGTTTCATTCGAAATCTTTTTTTTTTCTATGCACAACTGACTTGAAAGTGGGACTGTTTGGACAGTCTCCATCTTTTTTTCAGCAATTATTACAGTTAATTTGCTGTTTCAGCTCCTGTTAACCCACAAGATGCTGTCACTATTCAGGCTTTGGAACAGTATACGAATGCTGTAGAAAATATTACAGTATTTGTGTGATATGGCTCTAAAACTACTGAGTACTCAGTACTCATAAGTCCACAGGAAGAAGGGGAGACACTGTCATAACGAAGCATAATCAAGCTCCTCTTCCAGTCACACCTGAAGGCTCAGTGTATATCATTATATTATTATTCATCAATAATAAAGGGCAAAGCTGTAGATATCATCATTACTTTTCTATCAATCACTTCATTTTGATATTTGTAATAGTAATGTAAATAAACCATAGTTCTAATGAGGCACACATCTTTATCTAAAGCAAAGCGCAGCAAACAACATTGAAAGTAGTAAAATTAAAAGACCATTTCATATATAAAGCAATGGGGTAGTAAGATATTAATCTTGATGAAACTAACCGCCGTATTCCCTTAAAAGTTGGTGAAAGTCATCTGCTTTACCTGAGTTGTTCCTATAAGCCACCACTAAATGAAAAAAAAAAAGTAATACAAAAAACAAAATGACTGATTACTTGAATTTCAATTAGTTACTTCTCACATTCTTATATCTTCCCCTTCTCCCTTTCTGTTGTCCAGTTTCTCCAGTGCGGCTTTTAACTGAGCCAAATTGTTAAAAGGGTTCGACCCTCTTTGTGTAAGTTTTCCTGGGACATTATCATCAAACTGACTTTATCCACTGTCCTCGTATACCCCCTGAAGATGGAGGTAGGGTGTGAGATGTGTGCTCCTCAGTACAACTGGTAGCAGTATACTTTATGCAAAGCGAGCTCCTTTGGTCAAATAGGTTGGATATTAGCAAGTGGAGGTCAGAGTTCAAGACTTAACAGAAGAGATGGAGTGAATTTGAAGCGTGAAGGAAATTTAAAATCAAAGAAAGGCCTGTTAAAATGCTGAACTTGCAAATATGTATACATATTCTAGTGTTTTGATTCAGTCCAATTTCTCAGTTTGTGTTTTTGACTTATACAGCATCTGGACTTGGTACTTACAGGAAAAGTGCTTTATAAACTATTTCTTAAATGTATTAAAAGGAGATTCGGTCAGTGCAAAAGGAAAGTGGCATGAGGGTAAATGTGGATTGTGCTCTTAGACTTTTTAAGTGGTCAATAAAGCAACATGTAAATGATGTCCATGTAACAGCATCAACAATAACACTAAAAACAGAAAAGATATCCACAATTCTTGTTCATAACCGTTGCTCTGTCGAGATTTTTGCCCTCTCCTTTAGCATTTACGTGGTAAAGTAAAAAAGAATTATCAGCATTTAAGAGAGGCCCAACCATTAACTCATTCGCTGCCAAAGACGTCTATAGACGTCTTTTCAAATCCGACCGTTCGCTGCCAAAGACGTCTATAAACGTCTTTTATGTTTTTCAATTGCGAGTGACTTGGGGGACGATCGGCGAAAGTTTTTCCGTAAATATCGGCTTCTAGACAGAGTATGGACTAACAAATTTACCCTCTAGGTAGCTGTGCCACTTTTGATGGGAGATTAGCATAGATTGTAAGCAAATAAAAACAAACGCAATGGTTCGCTATGAGAGAAATGGCGCCGGTTAGACGCACGTCGAAGAAGAACGGAATAAGGTAGAAACAAAATCTTTTTTCCTGATGAAAGAAGAGAGTCTGCTCTTTCTTTTGGTGTGTTCGGTGTTTACATAGTCAAAGCACAAACTATTCTGTGGCTCTTGAAAAATCAGTCAAAATTCTCAAAAAACTCTGGCAGTGAGCGACTCTCTGTTCTGAAAATGGCTGGCAGTCAATGAGTTAACAGTCAGACCGGTTAGAAATGCTGCAGCTGCTTGAGGAGGAGCTAAATCTGGGCTATGCTGGATGATTTCGCATTCTGTTAAGATTTTCTTTTCTAATTGTTAGATGCGTGGAAACAGCACACACAGTATGAACAACTAAATGATTATACAGTCAAATTACTGTGATGCTGTTTCAGTTACGATTTGACCGTCAATAACAGGAAAACAACGCAATGCAGCAAAATAGAATGGATGAAATGGTAAATCTGCATATATTTCTCTTATATGTGACAGTGATGGCAGGATGGCGGGAGATATTGTCAAAGATGACCTCTGGAAAGATTTAAAATAACAATACTCAGCATGATATATATAACATGGGCTCTTTTGATTTGGGAAATAACTAAGATGTTTTTGAGGTCTCCTTAAAATAAAAGCAAATGGCTGCATCTCATACTTGATCTGGGTGCTTTGGATGCTGCCTTTGGTTTGTCTTTTGTTGTTTTTGTGTTTCTTTATTACAGAGCATCAGTACATGCAATAAACTCTTAATGCTTTTATGACAATAGCATGCAGCTATTAAGGGCTTTGATCGAGCAAAAGCAGAGAATTAGCTGCTCCCCCTGTGATCCTGCATGGTGTCGGAGGATTTCTCCGGTGTTTGTCATCAGACAAATGCTTAAGCTGTATCCTTAGAGAAATAACTTTGCCTCAATTCATTTTCCTTTAATTACTTGCAAACATAATTCAGCCATTTTACAACATCTTGGATTATGACGCAGGGGGGAGGAAGGGGATTTTTTTCATATTGTCAAAGGACAGAAAACTGCCAGCGATAAGTTCAAAAATAAGAATAAAGTGCTGCAGTGAAGGGAACAAACTCACCAGCATGAAGTCCCTTTGTTTTCTTTTGTTTGCCTCTGTCAATGATACCGCTGCCGCATGCAAATTATCGTGAGATTTATGTGCATACAAGATACAAGTTGATGACATATTAATCAGTTGGCGCTTCCAGGTATAGTCTACTTTTGATCTGAATAAATATGTGAAAACCAATGAGGAGCAAAGCGTTTAACTCTGTTGTTCGCTGCCAACTCTCGAGCAGAGGAAACTCCCAGGCTGATTAAAATCAAATGAAAACAGGAAAAGACATAGCCCAGAGCTTGGTTGAAGTTAAATCACAACACTCTCTTCCCCTTATAGTTTGTTCTCAATGCTTCTCTACCGAGGTGGTAAATAACAGCAAATGTGACTTTGTCGTTCCGAACGCATGCAAATGAGGAGCGCACGAGGCCCTACAGATGCTGTTGTCGTTTCACCCCAAATGTGTCATGTTTAAACACTTTTTTTTCCCCGATGCTACTTTGGTGAGCTGTGCACAGTGCTTAGCGCTGCTAAAACTACCTGGGAAGGAGCAAGCAGTAGTAGAACGGTGTCACACTTTGTTCTGCAGGATGAGTTGGACCATAATTGGCTTCAACAGGTCAACAATTGCTGCGATTCCCATTTCATTTGAACATTCGCATTGTTTCCGACTGAACTACAGAGATCGGACACGCTAGCTAAAGACAAGCCTTATCTTTTTTTTTGTTGTCGTCCGTGAATTACCGCTCTAAGTCTGATTTAGTGATCAGTAAACATGCTGCCGTTAATAACAACAGCAGTAAATAGATGTTTCCACCGCAGTGGCCCCTGAGCGTGGAATCTTCATGAAAATTAGCGTGTGCCCCCGGGCGTTGTGTTCCCATCAATGCACTATCGAGCCGACGCCAATGAAAAAACCTGAGACTGCTGCAGGGCCTTTTAACCTGGGTCTGAAGATGGATTAAATACATTCAAATTGCACACTTTCAAAAAGTCAGCATGTATTAGTGAGTTTTGATTGTAATGTTACATCACAATCATCACTGTAGTCTTTTTTTTATGGAAATCATTAATTGAGCTCGAATTAAAGTTCTAATATACAACTTTTAAGGTGTGGCAAAAGCAACATTGTTATACTCATTCATGTTTTTTATTGCAACCTTAAGTACCTTTTGATTAGCACCTCTACCCCAAAATGCTTTACAAATCACATGGAAGTGCACTAGTAGGTGACAGATATTTAGTTTGCTTTCTGAACAGTGGTGCTTTAAAAGAAAAAAACTGTAAATCTTTGTTATCAGTGACATGGACCTCATTTACAAATCCAAGAAAATCCTTGAAAGTTTAGGAAAAGGAAAACGAAGGTTTTGGTCTTGTCTTTTACAGACAATACAAGAAGGTTATTTTAGCTAAACTAACAAAAATGTTTTTCAGTGAATGTTTTGCTGTTTCCCACACAGTGATAGTAGTAAGTTTGGAAACAAAAATTAGCAGTATGTTGGCTAATCTTTGGCTTTTTTATTTCCAATCATAATGTAATGATTGTGTAATTTCAGGTTAGTGGTGGTATAAAGTTAAGAATACTTGTGTGTATATATATGTGTGTATATATATGTGTGTATATATATATATATATATATATATATATATATATATATATATATATATATATATATATATATATATTAACACCACTACAGTCATGGTGTCTGTTGTTGAGAGTGGGTGAGATTGAAAAGTTGCAAAGCTAATAGAATGCTATTAGTATGCTTGGTAACTGTTAAATTATATACAACAGAATGTAAATTGCTCTCTAAATTACAATGGTAATGACACACGGTAAAATCTTGCTTTTAATTACCCTGAAAATAAACAGCATCCAATATTGTTCTCCGCAATGTCAATCATCCTCGTGCAAGGAGAAAAAAAAAATGATCACCATCAAAAAATAATTTCTAGATCAGCAAATAGATTATGTTAAACCAAATGACTAATTAAGAGCAAAGGTTGTTTTTTTTATGTTGCTTTCTCTCCACGTGAGGCTTCTCGTGCCTCTCGTGAACAAACAGCGCGTAAAAGGAAAACAAGAAAAACAGAGAACGCGATACACCTCTGATCCTGTTCCATACTCAAAAAGAAACACACTCCTTCCGTTCGTTCGGCCGTGAAATTTTATTGTCCAGCTGATCTTCAAGATACAGTGGAAACTCTGCTCGACTTGCTGTATCTTGTCCAAGCCAGTGGGTAATGACTGATATCCACCCACCCACCCACTCCCGCTTGACTTGAGCGTAGCCAGGCAGCTGTCTGGGCCCCTATAACTGTAAACAGCACACCGCCAGCCCGGGCCAAATGGGTCTAATTCTAGGTGACACATTTAGCGCATGATTTAGCTCCAGACCTGCAGCTGTGTCCCCGACGCTCAAGACAAGATCGTTGGGGCGTCTCATGAGCATAATTAACCCCTTCATTATGGAAATAAGCAAAAAAACATTATGAATAATTGTGGCACGCTGGATTGGCAGACTAGATTAAAGCAGATGTGACAGCCTGCTTGGCTGACTTTGGACTGTCCATTTCTCTAGTGCCAGAGACAACATCGTTTTGTGGCTTGGGACTTTGATGCAGGCAGCAAAAATTAAACATAATGGAACAAGGGGAAAAAGAAACTCCCACATCAACCTCTTTACGTTGCTCATTTTATCACTGCAAATCAGGATTTCTGACACATATTGCGCTTGCCTGATGAATGAATCCCAACCCAGAAGACAATATTATTATTATTAAGGGAAAAAGCTTAAACCACGAGATAAAGAAATTGTGTTCTTAGTGGTAAAACAGCAAGAAAGAAACCTCTCAGAAGTGACTCCAAAAGGGCGCGTGTGCCCTTTTTCCTTAGGCTGAAAGAGGCAAAGAACTGGTGAAGTCAAAAAACCAGTGCAGTCAAGTGTGATGTTTAAAAGCCACCTGTCTGATACAGAATGTCAGTGTAATGGCTGCAGGCTCTGTTACTCGGCTGTAGAGAAGCTGCCGCACACGCACACAGACTCCTTTCCTAAGAAATCTGTATAGAGACTGTAAACGAACAGAATAGCCACCTGTAGAAAATCTGGTGTTTGAACAAGACTGTTATGAGAATGATTTTTTTGAGGCAAAGGCTCACATTTTTCACTCTTTCTGTATTTGCTTTTTTCATTTTTTGGCTTACAAAGACCAGAGGTGATACGATTAAGATGTGTTCTTCGGGCTAACACAATGGTTAGCGTCGTGGATCCACAATAAGAGCGTTTCTTGACTCGTGCGAAACTTGGCTGAGGTTGGTGTTTGCGTGTACCCTCCACGCACGGGTGGGCGCACATGTGTCGGGTTAAGTGGCAAAATGAAACTGTCCCTCAGAGTTTTGTGTTAGCACGTAAGGTTGTGGGTTCCATTTGACTCTGTGTGGTCCTTTGATGACAGACCGACAACCGGTCCAGGGCGCCCCAATGGCTGCCGGGATAGGCTCCATCTCCCTCACGCAGCCATATATCGGATTAGGGGTGCTTAGAAAATGGACGGTTTACAAAAGAAGCCCTTAAAAAATACGATTACTCCCGGCAGTATATTTAGCAAGGTTTGAGATCAATTAATTACCGAAAATGATGGAGTTTCAAATATGTCGTAAAAGAGTGGCTTCTTGCCAAACTGAAACACGGGGGGAAATGGGCATGACGGGAGTACAATGAATGTAGACGTTGCAGTCAATCTGCAACAAAATGACTATAATAAAGCCAGTGTGGACTGGCCCACTCTGGCCCCTGATTCTCTGCCAATCGATCTGCTCAACCAGGGACCAGGACCAGTTAAAGAACTCAATTATTTACTTGTTGCAGAACAAAATGTCATTTGACCATCGAAGAAAAGCCAAAGGACGTGTTTTCACAAGTCTATATTGGTTTACTTATTACATTTAACACCCAAAGCCATTACATATTCTGCCTGACTGAGCATACCACTCCATTTTAAAACTTTCAAATACTCTCTATATCACTCATGGGTATTCAAGGGTACATTTTTGTTCTCTGGGAATAATCCAAAGGCAGACTTGCAGTGTGATGCAACTGCATTACAATTGTTGCAAAGGAGCCCCTTCCTAATATCATTCTGGGTTACTTTTACAGTTTTCTGCTCTCGTTTGGGAACATTTTATGGTGCTTTGGATGTTTAACAAAAAAAAAAAAAAAAAAAAATTTTTTTTTTTTTTTTATAAAAAAAAAAAAAAAAAAAAAAAAAACACTTTTCTTTTTTCTGTCACTGTATCGCTAAATAATATGTCCACCTCATGTTAATTGTCTAAATGCAAATGTTGAACACATTAGAGATTTTGCAGCACAGTATGACTGATTTATTAATTTAATTATCTATTTTTTTGTTTCTTTGAATGGGAAGACCCAGCTGGGAAGTATCCCCTCAGCATATGCGTGTTGCGTACAGCATGACAGCCTTTAATATGGTGTGTGGGTGTAATGCGTGCGTGTTTTTGGGCAGTTGGAATTCAATAAGACAGATGGGCCTTTTCAGAGTATTACCTTTAATGCCAAAGAGGGAGCCAATCTGTCTCACACTTTTGCCAACGTTGCGCGTTGATATGTGCATCATATATCTGTTTTTACTTACGTTCTTCCATTCAGTTGCTTTGTTTTTGTTTTTCTTTGCCTCTTGCTTTCATCGGTTACAGTCATTGATGGAGACAGAGTGCACCTGAACCCTTTTCACAGCCAGAAAATGAACCCAACAGGGGTGCTTTGCACGTTTCGGGAGGAGAGGAGAAGGAGCGAACCTTCTGCGCGCGGCTTTTACTGCAGGGATTACCGTGTTCGGCTTGTCAGTGAAAGCGAGTCAGAGAGCAGACAGCCGGGGCCTCGGCGGAGAAAGGAGAGAACAGAAATGATCCACCTGTACCGGGGCTCTCTGAGGGCAGGCTAAGTCATAGCTGTGTGCTTTAGAAATGACACAAGTACCTAAGCCCCAAATACTATTAGGGATATTCCTCCTGTTCAGCCTACCAGGGAGGATTCACACTTGAAATGTTGAAGCATAGAATTATTAGAATAACAGCAGAGAAAATATATATTTTTTAAAGAAAAAGAGATAAAAAAGAGTCCCCTGAAGATGAAAATGAACTAGTTTTTACAGACATCTAACATTGGCCACGGACAGAAACTATTTCATTTCATTACATTGGAACCTTGCAGTTGGTGGTATACAGTATTAAAAGCAGGAATCAAGCATTCTTTCCAGAATAAATGGGTGAGCATAATGTGGGGGAACAAGAAAACTTGTATGCCAGTACCAGGATTGCATGTCTCAGAAGTTCACTGGTATATATAGTCAGTGATTTCCTCCCTGTACTGTAAGACTGCTCTAACTATTGTGAACTTTGTCAATAAAGTTCATATTGGCTCAATCGGATATATGTCCACAAACTTGATTTAAGCTCTTTTGGTCTGATATATAATACCTCAAAATTCACATGGAGAATCTGTCTGACAAAAAAAGTGATTAGTAATGTCACCCAGAGAGCCGAGGACAACAAAGAATATCCAGAGAATATGCTAAAACTTTGGTTCAGACCTTTAAATACTGTATTTCACCATAATAAAACGAAAGCCTCAAGGCCTGGTGGACAAGAAGCGAAGATCAAAATCTTTTTAAAGCAATGACGGCATATAATGATCTTTGATGGTAAACACACAGTTAGAAGCTTTAAACCAAAATTTGAAATAATTTTGAAGGCGCTAGATCAGGGGTCACCAACCTTTTTGAAACGGAGGGCTACTTCATGGGTACTGAGTCACACGAAGGGCTACCAGTTTGATACACTCTTCTGAAATAATACATTTGCTCAATATGCTTTTAGCTATACTTTATTAATAATCATTAATGATACTCATCTGTGACAACAGTGACAACAAAATGGGAAACATATCAATATCCACCACTTTATCTCTATTTATCTCAGCAACTGTTAAATTTTCTAATGATCACTTACTGTACATCACTACATTTACATAGGAGTTTTCACATTCAGTCATTTTCACTAGCCACCGACAAAACCTTTTAACAAATCATGAACTATGTTGCACCATGTTTCAAAAACTTATCAATTATCTAATGTTAAAGAAAAATCAACTCGCATATTAAAAAGAAATCTGAAATCTCATGACCAAATCTTTAACAGATTGGCATTGCATGCTGTTCACCAGTTTATTGTAATCTGGTGTGTAACTTGACACTGCAACTGTGAGTGCATATTTCAGATGTGCTTTTTCTGCCCGTAGTGCGCTTCCCGGTGGGTAGTTAGCATGCTAGCTTTTGTGGCACGAAGTGAAGTGTCTCTCCACATTGTGCCGCTTTGCCGTCGCCACAGTTGCCCCGCAAATCAGACACACGCAGGTTTCTTTTACAGTCGTAAAAAAGAACTCCTCCTCCCATTCGTTGTGAAAGTGATAAGTTCTCTTTCGTTTTTCTCCCATGTTTTTGGGGTAAGAAACTGCACCCTGCTCCACTACGCCCACTAGCTTACTCTCCACTGACACTGGTTTTGTTTTGTCACGTGCACAATACTGACCTTTGAACTAGAGAAAACTTAAACTTAATATATAATGAACATATTTTTAAGATATTGTCATTTTAAATCTAATATATATGAATGCAAGTGTGATTAAAAAAAGAATAGCAAAGGAAAAAAATTAAATTTTTTACGCAGCTCACTATTGAGTTGTGCTATTTTTAGAACAGGCTTGCGGGCGACTGGTGAGGTCCGTGCGGGCGACCTGGTGCCCGCGGGCACCGTGTTGGTGACCCCTGCGCTAGATGATTTCAGTTGTGGGTTTAAAAGCTCATCAAAGGATATCATTTATTTCTACTAGATTTGCTATTAATTTGTAAAGGAAAAAGAAGTAAAAAGAAGTAAAAATAGGGTTTAGTTTTAGTTCTATCATGTATGCTTGTTGCAGGTAGTATGCTTCAGGCCTTATCTTTGCACTCATCTTTTTAAATATTTTTACCCCTTTTAGATGGACAAGAAAATTTGTTTTGGCAAGTGAATTAAACTAATAACCAACACAGATGAGGAGGACTCAGGTGGAGGCTAAGTGGTCACACCAAGAAATCTGATAAAGTAATTAAGTAAAAGACCACAATTTGTTATGAAGGTCTGGGACTTTGACAAAATAAATGGCACTGTGAGACTTGTTAAATGTTAATTTGAACAAATGTGATATTTGCCATATAATTAAAATACAAAACCCAATATATGACGGTGTCTTCTGTGGAGATTAATGTAAATCAAGTTGGGAAGAATTGAGTGTGTAGCGTAAGTAACAAAATACAAACATACTGGTGAATAAGCCGGCATATGTGTATTGGCTGCATTTGTGTGTAAAGGATGTCGAATAGAATGAGCTGGTGTTATGAATATGTATGAACCCTTTCTCCCCCATATCCCCCACTGGTACTTTGCGGGTGACTCAGGCCAAATAAAGCCCTCAGCAGACCCCAGGATATGCAGGAGCTAAGGTCAAGTCGCATATTCTAAGAGCATTGACGCACAACACAGACCTGCATGTACAATGGAGGGAGATGCAGAAAACAACTGGTTCCACTCTGCTAATCAATTATGTGAGTCTGCCCACCTCCAGGAAACAAGCCCTTTCTTCAAATGGTATGTTATTTGACAAACAATGATCCAAACCAGCGTGAGCACATTGAGTGAAATATATTATGTGCATAATGTACAGGTGCACAACAGAAGATACGGTGAATTACTTTGAGTTTTGAAGATGAACATCAAGATCAAGGTTAATCAAATGCATGCTTCATTGTAGCCATGATCGGAAACTTAAATCAATACATTTTATCAAACAGTGAAAAGTCCAAAAGAGCTTACCAACACCCATGTTGGTGATTATCACAAACTGGAAAGACTTTTTTCCCAATCTTGTAGACCCCATGTTCTTCTCCAGGATATTTTGCTTTATTGTGTTTGTGAGAATATTTGACGTCTATTTGAGGATGAATCATTGTGTTGAGGTCTGGAGCACTGATAGAACCATGATGAAAACCTTCATGTAGAGGCTCTTCAGGTTTTTCCTTCGGATTTTGTGATATATTCAATTTTTTCATCCTATTGTTGGAGCCAAGGCTTCCTATTCCTATTTATTCACGATATAAGTTACGTTGTTAACTTTCACATTTGATTTATCTCTTGGCAAATGCATCAAGATTATTTTAACCTAAAAAGTTCAGTTTTTTTCATTTATTATTTTTATACTTCTGGTGGTGAACATTATGGTGTAGAACAATGTTCCACCACTTCAGGGTCACATGAATTTCCCTAAAGGTCTTCGGAAGTCAAAAGAGAGTTTTGATTTGATTTTCCAGCAATCACACATATTACTGGTCCATGACCTCCACATTAAGGCTGAAGTGAAGAAGGGTGGCTTTTGTCGCATCAAACATGTGCATATTGATAGTAATAAGTTTCACTAGGTAAATAAAAGTATTCCTCTGTGTAACAAAAGAGAAGACGGTAAATATATGTATTTCACCCAGTCTTACTAACCGTAACCGTAACCGTGCAGGTGAGCACCCTATATTTTTCTATTGTGAATTTAAGGTTTCTCTTTTTATGGTGCATGTTGGATTTTATTGAGGCTGCCTCTTGTCTCTGATTCTGTGACTTTCATAGACAGGACTTCCAGGAAGAGGAGGGCGTCAAGTTCATATATCATGCCTATTTAGGGCTTTATGGTTCTCCTGACTCGCACATTGAAGTTAGATGAAAAGTGGCCAGGATGAAAGTCTGCTCTACCAAACCTGGTCCTTTGGTTCGCAAAAACAGGGATTATTTCTGAATGTTATGAGACAACAAATCGGGAAGACAGATGGACAGACGACCTGCGGCTTCATCAGCAGGGATGAGGCCACTTGCAGTTCTTCTTCACCACAATGGTGGTAAAGCTGAGGCAGAAACCAAGCTTTCAAATTTGTGGACCATCTTTAATCCAACCCTAACCTGTGATCACGAGATGTTATTAGTGACCAAATTAATGAGGTCATGGATAATAGCAGCTGAAATTGGTTCCTTTTGGAGGGTGGCTGGGTTTAACATAGAAATAGCCTGAACATCAAGAAGAAACTTGTAGTAGAGCTTATACTCGGCTTTTTAAGGTGGAGTCAGTTGAGGTGGTTGGGAAAACTGTTGTGGATGTCTGATGGTCATCTCCTTTTGGAGATTTTTGAAGAATGTCCAGCTGGAAGGATATCTTTTTGCCAAGGAACGCTTTGGAATTCCCCGAGAGCAGTGTCTTACAAAACATCACAAGGCCGTTTCAGATTCTGTCTTATGGTCACCAAGTAATTTAACTTTAGGATGACCCACTAGGAAACTTTTTATTCTGTAAGCTTTTCTTGTCCCTCCGTGGGCTGCCACTTTATCGTGGTAAAGGGGTTTGAGTGTCCCATTATCCTAGGTGCTATGTTGTCCTGGGCTTCAAATCCCTGGTAGGATCACCCAAGGCAAACGGGTCCTAGATTGGGGATCAGACGAATCGCATCCCAAAGACCCCTTATGATGATAAAAATAAATAGATCTAGTGTTCCCTCGCCCAGACGTTGGCCACCGGGGCCCCACTCTGAAGTCAGGCCTTGAAGTTGGGCACGTTGGCATGCGCCTGATGGCCAGGATTTCACCTCTGAAACAACAGTACAGTGTCATAGGGTTACAGCCTACAAGACACCATTTTGTAGGTTGCTTCCATAGGCTGCATCAGATTTCCACTGCGCAGAGGTCATCAAAATGTTATCATTCACTTGATGATTCGATACATCTGGAAACATAAGCGTTGTCCATTAAGGATATATACTTTTCAAACACCAACGAGCAGATGGAGTGTCCTGCAGGACATCTGTATACATCTAACTGGGACTAGGATTAAACCATTCTAAGATTCTGGGTGTATGTCTCGATTCACTGAATTCTTTGAATTCTCACGTTATGAGAACAAAAAAATATGTTTTGTTAACAAATGCTTGAAATTACACACGAAGCAATTCTAGGTTTAGAATCGCAATATGTGCTGCCTCAAGAATTATGTCAAGATAACATAATGTTAACGTACATTATATGTACATTTTTAAAGGTGTGCTTAGCAGTAGGGGGAGCGGCAAATCTTTATTGATCCCTTTTTTTTCTAAAAAAGAACTCAAAATAATGCTGAATACTTTTTAAAAGGAAGTGCAACAATACACGGATTTTATTGATAAGTTCACTGATCTTTACTACTCAAAATTTCTTTCTCTACAGGTGGGTAGGGGACCTTAATAATTACTAATTGTCTCAATGAACGTCCGACAGGTTTGTTTCTGACCTCATTGTTTCCTTCCCATTTTGATATTGTCAACTCAGATAATAGATCATTCATATGTCTTGTTCAAATGGTTTAAAATCGTTTCTCTACTGGAAGTGCAAAGGCTTTTTTTCATCCATTCTATAGATGAATCTTTAGTGTATTTTGAAAGATCTTTATGTACAAATCTCATGAGGACAACATAATTCTGCAGAGTAATACGAAACCATAGAAGCAATGTTTATTATTTTTATTTGGTACATTCTAAAGGGAATTTGCCATTGAAAGCATGCATAAGCCGCAGTTAAAATATGAAAACTGAAGCTTAGACAACAATTTTATTCTGAAAAATAAGACATCCTTTATTTTCATTTACAATAAGACTTAATCCCCTAAATACCTGAATCCAAGAAAACATCTTTTTCCAACTGAGATGCAGTGGAAAATCCACTTATGTAACAGTGTGGATAAAGAAAGAATGAGACAAGACAAAAGAAAAGAAGAAAAAAAGAGGGAAAAGAAGTATTTACTCATGTTCTACTGACAGCAAGGGGCAGGGGTGTAAATACAGCAGGGCACTGTTACCTGCTAGTGCCTCTAATAAATACCTTTGTTTGTCTCATTTTTTCCGCAATTAGCAGATGTTTTGATCTGGGTGTTTATAGTTTCATCTGCCATCAGTAATGAAACGAGAACTCCTGATAGACTCTCTGTCTCGAAGCCCTGGAGACCACCAGTCTGACAGAGGGAACCTGTCGGGGGGGGGGGGGGGGGGGGGTCTAACAAACAGATAACAAAGAGATGATAGGGCACCTGAACATGGGATAAAACCTCAGTTCTGTATAAAACAAGACAGCTCTGTCTTCTCTCTTCTGTAGCGTGCTGCGGTAGTTTATGTTTTCATTAATGTACAAAAACATGGCACTCTGCCGATGTCAGTGCTGAATATTTAATATCTTCTGGAGGGAGTCATTTGAACATCGAGGTGGGTTCGCAGTTAGTTTGAACTGTCAGACTGGATGTGAAAGTACAAGGTTTAAAAAAAAAAAAAGAAGCAAGATCATTCGTCTTTTGCGCACACGTCAGAGTTTAGCCCGTCCTCTAAGCGATCCCAGTGCACGCCGACATCCTGCCTGATATCCTGGAAATTCACAAAAGATTTACATATTATTCGACAGTGCATGCAAGGAAATGAAATGCAAATTGTTTGCTTAAAAAAAACGTATTCACGTAATAATATGTGACACGGCTTGCTTGATATTCATACATATTTTTATGAAACCTGGCAGGACCGGGACAAGGCCAGTCCTGTTATTAGATTTGTCACAGTTTGGAGAATATCTCTGAATCCAGCAAACTTAGTCCCATAACAAGCTGAAACAGATACCGAAGGGCATTGTTAAGTCTACTTATACATCTGGTGATGTCTCGAATCTCACTGGCTCATCTGGAAAATTTAGTTGTGACTCAATTTTTTTTACAGTGGGCTTAAGTCTTTCTTTTTTTCTCACATCATAAGGGTTAAATAAATAAGCTCTATACAGACACATTTTAATGTATTTTAAACTGACAGAGAAAACCTTTGTTTCTTTCTCCATAAAGAGACACATTTTGGAGAACGACAATATATTCTGACATATGACAATATTAAAGTAAATGTCTAAAATCAAGGTGTTATGGGTTAGTTTTTAAATTGTGTCTTAAAATTTGGTCATTTGAGACAAATCGTGTCTCAGTCTGGAATACTAAGAGACGGGTGTCCTTGATTTTCAATTATCGGTACAATTTTAAAGAAAAACTCTACAAGTCCATCGTCTCGCATGTCTTTTAAGTCACAAAAAAAGATATAATAGTGACACTGTGCTCAAAATGAAATTGGAATGAAGATAAGAGAAACAAAATGAAAGAAGTGAAACCCTGGTGGGTTCTTGTTGTGTTTACTCTCATGGACATCCCACAGTAAACCTCCTCTCCGAGCTAACAGCTGCATTAATGGCGGTCAGTGATGTTTCTTGACTCTGGCCTTTTCTCCTCAGAACCTTTACCTGCTCTCATTAAAAAGGAGCACTTTACTCTTTTCCCATAGAAAATACAAGGACCATCTACTATTCCTTTCAGAAGCAGGGCAGGCTGGATGAATAGTTGGGTAGAAATATAAAAAATCTTTATTGCAAAAAACACCAAGAGCGTTTCGAGTTAATAATAACACTTTTTGAATGACGCTAAGCTTCTCTGAATCTTTTTAGCATTAAATACATTTAATAAAATTTTTAAAAATGTTTAAAAACTCCTGGCAAACCTATTATGCAAGTCAAGGCGGACGCAATGTGCCGACCCCTGAAGGGAAAAGACGACAGACGACAACAACAGCATTATTGTTTTTACAGACTCCCTTTCTCTTGTTATACTAGGCTTTTGAGTCTAATTAATTTGATAAAAGAGATTAAACATCAAACATCAAATCAAAGAAACTGATACGCATCAATATATGTTCTCTACAGATGTACATCAAATTAAAGATTTGGGTTTCTCGAGACACCGAGATGATTTTATTTTCATATTTTACAAAGATATTACCTCCATGTTCCAGGAAGGCAGCCCAAACTAACCACAAGATTGCCACGATTAAGTCATAAATTTCATAGCACCGCCAAAGGATTTACTTTCAGAAATCCTGGTTTGTAAAAGCTCTCATCCATGTCTTCTCTGAGTTCATTCATTATGGACTGTGGTCTGTGGTGGTTGTGTTCCCGGACAAATAGAACATTCGATATTCATTGCGACACAGAAGAAAAGGGAAAACATGGTCTGTTGTCAACCCTTAGTTTTAAAGCCTGCATCCCTGATGTTATGGTGCATTAGTGTCTGTAGAAATGGCGGCTTACACATCTGAGGTGGCACGATCTACTGTATGTTGAGAGGTATATTAAAGTTGTATAGTTCACATGTAACCTTGGTAAAATGTGGAAGAACAAAAGTGTGAAAATCTGTTCATTTACAGTGTTTTTTTTAATAAATAAATACAAAACATACCTAACCATCACAAATCACTCACAGTTAGGGGTAGATTGAGGTAAAAGCTGCATTTAAGGTCTTTTGTGCTTTTGTGACTGATTGTCTCAGAGAGTGGGTGGGAAAATGCGTTTGGCACTTGAACGTCTTTGTCTGGTTCAATTAATCAGGCTTTTCAAGTGAGTTAATGTGTGTTTAAAGCTAAGGGGTTGGATGTTTATATGCACCATTGACCATAATATCCCTAAAACAGCCATGTTACCTCAACTAACTCCTGCAATTATATGGAAAATACTTTTTTTTTTCAATTCTACAGCTACACTTGTGACATAAAAACAATCATCTGGGGGGAAAAAAGCAGAAAAACCACAATAATTCAGTGGCATGTACAGCCACATTTGACATTAACTTTAAGTCTTCATTGTCTAAATATCATTCACGACATAGTTGGTGTCACGAAGGTGTCCTGGTTGAGGGGTTTTCGTCTCGTCTTTTTCTAGTCTCGTCATTTCCTGTTTTATTTTGAAGAATAACCCTCATCTCGTTTCAGGTCACTTGCACTTCCTGTTGTGTCACCAGTCTGAGCGTCTCCCTGATTACCTATTGTCTGCACCTGGGGACCCCTTCCCTCATGTGGTTAAATAGTCCTCGTCTCCCTTTGTCCCGTGCCAGTGTGTTTCGTTCCCAACCACAGTGCCTGTCTTGTCCACAGTTCCCTAGTCATAGAAACCTTTCATAGATCCCGTTCCTTGCCTTTTGAGCCTCCTGCGTTTTTGCCTCTTTAAGAGTGCCTTTTCGTTTTGCCTCCTAGACGATCATTCTCTAGTGAGTATTCTGTTGCTACTTTGTTTCTGTCTTTGCCTCCTCGTGAGAGATTTACATTGTCACTTTCTTCCGTAGTGATTTGTAACTTTTCCCTTAGCCTCGTTCCGAGAGCCTCTTTCTGTTGTACTTTGCCCTCCGTTACTGGAGTGTTTTGTGTTCTCTTTTTGTCCACTCTTTTTGAGTGCGCCTTTTGTTAATAACCTTTGGATTTTGAAACTAGCTCTGCTCCTGAGTCCTCGCTGAGTCCCTGAGCCTGACAGTTGGGGAATTCTTTTGAACTTCAAGCTTAAATTCACTTGCATGTGCAATCATTTTCAAAATTCATTTACTGCTGTTGTTTTGAACATAATGCTACTCATTAAGAACAAACATATCCAATTTGTTCTCATCTGTCCAAAAGAAGTTGCCTCGAATGTTGTACGACATATTCAGATACACTTGTCAAACCAAATCCATATGTCCATGTTAAATTAACCCACAAAAACTCACGGTGACACAGGAGCAACAACCTATCTAAAGTGAAATCCATTTATCGAAAATGGCGTATGAAACTTCTGTAAATCACAGATCTTTAAAAAATGTTTTAGTGATAAATATGTTCTATTCTCTATAATTTCTGTGTTTCTGAAATGTAGAATATGCTAATTATCTGAGGATTGCACAAAATCTATCTATCTATCTATCTATCTATCTATCTATCTATCTATCTATC
>JABUIW010000020.1:17716571-17830676 GCA_013363375.1 Menidia beryllina | reverse complement strand
CTATCTATCTATCTATCTATCTATCTATCTATCTATCTATCTATCTACCTACCAGCAAACTCTCAAAACCTGATTTTTATTACAGTTGCTCACAACGCTGATCAAATATTCAACTTCAGCTGACCCTGCCCACCATCTTAATTCCTATGAAAAAAGTTAGGATGGACTTAATGTTTCAAACTTTGCTTTTTGAGTTGACATTTCAAAAGTCTAGAAATAAACGGCTGACACTTGCCTCAGACTTACAGAGGTTGCACTTCTCATGTAACAGCTGTATCTGTCATCATGTTTCATTGATAGTCAGCCTAATTGAGTTGTTCAGTTTCTTTTATATTGCAGAAGAAGCCTTGTGTTTCTCATGTATTATTCTCTATAAGAAAATAGTCACTACGACTAATAAAAGAATGATTTGATTTAATCTAGATTAAAAAGACCATTTGTGTGATGTATTCTTGGTTAGATTTGTATCGGGTTGTTTACTGTTACCATTCTTCCCACGTAATGAAATTCAAGAATAATGGATGATTGATCCCAGCCCGTCGTTCAATGAAAAGCAAGACAGCGATTGAGAGACTGATGACTTCACACATTTTCAGTGGAGATCTTAACTTCTTATATTTCAGCGCTCTGTTTTGCTCACAGGCTGAATGCAGTTTCGGGGTTTTTTTCTATTTGGAACCCGGTTAAAAGCTGTTTGAGATCTCGTTGCAAAGTGAGCCGATTGATTGAAACGGGATGAGACTTGGATATTGGATGTAAATCCGTCTTCACACAAGGTTAAAGCCTTCGGTAGTCTAAGGGACAAATTAAGATGATGTGCTGCTGTAAAACCTGAAAGAGCGGCACGGTAACGTGACTATTCTCTGTGCTAACCTTGGATCATCTTATGCACCAAAGTCAAAACCCATTTACGATGTGAAACGTAGCATGTGTCATTTTTCTCAGAACTTCAGCCAATGTGGCACGTTGATTGATGATGCATCAAGCTCTGACAGAGAGGGCTTATAAATCTGCCTAAAACCTTTTGCAACATGCTCGCTGTGCATTAGAATTGGCAGCGACTGTATTAGTCGCGACCAAATATGTCGTACCCGCCGCTTTTCCGTCGACATCTTTTACAGAGTAAACAGCATGTGTGCTGCACAGATTGCGCATGGGCTTATTCCACAGTGTCCTGTGTTGCGGCTATTACAGTTTTCGATTAGAAGTACAGGCTCACCACCTGCATTCTCACACCGATGTCTGCAAAAGCGATGGGAGCATAGCGGCAGCTTCCCAGCACGTTAACGGCTGAAACAAAATGAAGGTGACTGGTAATGGTTATTGTTTTGTCCCTCTCTGCCATTTAATCTCCTTTCAGGGAGCTTCATTAGATGCTGGAAGAGCAAATGGCATGTAGATAAAACTTGATCTGTAAGCCAGGGACACACAGGACAAGCCAATCTTCATTCACCTTCTGGCCAAAACGACATGAGTGCGGGTCCAATTTTGTGTCACATGAATACTTACCCACTGATCAGATGGATTTTCTTCCCTATTTTATTGCAGATACAAGGACACAGTAATGCCATGAGCCAAATGCCCAAAGGCTCATAGGACCACCGGAAAAGTTTAACATCTCCAGTGGCATATTGTAACAGCATACACATACATACACATACATTTACTTTTTAGTTTAAAATGTTGATCATTATCGAAAGATGCTTCTCTATTCTAGTGGAAATACAGTGGAGTCTATTAACCTTTTAAAGCCTGGTACTATAAAAAAAAAAGTGTTTTGTTTGAAGTATGTATTTGTGCCATTGACAAAATATGTAAAATAATAAGCAGAAATTACTTTGGAATATTCATCATTTATCATTGTGTGATAAATCAAAATGATTTTTGTGTAGTATTCTGCCCGCTGTTATCAGATACATATCTGTGCAAAACAGGGTTTTGAGCAAAGTTTTTACTAATTATGCAAAAGGTCTCGGATGCAAAACCTTTCAGAAACCAGACGTATCAAATATGATAGATGTGGCATTATGGGAATTAATTTAGAGGATAATTTGCTTTTCTATTGCACTATTAAAGACAAAGCTAGGACTAAATCCCTTCTATAATCCCTATAATACTACTACTAGAGTGGTTCAGAACTTTCTTGGCCAAAACCTTCCATGAATCCAATAAGTAATTATATACGCTCAAATATAGGTAAAATATACTTGTCTACATTGTTTGAAAGTGTCTGTTTAAATGTATCCCCTTCAGTCATTCAGAGCTGCTAACTATTTCTAGATCCCATCCTTTTTTTTAAGGTGTGAAGAGATCCATCAAACTAAAAAAAAAAATGGAGTGTTAATTTTTCAGATTCAAAATATATTAACCTAGATAGAGTATGCACAACTCCATGAAGAGTAATTCACTTTTAATAGTAGAGTTAAAAGTAAGCGTAAAATTGGGTGGGCATTCAATGAAAAATTTAACTCTGCAGACTGATGATTAGTGGTGCCGTTTTTTTTTTTTTTTTTTTTTTTCTGTACTGAGACTTTTATCTCTGCGGTTGGAGCTGGATTACTCTCCAAAGAGTTGCAAATGCGCTGCCTATGTGAACGTAGGATGACTCCAGTCATATTGACACTCCAGTTTTTAATGTGAACCAATAACAGTGGTTATACCAATAAAAAAAAAAGCATTTCAGACTGCACCAATTTTCTGTTGTTTTTTTTATTTTACACTGCTCCCATTTGGTAAGAGTAAGCTTCAAAAGCTACAATGGTGCTGTAGATCTTCGAATTTTGTGCTTAGCAGGAATGAGTCTCTGCCATTTTTATAGCCTTGGTATCAAACCCGAGTTTGGTTGGTAGAGACTACGTTAGAAAGCCAAAGTATAAATGAGAAACTAAGGAGCATGTCGATGAGCATCACTAGTGTCAAGGCCATATAACCTCTCTATTCTTTTATCGTATTCATTTCCAGCTAATAATAATGAGTTGTTTTAAAGGTTAACTGGAAGTCGATTTGTTGGTATTGCTACAGGGAAAGAGTGGGTATCCCCCCCAAGTGTTTAATTTCCAATTTAATATTTCTACTACCTGATATATCAAAGAAAAAGCACAACACAGGCACAGGGCCAACAAAAAGAAAATGTCAACACACAAGATCAACTCATGGCTGACACATATCTTTCTCAGAGGAAGCAAAAATAATTCATTTGATTCAGTTCAAAGTGGTGGATGGTTGAGAAGGACAAAAAAGCCCTGTTCAGCTCCTAGTAGAACCAGATTTTTCCTCTTTTCTGAATAAATTGGAAGTTAAACTTATTTTCACAGAGGTGATGTTTTTTTTTTTCTTTTGCCAATACCACTTGACCAAAAAAAAATCATGTGTTTATCAACCAGGTCAACAGAGGGGAAAGCTTGTTATTTTCTCTGTTGTAGTTACATACTACTAAGGAACACAGTCAGGGCTTCCTCCATCTTTAAAAATTTTGGTTATGTCACACATTGCTTGGAAATCAAACCAGTTGGTGAGTTAATTCTCTCCAAACCAAAGTGGCGCACACAGAGGCTGTGGAAAAAAAACGCAATCCACTATACAGATAGGAAGCTGTAAACTAATATAATATCGCACTGCCGACAAGACTCAGGCCAAAACCGGACAGGAAGCGCGATAGGCTTGTTCAAATCCAATCTCTACTTGTATCAAAGCCAGGAGCGGCACCTCGAATATAAATGAAACCTTGCCAATCTACCCATCCCCTTATTCTAAATCATTCACCGTGTGCGGTGGTAGGGAAGGTGGCTGTCTGACATTAGGCTCCGGGGGAGGTGTGGAAACGTTGCATTGTTAGAAAGGCGACGCTGAGGAAGAGGAAGGTGCGGAGGAAGACGGAGACGGCTGCGGTTCTGGCTACGGGGGATATCAGGCCGAGCAGATTGTGTGGTCTGAGTAGCTATTAAAAGTGACAGGACGGAGGCCTTGGAGTTGGTGAGCTGCCTGATTACACCTCTCCTCCCCAGTCTCCCTATTGACTGTGGTTAGGATGTAGCTTTCCATTTCCTGCCGAAATAAATTAAAAGTCAGAAGTAATTTGCCTGATGAGGAGGGGGTTGTTCGGGGGGGTGGGTGCAGGTGTATTCTCATCCTTTTTTTTTAAGATATTTTTTTCCTCTCGCCGCGTGTGTGTTTGCGTGCGTGGATGCGTCCACATGTGCGCGTACCTTTTAAAGTTTCCAAATAAGAATTCTGGCCCAGTCTGGAAATCAATTGAACCCTTGGCTCTTTGATAAGGAAAGGGCTTATTTTCAGCCTGTGACAGTTTTGTGGCAGGAAGGTGGAAAAAAAAAAAAAAAGTAGGGATTTGATTAAAGGGGAGATAGTGAGAGATTGAGGTCTTGTTCTTGCCATAGTAAAGATCAAGGCATGCAATCATGTCTGCTACAATGCCGGCTATACCGCTGTGCCTCTTTCCCTCATTGCCTCGCTCTCTGTCTCAGACACACAACCACGCATTCTTCCTGACATTTCCTATTTTTTTATTTTTTAGAGGCATTTGATAAGTAAGAGAACTGATCTGCTCCGTCCAGGATCCTAGCTGGACGTGCAAATATCCCTGTTGGCTACACCTTGCTCCAACAAATTCTGAAAAAAGTCATATATCCTGTTCCCGTTCACAAACCCTGCTTTTTTTCACAACCCCTTCGGAAGCAAACAGTGCCGCCTACGCGGATGTGATTTTTTTGGGTAGTTTTGGGATAGATGCTTAGAGAGCACTTAAGTGAGGGGCAGAATGTGAATATTGTGATGTTAAACCGTTGAACTGCGACGCTTTCAACACTTAGCTGCATGACAGTGATGGCTGTATGTGGGTAGACTACTGCCACCGGGATAAATAGTGCATGATGCCACAAACAGTGACAAAAAAACAAAAAAAAACAAAAAGACATTGCAAGTCGAGCTCTGTGAAAGTGTATTAAAGAGAGACTTGAAGTGTCACTCAGCATTTTGAATTGAATTATGTGAGAGATAAAGCTGGTATAATTCTAAAACAGGTCAGCCCTTGAGGGAGTTGTTTTGCTAATATAATTAAATGCCTACAAAGCCTTTTGTTCTTTATTATTACGCTACTTTTCAAAGCAAGAACCTCTGCAAAACAATATGAGAGGAATTATTGAGTCACCTCTAATTTCTGGAAATTTGGCCTCCAAAGGGAACAACTTCCTTGGGATTATTTACTGTGGCGTCGAGCAACCATTCTCTAGGATTTTTGGGGGAAAGTTCCACAAACACCTGATATGTTCAAATCCAAAGAACTTTTTTCTTCAAAATTTTAAGCATTTAAACCTTCAGCTCAACCATCTTCTGTGTCCATGGCCTCAGCAGAAATGGAGGTAGAAGGGGGGGCTGTTTTTAAGGAAAGGAGAATAAGAATATAGGGGTTAGCTATGCCAACTGACTCTAGAACTGGACAATGGACCCACCTCAATATCATTAGCAGAATCATCTTTAAAGAAAACGAAACAAGAAAGCAGTCAACAGCCCGAGAAGAGCTTCGCGATGTCCTTCGAGATGCCTGGAGAACTATTTGTGAGGGACTACTTAAAGAAATTGGACCAGAGCCCTGGCTGTGTTGAAGAATGACGGCGCCCATGGCACACTTTCTGGCTCAAAATTCCTTTTCCATCAGTTGTAGACGCTCATTTCACTCGTGTCCTGCCAATTATGTAGATCAGAAATATGACTCAAGACTTAGACACAATACACCAAACAAGTTTTCCAGTTTATTTTATTTGAAACCAGTTTCAAGGCCAGTGAAATGCTCCACATCACCCTGCTTTGGGACATCGAATCTGTCCCAATAATTTCAATCTGAGAGGGTGCAAAGGTAAAAGAAAAGATCCACACGGGCATATGGGAGGCACAAATTCAACAAATATCAGGTGCAATGTGACCAAATAGCAGATGACTCAGTGTTGCACCATGTTTAGACGCTTGGCTTGACAAATTCAAATGGCAGACAGCCACTGATCATGCCAACCTCCACTGCACTGCCCCCCCCCCCCCCCCCCATCAGAAACACATCCACTCATGAGCAAACACAGATAAAGACACACACACTCGTCTGTTGTGAGCCAGTCTGGGAGAGAGAAGAGGCCTTGCTTGAAGTGCATTGCAGTCGAGGCGACAGCATAAGGCCCATTTCAGAATTGCGGGTACATTTCAAGTTTAGACAAAATATGATTTTTCTTTTATTTTTTTTTAGTAAAACCTTTTTCATTCCCATAGAGAATACTTTAAATGTAATACTTCCAGCATTTGCCAAGCTTAAACATGCAAGATTTAAAATATTTAATCTGAAAATCATCGTAGTAACAGTAAAATCTGTCAACTCTGTTGCAGACAAATTAGGGTAAATATTTATAGTTCTCAAATGTAATACATTTTAAAACCATGTCTTTCCTAAGATAACTTTTGTCTTTACATCCACTAATTCAACTTTAAGTTTTCTAAGATAAAGACTATTTTTTCAGGAGTAAAAACATTGACACATTTAATTGGAAAGTTACCAAAACAGTTTGCATTTTCTCTAAATACAGCTCCAAAAATGAATGAAATGCTTTGAAATTTCATGTAGTGAGAATGTTAGTTATGACACAGCTTCTGGTTTATTTGTCAACAATAATACATATTTTATTATATTTTTTTTTTAAACAAAACTTGGTGAAACAGAGTTGACGGTGATTTGAACAGAGTTGACATGAATAACAGAGTTGACAAACCATGTGTAAAAGGCCAAAAATTTTAACATTAAAACTTTTAAAATGTAGAAATATTTCATAGAACATCTGAATATCTTTAAATTCATCAATCTGAGCAATAACAACACAACAAAATAACAACTGTCACCCCCTTACTCCCTTGAAAAATTATTCACTGGCGATTTCAGCCCATATTTCTTTGTCTATTTCAAGATGGCGCCCTGTAACTTGGGTTGGTTGTGAGATGATTCTGACAACATCATCATGCTGTTGAGAAGATGCAAAATGAACAGCTTGAATCTCTGCTGACAATTTGCAAGCATAGTTTTCTGAAAAGTCAATGTGAATCAAACACTCATGAGATGTCATACTTTTCTTGAGCTCACGGTAGTAGTTGTATTGTGTTTTAATGTTGAAATGATGCCTTGTGAAGACTCTTAGCTGTTTCTGGAACATATCAATCATATCTCCTAGAGAACTCTCCATCTCCTTTTTCACAGTCATTCGGACTGGTTGTGATTCTTTCTGACTTTCTTTCTCATTTTCTTTGTTTTTCTTCCTCCTTTCTCCCAGTTCAGTTGTCCACTGAACAAATCTTACTGGAGCCTCAGCATCATACTCATGGTTGAGGTGGTAGACCTTGCTTCTGCATTTTGGACATCCGTCGTACATGCATTCTTTGCTTGCAGGATCACAGCACATTGAGTTGGCAATGACTTCCAAATCAGTTGTCTCAAGAAGTTGGAGTGTATTAAGCTTCTGCACAAGGAAGGATAGGTTTTCATGCACTTTACATAGACAGGTTTCTCTGTCAGATATGGATGGGTGAACAACCCAAAAAGGACGCATGCAGCAGAAAAGTGTGTATGACAGCTGACTTGATGGATATTCAAGAAGAAATTTTCGATGAAGATTTTTCAAGGTATCATTTAGAAACCTTTTCTGCATTTTTACTTTCCTCCTAGTTATGGTTTGTTTTTTTCCCGCAGTTAAGCGGCTGACATCATCTCTTAAGAAAAATTCATGTACCATATTTTGGAGCTTGCTTTGAGCTGATCGGTATATTCTTCTTTGAAAAGATAGTCCAGTTTGTTTCGTCTGACCACATCGCTTCCTTGAAAAACCAAGTACGATCTGTGTTGTTTTCTGTAGTTTGTAATGTTTAATGATCTTTCCTGATACAATTCGTGATATCATCTGTCGCACTCTCTCTTCTTTGTTGTCGTGGTATTTTTGTCTGATAGTACTCGTCAATGCATGATGAAAAAGGAGAGTTCTTTGAATCTCTGCAGGGACTTTATGTCTTCCTATCTGTTTCCGTGTTTTTGAGCGAGGGGATTCAGTCACACGCGACAGTCTCTGGAGGCGTTTCTGATATTTTCGGACAGCAGTCGTCTGCTTTTTCAGCAAAATATTTAATCTTTCAATTTCTCTGTATAATTTTGAGTTCTCCCGTTTTATTCTTTTCCGTCCTGACCGCCTTTGTCTGAAATGATGAAAATAAATTACTTACCAATTGAATTTAACATAGCCTGCCAGTATTCCTTGTATAAATGAGTTTTTAAATAAATCAATATTTATTAATATATATTTCATCATATATTACATACTATCATACACTCATTGACCTAACCACTCACAAATCTAACCTGGTTGTATGTAGTTCAGGGTCTGGTTCAGGACTTGGTGGTGGTGTTTCAAAAGTTCTCTGCCTTCTTGCTCTACACCTCTGCTGAGCCTCTCTCCAATACTTCCGCGTATGCCTCTGCTCCCTTTCACTCAGATTAGCCACTGTGCTGGTTAACCCGGCATTTCTCTTTTTCTTCCATCTCTCCCTGTCTTTTTCCAAATTTGCTGCCCTCCTTTCAGGGTCAGCATTTCGCCGTGCCCTGTATTGCCGTTGCCTTTCTGCTGCTGACACCTTCATCTTCACCTAACTAGAACAAAAATATTAACATTTTCTTGACCTGAAAAGCGATATCAGAAATCTTGCCTGTATAATAAAATTACCCAGAACCGACAATAAATGTATAAACTAAAGCAAAATGCTTAGAAGTGATTGGGAACATTTGACTCTGTTAGTCACCGTCAACTCTGTTATCATTAAAATTTGTGACCCATGTAACAGAGTTGACGATAACAGAGTTGACATTTTCCACCATTTTGTGCTTTAACTCCACATGCTATCTTAAAACCAGATACCACATAGCATGAATAAAACCATAATTTTAATAATTTTCATCATATAATTGTTTAAAAAAAATTATGGACAGATTCACAAGAATATCATAGTAACAGATTTGACATATAATTAATCTACTGTTGGTGTATTCTCAACATTTTGTAAAAATTAATGAGAGAGAAAGTTTAACATACCACAGCTCCCACCAAATCTTTTCTGCGAGAGGACGTGACATCACAGGGTACAGGTCACATGTTTTTATTCGAATGCTGTATGGTTTTTTATGTGGTTTTATAACAGAGATAACAGAGTTGACCAGATCATAGGGACAGATAAAAAATATATATTTTAATGTTGAAATCCCATGTATTACAGAAAATAAATACTCTGTGCAACTGATTGTATAAGTATTTGTAGAATTAGCACAAAAAAACTGCAAATTATACTGAATTATTTCATGTTAATTCAACATGAACGTGTGAAGCACAAGCTGAAGACAGTCAATAATTGGTGGGGTGGGAATCATTTAATGAATATTTTACATGTAAATTGTGCCTAAAATACACACCAAACATTATTATTGGTGAACATTCAATATAATTAGCAATATTAATTAAAACAGATCCAGTAAATACTTTTTTAGGGGGAAATAACCAAAGGTTTTTCAAGGAGACACGAAATGTACCCGCAATTCTGAAAGAACCCATAAATACCCAGAGGAGGGAGAAGGGAGAGGCGACCAGGGGATTCGAAAAGATGAAGGAGCAAAAGCATTCGGGCGCTTTTTACCTTTGTTCATTTTAGGTGTTGTTTATTCCTCTCATTTAAGCGCGCAAGAATGGCACTCATTGTTTTATTCTGCCATCGACGTCTCCCTTCTCACCGGTGACAGAGCCAATTTCATTCGACTTTGATTGTGGCTCCAGTGATCCTAGTTTGAAAAAAAACAAACCAGTCCTGTGTGTTTTTTTTGTGCTTTTTTTATACCAGAAAGAGAGAAACAAAAACGGGGTTCAGAGGACTGATTATTAGTCTCAGATACATTTTTAAAGTTTTAAGTAGATATGTTGAGTTTATAAACATAATTCAAGAAAAATGTCTAATTAAATCACTTAAAAAAAACATTAAGTCCTATTATACATAAAAAGAGTTAAAAATATTGACTGATATGACTCATGATGCTTGTCTGTGACCATTAGATTCGACTGAACGGCGCACTAAAAGAGTAAGAGAATGCAATATATACAAGTAACAGATTATTTAAGCAACACCCGATGATCTTACACCTCTTTTGAAAACTACCAAAAGAAAAAAACAGAACTAACCAAAATGCAGTAAAGAAAAATTGAAATAAATAAATAAATGAAGTGAGCTTCTATTAGAGATTTACTTTGATCTTTGGGAAAGTATTTGATCTCACATCATACCTGGCAGGTTGAAGGTCAGTCACAGTTTGTTTGGCAGCTCAGACTGGATACAGCGAAGAAGTCGGGTTAGGGTCTAATTTGTGAAGTTGTTCCATTTACTCTGAAAACTAAAGACACTCAAAAGGGAACAGAACAACAACATAGATATCATCCCCCCACCCCTGATGTCTATAGTAAGCATCCAACTATTCTCACTCATATTATCTAAATGCATATCAAAAGCAGTGATGGATCTTACTGAGAAATCATATTAATAATGAAGTCTCTTCTTAGCTTTCACCTATCACATTTTCCTGTTTGTATATCTCAACACATCTCACCTCCTCTCCTTATTTCTTAATCCATTTCAACACAGATGACAATGTATGAGGTCAAGAAGGAATACAAGGAGAGAGGAGTAAAATGAATAGGCATTGAGGCATCCACTCATTTAGTTTAAATGAATGGATGGATTTAGTTGGTGACAACTTTGAAAATAATCTTCAACATTTGTGGAATCTCCATGCGTGTGAATCCCAGAAACTGATAAATCCTCCAAACGGTTTTAGCCCTGATACACAAAGAGCTCAACCCTGTGGGAATTTGAATGAAAACATACAGTTTCCTGTGTTTCCTTCTGTGTCTTTACCAATTACGTGTTCCTCTGTCTTCCTGGCTAGCATGTCCTTGTCCACATGGACATGCTGGTCTATGTGGGCTATGTGGGTACTGAGTGGGCATGGGCTTGAACTGGGCACATTTTGGAGATGCCATGTGGTTTCAGTACATGGACCCTACACGTTAAGCCTATGTAGGATGGTTTTATGAGCCCCATAAGGGATGTAAGTGGGCCAAGTGGACATGATCTTAAACTGAGCAAATTTTTTAGGTCCGTTGTGGTTTCAGTTACATGGGCCCCACATGTGATGCCCACATAGACTGGTTAAACCGGTCCCATAAAGTATATACAGTATGTGGGCTAAGTCAGTCTAGGCTGGAAATTGGTAAAATGGGCATGGGCCCTACATGGAATATAAGTGGGCTGAGTGGGCATGGTATGGAACTGGGTAAAACCATATGGGGCCCATTTGAGGTCAGTCGTATCCCTCTTTGTGCCCACGTATGCAAAGGTATGGGGCCTACATGGGTCCTGTGCATCTCCCCCCACCGAAACCCAGTCATAACCTTATTGAAACCCATATGGGCAAACACAGGTGAGGCCACCAGGGAAACTGCAGACGAACCCACTTGGGACCTTTATCTACAGCCAAAATGTAAACTTTACTGGCCCCGCACGGACATGCTGGGTGGGTTCAGTGTTGTTTTTGTTTTATTGTGTTCAGCTTTGCTCTCCTCACCTGGATCATTATCATCATTTGTTTTTTTCCAACTATCTCAGATCCTGTGCTATTGTCGCTTGCCTTCTTTTTCCCTTAATGTCTCCTGCTCCATTTCCAGGTCTGCCTGTTGGTTTCAAGAGTTCTTGTTAGGTTCTAGGTTTTGGGTTATTGCTTTTCTCAAGATTAATTGTAGTTTTTATGCCTCTCTCTGCCTTGTATTTTGTTGTCTTTTACGACAAACCTCAGTTTTATTAACTCATTGACTGCCAGCCATTTTCAGAACAGAGAGTCGCTCACTGCCAGAGTTTTTTGAGAATTTTGACTGATTTTTCAAGAGCCACAGAATAGTTTGTGCTGTGACTATGTAAACGCCGAACACACCAAAAGAAAGAGGAGACTCTCTTCTATCATCAGGAAAAAAAATTTTGTTTCTACCTTATTCCGTTCTTCTTCGACGTGCGTCTCACCGGCGCCATTTCTCTCATAGCGAACCATTGCGTTTGTTTTTATTTGCTTACAATCTATGCTAATCTCCCATCAAAAGTGGCACAGCTACCTAGAGGGTAAATTTGTTAGTCCATACTCTGTCTAGAAGCCGATATTTACGGAAAAACTTTCGCCGATCTTCCCCCAAGCCACTCGCATTGAAAAAAATAAAAGACGTCTATAGACGTCTTTGGCAGTCAGCGGTTGGATTTGAAAAGACGTCTATAGACGTCTTTGGCAGCGAATGAGTTAAGGTTGTTGGTTTCCCTATATTTTTCCCGGCCTGAACTAAACCAAAGGGGTGTCAAACTCTGGTCCTCTTGGCCCGCTCTCCTACAGGTTTTCCTGTTTCAGCAAAGCTTAACAATGTCTTGAAAAAATCTCTCTCTCCCCCCCAGTTGCGACGCTGGCAAAAGCACTGTAAATCACTGACTTGCATGTGTCCCTTTTAAGACACCTGAGAAACAATATGTAGCTTTTTTTCCCTTTTTGAATACAATTCTGTAAATGTTTTTCACTTTTGTAACAGTGAACTATTTTGTTTCTCAATGTAGTCCAGATGGTGGAAACTAATGCCTTTTGTCTTTTTTGCGCGGCGATTGTGCATTTGAATTTTAAATCGCGACACACATTTTTTTTGCCAATTTTCACTCGGCCAGAGCGAGAGCGAGGAAGGAGGTGGGAAAAAGCGACAGAAGAGCGGCAGAAAGAGAGAGGCGAGACAAGGAGAGAAGAAAGAGAACCGTGTGCCAGAGGGAGTCTATCTCCTCTTCAGCGGGAGCTGTCAGCCGGTGCCGTCAGAGTGGCTATAAACAAAAAATGTTTCCCCCCCTTAACAAGCTCAACAGGACCTTCAGTGGGGAGACGACACAGAAAATGCTTACTCTCCAGGGGTGACAGTCACTGTCTGCCATCAATCAGTCAGGCTCGCTGCGCTACACCCGCAGACAATGCCTCAACAAGGGCACTACTCAGATTCATCACAGAGGTGAAAAAACCTCAACAAAAAGCCATGATGAAATATACACATCAGCACTGCAAGTCGTTTAATTTCACCGTGCTGTAGAGGGAAAATTATGCCGCAGGAAAACGCAGTGACATCATTTACAAAAAGGAGCCACATATTCAAAAGAGTTTTCTTTTTCTTTTTTTTTTTCTTTTAGGTGGCATCAGAATGGCACGTGTTAACTCGGTGACCCCCTGTCAGCGAGCATGGGTCGGTTCAGGATTTTCTAACTGCAAACATGCACCTACACATGGAGTGGTGTCGACACCGCATGCTTTGAAGCCCCTGTCAGGGGTTTGAAACGATGCTCTCTGTCATAGAAATCATTCGAAACACCTCTTTCAGAATGTCACAGCCCTGTTTTGGGGGCTTTGATCAAAGGCAACAATGTCAATTTTCAGGAGGAACTGCTGTGTAGTAACGTATGATGAAACTGTCAGAAAGTTGTTTCAACTCGCTCTTCGTCTTGAAATAGTCATCAGATTACCGCCTCCGCACACGCCGCCGTTTGTGTTTTGTACATTTTTGTTCGTGGTGGTTTACATGCATTGTCAGGGAAAAAAAAAAAAAAAAAAAGGTTAACATTTGTCTGATAAAACATTCGATATTACCGGGGATAATTTATACACTCAGAGGGCGGTTACTTCCTCTGATAAATGCTTGTTCTGATATTTGTCAAGATACCTTCCACTCCTGTTGCAAAACTCATATGAGCATGATGGGTGTAACATGTCTTGTAACTTGCAGTTAAAAAAGAGACCCAATTACGCCGGAAAAATGATTCGGATCTCCGAGTTATCTCTCCTGTCTTGAAGCAGTTTTCTTATTTTTTCTTTTTTTTTTTAGTCCTGAAGCCATGATGATGCTTTTTTTTTCCAGATGAGCTCATCCTTTATCACAAATGGATCCGATACTTAACTGTTTCATAGACACTTTTGTCATCTTTATCTCACCAAAGCACATGGTCACGGAGCTTATTTCAGACATTATGTGGCTTCTACTCGTGTGCATTTGCATATGTTTGCGCAAATAAGTTATTTTTTCTGTCAAAGAGATCAGTTTTGTTTGCGTCATCGGTCCTAGATTTGCGTCACAGCCCACATGAGTTTCTTTTTATTTTTGCGGAGCTTAATTTTGTCGTGCTATCTTCCCTTTATATCGAACATTATCATTCTGCCGTTATTTGAACGTGTCTAGATACAACAGGAGATGATGTCTGTAATTGCATCCTGTTTAATGTGGCTTCTATCTTAATTTCACAAGGTCTGGTTTCTTTCCGCCCGTGCATCACTGCTGCCTACTGCTCTTGAGCGATGACCAAAGTAAAAACACAATAACTAACTTGCTGATAAAGCAGCCTCAAGCACTTTCAGCCCGTGGTTCTTTTCTATCCAATTAATGCCTTGAAATGTTTAGGGTCACAAGATGACATAAAAGCTGCTTGGAGCCTCGCTTCCCCTCTGGAAAGCCTCCCTGGAGGACCTACCCAGATCCAGATCCAGCTGAGGTCTGAGGATCTGCTACCTTGCTGCCGAATAGTGAAATTTTCAAAAAGCGTGATGGCCGATCTCTATGCATCAGCGTTGGGCTGTTACCCCTTCGGAGACTGGTTGTCGGGTTGTCGCGCCTCCTGATAAATTGCAAGATGATATTGGAAAGAAATTGGAGAGCCACAAATTGAACAAATGAGTTTAATCTTGAAATGCACACAAGCAAAAAGATCACAGGGCCATGCTTTGGTCAGTTCACACAGTCAGGATTTTATGGTGAATGCAAGCAGAGAAAAAAGCAGGGAGGCCATTTAAGACAAATGAGAGAGTAGTTGAGTGCCCAGACAAAAGAGATAACTAAATGGAATATACCAAAGGAAAACTAATAACTAAAAACACTATCATACCCAAAACTTAGAATCAGGAGACAGGTGTGATCTGGAACCAATGGACGATACTAAGACAACTGAGAGAAGAAAGAAGATTCAAATAAAGTACCAAAAATTTTACAGGAACTGATCCAAGATATCAAAAAGTATGTGAACAAAGAAACTAATAATTGCTAATCAGGCTAAAGAAGAACTAATAATAAAATAAGAACGCACAAACCATCAGATTCTGAGAATTTACCTCATGAAATCACACATTCTGATAAAATGTTTCAAATGTTGCCCTATTTTCAGCTAATTTGATTTGTTTGTTCCACATTCCTTTACAGAATATATCTACTTTTCCATTGAGCTGTATTGTATACCGAGGCCCTTCCTTTTTATACTCCCTCTGTCAGAGGAAAAACAATTCTACACTGTAACAAGGCTGCAAACCTTAAATGGTCTCACCCTTGCACAAAGACACACACACACCTTCACATTTTATGAGGTCATCTGACAGAACGGCTGAAAAACAATTTACGACATAGATTGCGGATATCTCATTTGTGCACATGGATCGCACATTACGATGCACAACTGGGGAACACGTGAGCGAGTTTATCAACCGCGGATGTACATCCGTGGATGTGCCGATCAATGTCTTTATTTCTCGGATGTTATGATCGCTAACCGGAGACATTGAAACCTTTCTGAATTACAATCTCTGCCCGTTCATTAAGTTGTCACCCGTGCTGCACTTCTTTACGCTCCTCGCTCAACTGCATCCCATCCAGGCCACAGGATGTGAAGGAAAATACACCACAATTAAGCACAGTCCTCAGCTGGACTTTAATTAAGTTGACACAGCTTTAGCAGAAGCAGCTTGTCAGGGATAAAGACTGTTTATAGAGCTCAGGATCTCTTCAATGAACAGGTTGGCATGTCAATCCGAAAAACCTTCTTCTCGACGGTCAACAGCGTCCAGACTCCAAGCAAGAAATTTCAAACACCAGACTCCTTAAAAAGAATGCCCATATTGGAAAAGCAGACATTGGATGTAATTGTTACTTCCTGAAAACAAAATGACACCTTATTTTCACGGTGACTGGGTCGGTGACAGACAGTGGTTAGGACTCAAATGCCACCTTCTACAATATTGCTTTTTCAACCATTATATTGTCGATAAGCCATTGCCTTGTTGGTGCATTACAGAACCTACCTTGTACTATTAAGCAAGTTGTGGTTAATTTAACTCCTCCATCTGTTTGTCCAGGGAACATAATTTCAGAAGCATAGTGAAAAATCCACGTGGTCTTTTCCCAAACTAAGAGACAGTGTTTCTTAACTTCCGTTCACCGAAATCTTATTTTTTCTGACAGTTAACAGTGAAGAAAGAGACATTTTCCCATCTGCTACAGTGGGTTTGTTTTTTCTACCTCTACCTACAGCACATGCTGTGCTCTTCCTGTGATTCATCCTGGATGTCCACTCGTAGGAAGAGTAGCATCTGCACTGAATGTTCTCCCATTTTTTGTTGCGTCTTAGATTGCAAGGCATCCACATCTCTAAAAATGCTTATCAAAAAACAAAATGATTGTTCACTTTTATGTAACTTTTTGCTCCCAAAAGTTTGAAGCAAGGCTTAGATAAGCTAAATCCAAAACTTATCATTCTTATAAAGCAATGGGAAATCTCAGTCTTTATTCCACATTAGGTTTTAGTACAAAGCTTGTTTTATGCTTCAATGTATTCAAGCACAAAATGGTATTGATCGGTGTTCAGTGAAACCCCTTTTAAATAAAAATAAAGTACTGGATTTTTTGTTTTTTAAAAGAAACTGGGGGAAAAGAGATACAAAGTTAAGAGAGGCGTTAGCAGCAGTCTGATTTTTGATGGTTGATGATGCCAAATTAGATGATATGGCTTTTTTGTTTCCTTTTTTTTTCCTTTTAGCTAAAAAGAACATAATGAATGAAGTTCAGTATCAAAATGATTTTGATGCTGACTGAGAACATTTTCAAAGTCTCAAACAAAGTGTGGCATAAAGGAAGGGCTTCAGTATGATGCGTTTTAAGCAAAGTCCAAGCAGGACGTTTCCGCACATCTTACTTGACAGACATTTTGCCATCTGAGTCTATAGATCCAGACACTTAATGTGTCTGATATTGGGTTCCATGGAATATAATCCTCGGACCAGCTGACAAGGCAGTAAATCTGAACATGGGATGGCACCATCAACCAGCATAATTTCTAAACACATTCATCTCTTCAATACAGCAGTCGATAGTATAATAAGAGGGCTAGAGAGGCTAAATTAATGGCAGTAAATGTAACACCAGGCTACTCAAATCCAGAACAGTCAGCAGGAATTGATGCCACTGATGCCAAATTCATACCTCTTTAGTCTTTCACGGTTGGGCAGTGAAATGCTAAGATTCCACAAATGTCAGGCACAAATGATCTTTGTGAACTCTTGTGATTAAGTAACAAAAAGGTTCTGGTTATGTTTCCAGTATTATGCATGTATTCATGTATACATGCATGTATTCATGCCTACATGCATGAATTCATGTATTTTTTCTCTTTGAAAGGGGTATACATTTAGCTTTTTTTCAGGATAGAAGTATTAGTGCACTGACATTATGATGAAAATGGAGAAATCTTAGAGTAATCCCAGGGCATATTCTATTCACTCGCCTGATCAAGACGTTTAAGGGAAATGCTGTTACCCACTTGTTTCAGCAATGCCTTCATATGATATGTGAGCTGATTTAAAAGTAAGCTGTTTTTTGGCTGTCTTAAAAACAAAATGTTTGAGTTAGATTGTTGATTTTATGTAACTGGTTGCATACATGTCACATATGTTATCTGTATAGCGTTGCCTTATTTTCACCAGCAGAACTCAGTTGCAGGGAAACACAATTGGGGCACAATTACATTCCTTTACAGAGATAAAAAGTACAATTCATGTCCACCAATATGAAGATTTATACAATGTTGTAAGATGATTCACCACAAAAAGGTTGCACCAACCTCTCTATTCATACTCCCATTCATTTTTGTGGAAAACTATCAAGCAGAGCCACTAACTCATCTAGTTGTGAAACAGTTGATTCTTAACAAACATAAAAAAAAAATATTTTAAGAATATCTTTCAACGGGTGTACCCTGTTGGCAGAAACAACTAATAAGTATAACTTTTCAATGATTAAAGATGCAAAAGCATTGTTTTTCTCCTTCTTTTATATGTACAAGTTTCTCTAAATTGGCTGGTTTCACCAACATGTAACATATATTGAAATCATAAATGACACGATCCAACTTCTTATTCTGCTTTCAGCATAGTTTCTTAAATTTTTCTTTCTGCCTATTTTCTTGGTTGCTCTACGCTGAATAGCAATGCTGATTAGATTGCAAACTGCAATATATAATTTGCGTGAAAAACTGACAGGAATTGCACTTATTTCCCCAGTATATTATCGCCAAGCTTGACCATTCATGTGACTGAAACGTGTGCACCAGAGGAGGCCTGAAATGTTCCAAAGATAATCCGGATGTGAGAACATAAATGGTAGCCAGTACATCAGCAAAAGATTCAGGGGCATTTATTGTCTGTATATGTGTGTGTGTGGGTGTGTGTGTGTGTGATATCCTCTTTTCTACTGACCGGTCTGCAGCTTTATGCAGACTTCTCGCCGTCGCGGACATGTTCAGACACATGCGGTGTTGGTATCAACATGAGGAGCACTTTGCAATTTCTCCAGCATGTTGTAAAGAAAACAGAGAATTCCACTGTTTAATTTCGGGACCATGCACCATCTCCTGCGCACTCCAGACAGATCCTCAACAGCACTGCCTCCTACACATTTTCCCCGCTGTGAGAAGTGCATCTCCGGCAGAAAGCCTCCAGCTGCGAGGAACATGTGCTAAAAGCAACTGCAATAAATAAATAAATAAACGGATGAAATGATATAAAGCCCAGGCTGAATTTCTCACACATTTGCCTGGAAATCTGGATCGAATGTGAAGGGAGCTCACATGTCATTTCATGCAATGTGCATTCAATTATTCAATAAGTCTCCAATGTAGTGTTTCGGGAGTCCCGTTAAAAAAGGCAGAATATCGGTCCAAAAAAACTTGTGTCAATAATGACACTATAATGGTTAGACTAAAGGGAGAGTGTGAAGTTTCATTTTAAACATTTATGTGACAGCACTTTTGGGTTTAGTCCACGAGTTGTGTTTTTAATGTGAATTGGCTCATTCCAAATCAAACTTTTTCAAACAACTAATTGAGTGAGCATGTTTAACATAAGAGACAGGGTGTTCTCTTTTCTTATCCAGCAGAATAAGCCAATATCAATGTGCACAAAAGCAAAAACAAAAGTCAGGAACAACACCCACAGTGCAAAGAATGAGTTTACATTGAGAATATAGTACGCCTCTGGAATAATGCATGTTAACTGTGATATATCCCCCAATTAGGCATTGCAGAAATTTACATAAAGTAAAAAAAAAAACGAAAAAAAACAACAACTTCAATTAGCAACATGAGCAATGACTGTTGGCATTTGATTGGGAATGCAGGGGAAATACAGGGGACAATAAATATAATTTACAAGATGTTTAATTTTGCGTTGAGAAAATTGAATCCACCGGCAGCCTGAGATGTGCTGCGTGTTTGTGGGATGACACCGTGGTTGTTGATTGATTGGAGGAAACTAATCTGTATTTTGTTTTGCCCCGCATAACCCAGCCGATAACTCTTGGAAGGAGTCGAAGTGAAGAGAGCTGTGGCTGCTGTGAAAAGAGGCGCACAGGAAGAATTCCTCTATGTAATTTTGTACCCGTCCAACCCAATCAAGGCTAGCCCCGTGGTACGCGTATCCCCGTGGAATTTAGAGATTTATCATCTTTTATCCTCCACGGTTGGCCGTGTCCCAGTGTACGAGGAAATAATTTTAATTTCTCCTCTTGATGAGCTTCTACTCATGGGCAATTATCTCAGCACAATAGATGGTACCTTCGTGAACAATTCGGCTGCTACTGCTGTCCACGGGCAGAGGTGGAGAGAAATAAGGGGAAGAAAAACAGCTTACGAACCTCCCATTGCCAATAGAGCAATGACTAATTTGCATTATTACAAAACATAATGGCATCTGAGTTACAATGACAATGCACAAATGTATGGATTGTGTCTGGTCGTTTTTTTGTCGATGGGGCAGTAATAACGATCATAAGCACGGGCTTCGATAAATAACAGAAAAGCCTCGGACCACTTCACCCAAAACAAACCTGTCATTGACTGTGCTCTATTTCAGAGAACAAAGGTTGCACAGACATCAGATCACAAGGGAAAGAAGGCAAAAAAATGTGGTAATCATACACTAATAAATAAAGAAGAGCAAAAGAAAATTGCCATCTCTGTGGGCTCCTTCCGTACAACGTGACTTATTATACATCAGAGAAACTCAATCAATGTTAATGATTGCTTCAGAGTTCACAACATAGCTGAATTACAGAAGGAAAGCACACAAATTTGTCATATTTGATGCTGCTGTTCTCTGTACTGCCCAACACATGACTGTTCAGGGCAACACATCCTCAGTCATCAAGCGTGTCAAGGATCTGGTGTTTACTTCATCTGGACCCTTCTATAGTATGTTTGCATCTTTTCTCTCATTCATAAGTTGACTAGTTGTTCCGGCTAGTGAATAATCACATATTCTACCACGCAAGTAGGAATAATCTTATCATCCTGTATCAGCAGCAGCAGTTGTGCAGCGACTTGTATGCATTTATGCAACCGCAGCAAAATCAACACAATATTAAATGCAATTGTGGTTAACACATAGACCCATTGTTTACAGTCACTGTTTCTTTTGATATCCCACTAACAAGGTTTGAAATTTTGTGCGTAAAGATGTTATTTTGTGCGTAAAGATGTTATTTTGTGAATATACGTGAATCTACTATAATATCATTAAAAAAGAACAATGACCATGGAGGAGTTATGTGGGGGGACATTACAGGTTGCGTTTTGTTCCAAAGAGTGACTTAACTGTGCCCAATCAAACAAGTTCTTGTAAGCAAATTCATTGATGACTGAGATACAGTAGCTCACAAGCATGGAATGCTTACATCGACCGAAGCAAAACACCTTTTAGCCAAAAGCTCTGACTGTACTTTCCACATAAAAGATGAGCAAAGCCACTATTACTGTATACCCCCACATTGACATTGATTTTTTTTTATACAATGGCCCACTTTTACCTGTTCACACAGCACTTCTTTGTTTATACAACTTCCTTTTCTGCCAAATAAGTGTTTTTTTTCCAATCTATCATGCAGACTCTCTATTCATGGTACAATTGAGGCAACATAGGGATCTGTGCCTTGCCCAAGGATACTTTGATATGCTGACTTGAGTAGCCAGGGATCAAACCACCAACCCTCTGGGTGGCAGATACTGTAAGTGTTCTACTTCCTGAGACACAGCTACCCAGAGAAAACACACTGGGGACGGCTCAGGCTGAGAATTATCCCCGCTCTTAATAATGCATAGCCTTAAAGGTCCATTTTACGATAAAAATAAAAAAAATGAATAAAAAAGAGCACATGGCTTTCAGCCTAAAATAAAGAAAAACCAAAACTGAAAGTTAAACTCAACTTGCAGCCTGGAATACGACTCAAGAACAGTACTGTGTCAACAAAGCCACTTTCAACAACTAACAGGGTTTACTTTTTCAGACTTCTTTTGCATGTATTCCATCTCTAGAAGAAATTACAAGCACAACATGAACAAACATACAGCTGCATCAAGCTTTATACTGTAACATGGACACTGTAGCATACAAACAAATACAGACACAGGCATTAGAAACCTATTTACTGATGTGTTGGTGCCCAAATATATTGAGATAAATTACCCCCCCAAAGAAAGGAGTGTGGTGTCATTTCAGTCTTTTTGCATGTATCATTGAGGAAAAATTTGTGATAGAGTCCCCATCGATTAAGGAACAGTGATTAAATTCACACCTTCAAAGGAAGTGCATCACGGTTGTATATGTCATTTTGAAGCTCACAATATTGCTGCCTGGCTCCTGTAAATAGATGTTCTGCTTTAAAAATGTCATGTTTTGCCTGATTAATCTGAAAAATGGGCTGGGCAGATGGTCAAAAGTCCCAATTCTTGTGGTTAAAAGGCAATAGATTTCTAGCAGTGTAGATCTTCCTCAGAACAGGTCAGTTTTTTTAAAGTATGTAATACTCTGCTGAACATTTTTAACTATTTAAACTGCCTGTAAAACCCCCAGTATGAGCATTGTATATTCAACCTCATATTAACTGCCTCTTTTGGATGTCTAGTGTGTCACATTTAAGTTTTGGATCCTTTCACCTTATAATTTGCATGTGTCCTCTACTTCCTGATTTACAGCTGTCCCAGATCTCATAATTTGGATTATAGTGCACGCTCCAGAGCCACGCTGCCAAAGGACTGTGACACCTGTGTGAGTTCCATGTCTGCCTTCCAGGTGTTGTTCTATAAAAAGTAGTATTTTTTATTTATAGAGCCATTATAGACTGATCCAGGGACACTGGTTTGATGTCAAAGGAGCATATCATTATCCCGCTGTATGACAAAGCAGTTTGCCAAAGGGGACTGCAATTACATCGTTGTCTGTTTTTCAGTTGACTCCCGCCATGGGAATTACTGGTAATCATCCATGTAATGCGGTGCCACTCAGTTTCTGACAGCTGAGTGAAACCACAGTATTGTAGTTTTGTCCTTTCGATGTAAAATCAAATCTGAAAATCCCCATCTGTTACCACAGTTCGACATGCTCGACATTTTCTCTGTGACATGTATAGTGTTAGGAGTAAAAAAAAAAACAACAAGCAAGATAATAAAACCTAGATACTGTGGAAATTCCTATGGAAACGTCCCATTACGCCTGATCAATCAACAGTCACAATCAATTTTCTTCACTTTGGACATGCTGTCCGATCCGGGCTTTGAGTTGCCCAATTTGCCTACAAGGCATAAACATACAACGACTTTCTTATTCACACTCACTCTGTAACTTCACAATTTCTTTCCAAACCCACTCATCAGAAATATTAGTTGCTGATGAAAAAAGGACATCAAACTTTGTGCTTCAAGCTACATCAATGTAGTAGTAATCAATACAATTGCAATAGTAACCTTAGCGTGATAGCTACGAGCTTGTTAGTGGATGCTAACAACACCATGGTCTTTCTTCCCGAGTCATGATTGACCTGTATCGTTTCTGTTTTGCCATCGGAAAACCGTGTGATAGGTTTGGCAGGAGATTTTATGCTGAATGCCTTTCCTGCCTTTCCTGCCCCCGATTCCCCCACATTGTTACTAATATCAGTAACATAGTAATAATCATTCAATCTGAGAGCATTTGTGTATCAGCAGAGGATTCCCTGCATATTCATTGCAGGCTAGTCCTTGTCACACGTTCCTGTTAATCACTTAAAGTTTCTAGAATCTCTCTGAAAAAGCGAATATCTTACAGTTGAAGGCATCAGTGGGCGTTTGATGTGTTACTCCGACAATAATCTTAGTGTGACCCGAAACTAAAGCAAGGTAATCTGACAATACTGATGTTTTTTATTTTTAGATTTTTTTCTTGTTTGAAGGACCTCAGTAGAGTGTGTCGCCAACTAATTTTACCTACTGGAAGGTTGACGCAATGCTACAAATTGATAAGTAATACGTAAATTGCTATTGTTTTTGTGGAAATTTCAACCTCTTAGTCAGACTAGCTCAAAACCCTTTACAAATGCAGCCATTTTGGGTGTAAAGAAGCTTGTTTTACAGACACTGTGTCACCAAAGCCTTGCGCATACATGCTTTGGTTACAAAAGGTAGAAAAGGAAGGAAAGGAATACTCTGGTTTCATATTTCTTCAACATACAGTATATAGTGTCTTGGGGTGTCATCTTTGTGGAATACACGTTAAGGACAAAAGCGAAGCTGGTGCTTGTGTCTGCAGTGACACTTCATATAATTCAATAGTTTGGCGTCTACGCTCCGCGTTCTTTGCAACAACGCGCATCGTGAAATAGATACGAAGCCCACATAAATGTATGTTTTCCTGTAAATATTTAAACATGGTTTTCAGCAGTTGTGGTCTGCTATTACAGAGGTAGTCTCAGTTTCACAGTTCAACAGCACCCAGCCGTTTTCTGAAAAATTCCAATATTGCCTCAGCCTATGTAATGCAGGAAAGGTCATGAAGGGCAGTTGGGAAGTTCACCGTTTGACTTACAGGGGGCTCCCGCCTTGAGGAGAAGTGAGAGTGAGCTAGATTAATAAATAAGGGTGGAAAAGGGTGAACAGTGCTTGTGGGACTCCACTGGATATTGCTGAGGACCCGGCACACCTGCCCCCACTGTCAAGCACCAGGATACATGTTGCTTGGCATTTTACATCCAATTCTCTATTTCATCATACAGTAGATGTTGGAGTGGAGGGAAAGGATAAAGAAATGAATAAAATGTCATCCGCAGGTGGTCATCGGGGTACTCAGTCACCGACTTTTCCAAATTAAACAGTTAGGATTCAAAAGTCGCTCACCTCTCTAGAGTTTAACCAAAGTAAAACATTTGGATGCATAAAAGCGAGCATCAATTTCAAGTAATACACTGGGAAAAAAATGAATAATGTTGGTGGCCAAGGCAGGTGATATAAAAGATCTGGTATATCAAGTTGTGCACTTCAGGGAAAGACATGTTCATACCCAATATTCATTCGAAGAGTTTTACATCATTAAGAAAAATCAATAATCCAAACCTTTGACGGTGATTGTGTTTCACTTGGTTGTTATTTATGTCACACCTTACTTAATTGCATTTGTTACGAAAATTGCTGCATTTTCAGCTGCATCTCATTCGTCTAAAAATCTATCTAAAAGAGTTCCTCCAGCAGAATTGTTGGGACTAATGCAGGTGATGTCCATTTCCATTATCATACCGCATTTTCTTTGCTTGCATTATGATGAATAGAGCTACGGCTCAAAATAGAGAGAACTTTTGAAGCCCTTGTTTGATAAAATAAATAAATAAATAGACTTTAAAAAAGTACCTCAACTCTTAGAATGGGGATTTCTGCTATGCTTCTGCTGAACACCACCGATACACCAATAGTCTCAGAGATGTTAAGGTCAGCAGGTCTTTATGTTCGAAAGGATATTTCAAGAAGAGGTCAGACTGTTTGCTGAGTTGGGCCTCACAGATCATTTGTATGAAATGGAAGAACCAATGACTATAGAGGAGCTTTTATAGAGGAACAAAAGTTATTAGGGGAAGCTTCCTCATATGTTGTGCTGTTATTGGGGGAATGGCGGACCATGATCACTTTATGGCTGTTGAAACACAATATCAGTTTCTGAAATGCTTCTAGTCCAACCCAAACATGCTTTACTTTAACAGATTTAACGGATCTGGCTCATTGTGAATAGCCAGTTTTTCCGACTAATTCATTATCGAAGAGATATCAGAACTAGAAATGGACCTCCCATTCAACCTGCTTTATTTGTGTACTACATACTTTCATTTACCATCTATCTCTGATTTACAATTACACTCAATCTCAATTGTGCTGCTGAGAAATACTGAGCTGTTCTTCAATGTGTCATGGTTAACTCATTGACTGCCAGCCATTTTCAGAACAGAGAGTCGCTCACTGCCAGAGTTTTTTGAGAATTTTGACTGATTTTTCAAGAGCCACAGAATAGTTTGTGCTTTGACTATGTAAACACCGAACACACCAAAAGAAAGAGCAGACTCTCTTCTTTCATCAGGAAAAAAGATTTTGTTTCTACCTTATTCCGTTCTTCTTCGACGTGCGTCTCACCGGCGCCATTTCTCTCATAGCGAACCATTGCGTTTGTTTTTATTTGCTTACAATCTATGCTAATCTCCCATCAAAAGTGGCACAGCTACCTAGAGGGTCAATTTGTTACTACATACTCTGTCTAGAAGCCGATATTTACGGAAAAACCTTCGCCGATCGTCCCCCAAGCCACTCGCAATTGAAAAACATAAAAGACGTCTATAGACGTCTTTGGCAGCGAATGAGTTAAATGAGAACAAATAGGCTCTAATGCCCCCATTAACAATAAATAAAAGTTTAAGCTGTGTTTGCATGTGGAGGCTCAAGTGTAGCAACTAAAAAAGTCGTATTTCACTAAAGAGGGAGGTTATTTTCTGCCAAACGCTCAGCATTCTCTCTGAGGCTAAGCCTAACCCTAACCCTAACTCTAACCAAAAACCAGTCTCCTATTGGCCATTGCAAAGACTTATGGTATACTGGGATCCACCAGATCATTCAGTTTTGATAGATTTCTCTTTCAATTGTAGTAGTTTTGTTATGGTCTGCTTTATTCTATACGTAAAATGTATTACCTTTGTGTTACCCCTTTTTTAATTCAATAGCCTCTGTGTGGATAGATGTTACTATTTGCTGGAATGGACTCCGCTGACAAAGGAAGTAGTGGGCAAGAAGGGGCAGGGTGCATTTTTACAAATCTCTTGGAAAATTTAAGAGTCGAATCCAAGAAAACACCCTGCATCTCCAGCAAAAGATTTAGCAGCCAAATCTATCTACCAGGCTGTCAAAGGATAGCGAAGTAATAAATGTAGATCATGACCGGGACACCAACAGTTTAGAAGGTGTGGTTTCATAATATTCCCTTGGTGAGACAGCGGCATTGAGAAGTTAGGCCCTCGTGCGAGCTGCACTTGAACACATACCACTTCCAGGCCAACTTCAAGCCGAGTAAGGAGCAATCTGACAACTTGTTAGGGGGAGTCGCAGTGAGACACAGAAGTGGGACTCAACTTAGGGCGGCCAATCAACACATTCTTTTCTGATTGAGCATGTTGCGGTGTAGTCACAAAGCACCCAGCCCAAATTGAAGCCATTCTGACTTCGGCACAGAGAACATGGACAGCTTCCCTGACCTTGCATCGCCTTTAAAGGGAAAAGTGAAAGCAGACCAATGAAGCGCTATACAAATAAACAATTATTGTGGAGCGCAAACGTGTCACAGCACTGTCCCAGAATGCCTTGTTTGCATATTACGATGGCAACAATAAAATTAAATTAACATTTTCAAGAATACAATTATTTCATGTGTACATATTAATAGTAGGGTATACTCACTGTGTAGTCAAGTCTTTAAGATTTTATTTGGTTTGATTAGCATTGGTAAACTTAACTGAATGAAAATTTAGCATAGCTACATGTTCCTCAGGGATGCTGCAATTGGACTGAGCTTAACATGTTCAGCCTGGAAGAATAGGGGAGACTGAAGATGTTTCCACATACTCAAGTTCCTTAGAGAAAGACGTTGCAATGCATCCACATTGGTAGCTGTTGGTGGGTATGATATGATTAGAAATCACTGTGTAGAAATGAGGAACATATGACAAAGCACTTGCATGTAGGGGAAGGCCAAAAGGCGATATCGAGGATTAACTTTATAAATTAAGACAATTACGGAACAATTTAGTGATGTAATCATTGATGTGCCTTGATGCTGGAAATAATGCTGATTATCTTTGTGCGTGTTCACCGGATAGCCATTTTCTTTAAATGCTCCATTTGTTATCCATCTTTTCGCCATTTTGACAGTATTCCGTAATGTTGTGGACAACATCATGCATTCTTTGAATTTGCAGAGACTGAATATATTTAAAGAGTAAATCCAGCAAGTCTTTGACAAAGGACACAGAGGTTTGTACAGTTGGAAGAGAGGTCTGTTGTACACTCAGAGATTCTATTTAGGCAGCTGCCAGTGAGGAGAAGATTTAATATACCAGGCACAGAAACTCAATTCACACAGCAGGCTTTGAGTTTCTGCTTACATCTGATAGTTCTGAAATACTCTTCATATCATATTAAAGTTGTCACATAGGGTTTGGAGTAACTCAAAGGATCTCCACAACTAGTTGGGCTGTTAAATTAGACAGAATGGTCATAGTGACACTCCATCATAGTATCTATTTATTACACTGCAAACATTAAAATGCTGATCAAAAATGTGATGAATTATCAATATTATTGTTAATTAATCAATGATCATCATCATTATCATTTGGGTGTCCAGTTAAAAGAAAAAAGTCTTTCTCATCATCATTATTTCTATTGCAATCGTTGTTGATGTTATTGTACTTATACATATCTGCCCATATAGTTTTCAAATTTTGTGATACTGAGATGTATTTTTTAGGATAAAACCCCTGTCGAACGCAACACTTTGGGGCATTTTTAAGATGTAAAAAACTCATCACAAAACTAAAGATGTTTCAACATCAATTTCTTATGAATATTATTACTTTTTTACTTAACTAAATTACTGACCCAAAGTCCCTCTTTCAGTATTGTTTTATGCAAACAGTTTTGTAGCTTCATGTCATGACCCGGACCAAAGGCTGTAAGAACTTATCACACGACTGGATTGACGCATCGCACAACCAACAGTCACAATGCTACATTTTTAAATCATTGTCTCGTACATATTTTAGTCTTTTAGGGGCCATTGCTGCTTTTGTTCAAATCAGAAAATTCCGAACAGCTCAGCATTACACAGACCAGTAGTATCAGATAGGTCTTAATTAGGGGTTCCACCAGCATGTTTGCGAATATGACGTTCCTCTGTTTGATCAGGATTATTGTTATTTCTCCGTCTGCGCTGTATAGATTGTGTGGTTGAAGCGCTGTGAGAATTTATTTCTGTTACATAATAGGAATACTGTTTGATCGATTCATTGTAATGCTTATAAAGCTCATAGCTGAACAAGATTATTACAATAACACGGTCATCCCTGTTCTTTATTAGAGATTAAAATACTACTTACGGGGTTATCATTGTTTTCACTCCCTCTTAGATACGGTCTCTGTCGATCCGTTCAATTTAGTTTGAGACTCGCTTGAAGATCATTCTTTCTTGTGTCAAATTGCTCGACTGGATTTTTGACAATTTCACATCTAATTCATGCAGCTTACTCAAACGTTTCTTTGTCTTTCCCCCAAGGCGAAGCACATTATGAAGAATATATAAAAATGGAATCATGCTTATTTAATTTATTTCCAAAATATATTAGATTTTTTATCTTGCCTGTTTCTCTGTTCGAGAAAAACGGCAGTAATGATGTCCTTTTCAGGTGAGGATATCCTTAAAAGTCCTTTTCAGACACAGAGCCCTGACAGATCTAATTAAAATTGTGCTTCTTTAATAATCATGATCCAATTATCCTTCTTCTTGATGGCAGATGGTAAACATTCACTTTGTGATGCTTTGCCTCAATATGTTTCATTTATTTATTTATCTATTTTTGCTTACAATAAATGCCACGCTGTCATAAAGAGCGTTACCAGCTTGCAAAACATACGTGGTTAACACCGGTTTTACTCTCTGTGTAAAGTGTAAGGTGTTTCAGTGAAAATATAATTTGTGTGACCAATCATAAGGCTGACATGACCCCAGAGTACTTAGAAAAAAAGAAAAAGTTGGCAGCTGGGGGAGGGGCACCGAAATTGGGCAGCTGGAGACGCGCTTACTCTTTAGCCCTGCTCACTCTCCCTTTCAAATGGGAACTTAATGATTTATAGATGTTTGCTTTAAAAAGTCATTGGCATTAATCCCATGGCTCATTAACCATTTAATTAAAATTAAATTCAGTGTTAGGACTAAAGCAGATTGAGAGTATTTCCTCCTGGTGGGAGGCTCTTGAATCACCTCATTTTCGGAAACGCCTCGTGCGCCAACACACAAGCGCTCGTGGAGGCGCAAACGAGAACAAAGTCAAAAGGAGAATGATCACAGCTCAAATCTCAGTTGCAACTGAGAATAAATCCCTCCTTTTTTTTTTTTTTTACATTTTGTTGGCGTACATCTGAACTGATTTTATATAACGTATTGACCTGAACAGCGAGTAACTTGAAGTAATGAAGCGCATCTCACTGAATATTTATTTTAAAAGGCAGAGGGAGGGAGTGGTGTTGGTGTATCCTCATCAGCAGCATCTTAAGTGCACAGAAGCTTCAAGTGGTAAGCAGGTGAGTCATGACCTGGATATAGAGTAGTGTATTTTGCACTTTTTGGTAATTAGTTGTATAAACATGCATTTCAACCATAACACAGCGTGAGCCACAACACTGACTTGCATTTTTTATTTGTTGGAGGGTAACTGACACTATCTGTTTTTTTTAGATTTGCATAGTGAAGATGTTTTTAGCCAGTCTAATCCTATCAGTAATTGTAAAAAAAAGCTGCTATCAACTCTACATTATTTGCAGTGTTTGAGCTGGAAAATTATATTTTTGCAAGGCAGTTGTTTCCTCCATGGACTTTTCATACAGGATGTTTTTTTGATTATGATTTCAAATTGGTCATGGTTTGGGATAAAATACATAGCATCATTTGGACCATTTTTACCTTTTACATGCCGTTCTCACAACAAATAGATATAGCAGATTCTTGTATAAATAATTAGCGTGTGTAAAATGCCACTTTGGAACTTTTTTTGCTTTGCAACAATATCTTTATTTTCAAACATAACACATACATACTGTACGGCCACTGGGAATCCAAACATCTGTCCCTGACTGTACAGAACCAAGCAATTACAGTAATTGTCCAGGGCAGAAATTGTTTAAAATTCCTTCTCGTTCTCTCTCCATTTGGCCTTTTCCTGCACTGCATTCAAACCTATTCAACTCACCTGGATTAAAGGTCTTATTCAAGACCTAATTCAGGTCTTTGAAATTTTAAGTGAGCCTTTTAGCAGCTCCCCTGTTGTTACACAGCATATGAAAGGGCACAACATCCAAAAACATTTCCAAATTGAGGAATATGCTATTAAACTAGAGGGATAGAAATGTATGACAGGGGGAAAATAGAATTGTACAGTCGTGTAAAGCAAATCTGAATTGAATTCTTGGCATAATAACACGATGTCACTCTTGCTGCCATGCGAGCAGATTTTTTTTTTATTCTTTAACCGACAAATGCTCGCAAGAAAGAGATAGTTTGATAACCCTCACATTCAGCCTGAGCGTAATTACTACTCTGTCAGTGTCGGGTTAAGGTGGGTGTTCTACATGTCACCATTAAGGGGTTCTTAGTGTCTGTAATGTGTCTGTTAAAAATACATAGCATGTTAATACACTTAACAATTAAAGTATCAATCATTTTGCCACTGAAATTTGCAGGAATTAATTTACAAATAGGCATCACATCTACCTTGCTGCACCAGGGTTGTTGTTCAGAAAGAAGAGCAGTTTTCTGTCAATCTGAAGCTTGGTGGTTTGACTCCCGACTTTGCCAGACCACAAAGAGTCCTTTGTCAAGAGACTGAACGCTGCCATGAGTGAGTATGCGAATAGGTCAATGCGAGTTGTCGCTTAAAAGTGCACCGAGTGGTACAACCAGACTAGAGAAGCATAACATAAGTGCAGTCCATTTACGGGACAATAGCCTGAAGTAGGCAGAGCAGCCATAAACTGATTCAGTTCGACTCTTATCCTTTCTCTCCACATTTTTGGTCGTGTATGTGTTAGCTACCAAACAATATGGCCTGGCCTTTAAGAGTATTCTCTTCAGATCCTAATATTTACATGAGACCTTGTAACTGCTCAATATATATATATATATATATATTTTTTTTTTAAGTTTGCCATAGAAACACAGAATTTCACATCAATCTTGACTACAATGGTGGCACATTAACAGGTAACAATTCATCAGATGCTGCACCCAAAGCAAGAGCCCTGTGTGGTACCAAAATTGCTTTATAAATGGCCCTATGTTACCCAATATGTGGTTTTCATTGCTTGTTTCAATGGAGTGGAATGAACTTGGTGGGAGGATGGGAGTAAAAAAGCAAAGATTGATTGCAACACTCATTGTGGTAATCCAATCTCAGCCATTTTCCCATGCAGGTTTTTTGTGGCATTTAAAATAGCAACACGGTTATGGATGGTGCACACATACTATGCACGAACAGCGAAATGCACAAAGGAAAGTACTACGCAGGACAAGATGCAGGCTTAAAGTGCTGGGAAATGAAAATGGGTCAAAGGGATTAATTCATGTCCAGAAATACACTTTTGAGAGTGTATTTGTTGGCCACCTATGTAAAGTGAGATACGATAGTCCATTTAGGTTATTTGATCATCTTCTCCACATACTGTATGAGCAACATCTAATAGTTCAGAAGTCAGACGCTGTCCACACATGTTCAAATGCTCGCTCTTTTGCCTGCACCACAAAACCTCAGCTTCTTATTGAAAATTAAGTTAAATATGAAACTCTTTTCGTGGCCAACCATCTGAGATATATCTAGAAGACTGTTTAACTATTAAGCTCAAAATCGTGAGGCAGAGGACAAGGCAAATTCTTCTTAGTGGTAGCCTAAATGCATTTTGCAGTGAGAGATGGCAGCCAAGTTTGCCAGAATCAAAAAGTTCAAACAGCTTATGTCTAAGATGAAAAAAAGCAATGGCATGGCCTGCAGGTGCCGTAGCACCATGTGAGAAATGTTTTTTCTGTGTTGAAGACAACATATTCTAGTCTGTTAACTATAAAACAAAATTTAAAAGAGAATATCGGTAGTAAAATTACACTAAAACATAATAGCATACTGTTGAACAAATCACAAACTTTTTTAAACGAGCATATCAATCGGACTCATTTAGATTGGACTGTATTTTTCAAAGTTTATTGACCTGGCGCTGCGTAAATAAAAACTGACTTGAAAACAACACTATTTTTTGACCAGTGAAGAAAAGCTTAAGGCTGGATTCATCCATAACTGAGTGCAGTTTAGTGTGCATCAGGTTCTTTGTTGACGTTCTTAACTTTTACAATCTGAGTTATGCCTGCTATTTCCCACATCTATCCGTACTATAAAACACAAATTTTAACGCATCAAAATCCCTTCTTATAGCTACACTAAAAAAAATGTAATCACTTGATAAATAAATCACAAAAACAAGAAACAAATATCTCATTCAAAACAGAAAAAGATAACAAATCAGGTGCTGAAATATATAATATATATATATATATATACTGTATATATAATATAGGGTGGCACGGTGGTGTGGTGGTTAGCACTGTCGCCTCCCAGCAAGAGGGTTCTGGGTTCGAATCCCGGGGGAACCAGGACCCTTCTGGGTGGAGTTTGCATGTTCTCCCTGTGTCTGCGTGGGTTCTCTCCGGGTTCTCCGGCTTCCTCCCACAGTCCAAAAACCTGCATGTTAGGTTGATTGGCGATTGGGGAAATTGCCCTTAGGAGTGAATGTGAATGTGAGTGGTTGTTTGTCCTTGTATGTCCTGTGTGTGGCCCTGCGATGGACTGGCGGACTGTCCAGGGTGTACCCTGCCTCTCGCCCGTTGACCACTGGGATAGGCTCCAGTTCCCCCCGCGACCCCAACAGGGAATAAGCGGTATTGATAATGGATGGATGGATATATAATATAAGTTTTAAAAAAAATCGCCTTCAATTTGATGGCAGCAAAGCCTATTTCCTCTCAATAACAACCAATAGCCTCCTTGTCCTCAATGTCCAAACAGCTGTAGCCATATTGACAAGACAACAAATGCAGAAAAAAAAATAAAACTGAAATTTCCTAGCTCAAAGTAAGGTTCTTTTACTCTAAATAGGTGAAAGACAATCCAAACAGCCCACCATCTGGGATATGTATGTGGCTAATGTCTGGTTAGACAGCTAATTAGCTCACTGCACTGCACTGCAGGTATGCTCCTTGCCCTTCAAACACGCAGTTTGTCTTTAGCTTGTAACCTACAGTTCCGCACGCCCCTGCTAGGCTCACCCTACCAGTTGCTGTCAATCAAAAACAATTTGTCTTTGAATTTGATAAGTAAAACCTGCGCCGTGACAACCTGTTACATCGTTACGCAAGCTACTGACGCTGGGAGGCGGAATCGCGAGAACCGACAGCCATGTGACAGCCCTTTTATTCCTCATCGGGCCAATCATCGTATTTGTGAATTCTAAATATTTGCTTTTGTTTGACATGGAGGTAAAGCCTTTGAATAATGCAGATGAGAGAGACACATTAGCATACGGAAATGAATGATGTGGCTGCAGGTTGAGGCTGATGCAAGTGTGTGTGTGATGCAATGCAATGCCTGGTTGGGTGTTGATGTCTGCAAACAATGCTCAAAGTGTGCACCCCCTCTAAAAAAAAAAAAAAGAAAATGGCAATCTCTCCTTGTCGTTTGGACAGACAGTAACAGAGCTGCCGGTGGGTTATGACTTTTTCCCACTAATGTCTTTGCTAAACTCTGGCTGAAGGCCAGCGGGAAGAGGCACACTGGCAGACGGCACCACATCAATATCCCAACTAGCCACTAGAGCCTGACTCAAACGATCGGGGAGTTTAAAGGCAGCAGCTGGTGAGTTGATATGGGGCTCCCTGCATTCTGCTAAGGGGCTTTAGATTCATTTAAATGATAGAGATTAGTTTTAAGTGCTACACACCTTAATTGGGGCTGAGAGCACGGAAGTAAGACGATATAGTGTAGAAGAGACGAACCTGAAAAGATTTATCTCGTCTCTTTGTCTTTCTTTGACTTCGCTCGTGCTTATTACGCGCGCGCAAAGAAAACATCTCAAGGACACGATCTTCCACCTTGCCGTCAAAGGCGGGAACAAAGAGAAGCGAAGATTTCAAAGTGATCTGGTGGTTATTCTCTCAAAGAGAAAGCATTTTGTGGTTACAGCCCAACCATGCCCCCCACCCCCCCGAAACACACACACACATACACACACACACCCTCCTTTGTCTGTCTCTCAAAGGCTTCATTGGAATTCTTCCCTTGCTCGGTTTCACTCGTCTCTCACTCTAGTTGCCCAAGAGGTGTTGCTAGTTCCCCGAGGACCCTGCTGGCTCACCGTCAGAGGCCCTTTGAGCTGCCAAGTCAGCTGAGGCCATTGGTCCCCCCACTGTGTGTTCCCGCGTGGAGGCTGCTGGGATGCTGGCGCAGGCCCATTGATTTACCGCCTTCGGCTAGGACACTCTCCAAGGAGCTCTCATTCTGGCCAGGGTATCATTTATTCGGGACACATTTGGCAATGCCAGCATCTTGGCCCCGTTTGAAATGCGCAAGATGAATTAAATGAAGGGTATCAAAGATGTGTCAACCGTGATTTTTTTTTTCTTTCTTTCTTTTTAAACAATCGCGTAGAGGGTAGGGAGGGTCGGTGAACTAAATGAACTGTCCCCCATACAGCACAGCTCCGTGTTAATGACATAGAAAACATCCTGGTTCGACAAAACACGACACGAATAAGACGGTTTCAGCCGTGAACGCGTTCCTCGGTAATCCAATAAAGTTACATGTGACATTTCATCATTTTATTTTTCAGCGCACCTATTTTGCTTCTGATCAGGCAGGATTCAAAAGTGCCACCTTTTGTCTGTCACAAGAAAGCAGCGGTGTGCTTGCTGTGTGACTGTGCATCATTCTTACTTCAGACTTTGTCTGGTGGGCACTGAGCGACAGCCCAGGCAGGCACACAAAGACGTGCCTCTCCTCCCGTGTTTTTTTCTAGGTGAAATTTTTCAGGTTGATACCTATAGACAGGGGAAATGTGAAAGCAGTCATTGAGTGGCAGCATTTTGTTTTGCATTTGTCTCCAAACAGATGCATAGCTGTCATTCAAGGTCCCATTGAAGATTGCTATCAAATGTAATCGCTTCAAAGCTTATTCCCATGGATGCCCGCTTACAGATACTGCTTTTTCAGGTGTCTGTCAAAGGGATGTTGCAGAGGGGCATGCAGCAAAGCTTCAAATATATGAATTTAAATACAGAGGGGGCACAGCCATTATTATTCACATCAGGCACTCCTAAAGCAACACAATACATTGAGTTCCATTTTGTTTAGTTTTTTGCTGTATTGCTCTGTGATTAAAGTAAAGTCACTTTTGTATGACCAGTTTATACATTCCACAATGTAACATCGAAGAAATGATGTAAATTGTGAGTTTTTATTGTTAAGGATATGTTTTTTAGCAGATGAAGAACCGAGGCAAGTTTGTGCGCTAGCCTTCATCTGGCAAAAGTCTTCCATTTTCCCATCTCTCATCAGGCCTGCTTGGCCAAGCGTTTTAAATTTTTGTACGGCAAATTGTCTCAGAAAAATCAATTAAATCTGACCCTAGAGTTCTACTTCATAATTTTTGGAATCAATCAGCCCATGGCTTAGTATGGATTTGCAATAGTACACCCCTCACTCCTCTTAGGAGGAATCACAGCCTTTCAATCACACTCGGTAGTCACCTTGGGGCTACAAAAATGTCGGCTGTGAGCTTTTGCCATTTAAAAACCATCACGTTGTTCTTTCATTGAAAGGATGCAGGAAAAGAAAATTGTTTTAACTGCGTGGACAGCATATAAAGCCATACTGATACTGGTGTGCGATGTGAAATGCCCGATAACAGCAGAAAATGACAGTTGTTTTTTTTTTTTTTTATTCTTTTATATTCATGCAAGACAAATGAACTTAAGGAGACAGTAGATGGCAATCAGAGGAAAAAGCAGCAATCCCCTTGCTGATCCTCAAAGTAATTCCCTCATTTGATATTAAGGCTGATTTTTTTTCTTTTTTCTTTTGCTAAATCAGACGTGTTGGAGACAAGAAATGAGAGAGGTTGTGAATTTATTTAATGGCTTAAAAGATAACGTGTGGGTTGAGGTGCATTTCAGTTCCACCAATACAAGACATCACAAAGTCATAGACTTTAGTTGATTACATGTTGATGAACCGTGCTTTGAAATCTTATATGATATTGAGTTTCTAACGATCCTCTGTGTAGGAAACATGTATCTCTATTACCAAGTGCAATGAAATACATACAGTATTAATAACAAACACACCACCTTGGATACTCCATTTAATTGTTTCCAACCTTGTGTAAAATCACTGGATGTGTTTGTAAGTGTAGCCTGTTTGTGCACTGGTAACACTGAGGACAGAGGACGGTTGGGGTTAAACGAAATTTTGAAGGAAGTTAGCCATTATCCCCCCAAAATGGGCCACCGTCTATACTCCAGTCCAACACTTGTGAAACATATATTCATATACCTGCAAATAGATACACCTGCAAGTATCATTTAGTTAAGAGCCTTCAGTCTTTCCTTCAAGTAAGGTTATAAGTACATTACACCACTTAGAGAAAAATTAAACCGAAAAGGATGCTACTGTTATTGCCATCACAAAAAAAATAAAATAAACTGAGCTTATCTGGTATCTGAGGAGGGAGTCCAGTTTGAAACCCCTCTTGTAAACCTTTCTAAAAATGTCTCCTGCATAATTAGCTGACTGTTTCCATTTAAATTACTCTTCTTTTTAAAGGTACAACATCCTAATAAAGTGTTTTTTCAATCAAAAACATTTCTGTGTGCAGTCAAGTTATCTAAATATCAAATGCTTCACATCTATTCCAGTTTCAACAATGTCATAACAAGAAGTTAGCTTCGTGAAGACGAGCTGTTTCGAGTTGGTGACCCCCAAATCTCTTTTTAGGTTAGGGACTTGGAAGTCACTTACAACAACAGATCCTCTCGAAGACAATGTGCGTTGGCAGTGTGGGTTGCATGCATATGTATGAGCGGACAGGGTAGATCCTTGGGGTTGACTGGAGTAAACAAGTCATTCCAAGCTAACGGCTACTCTTCCCTTCTAGAGGACACAGGCAGCTACGCCACAAACTCCCGCATCAATGCCAAGACATCTCACGCACCGCTCAAAGATGACATGTTAATGTTTCACACCACATATCATTGTCACATCATGTGTCCCCGCTGGTGACAGGCTTTATGAGCACAGCTACCCGGCAGCCCTTAAGTTGGCTCAGTCCATGTGACCATTTGCTGCAGATGCTGCTGTAGAAATAACAGAGATGTATTCACAAGTGTGTAGAGTGAAGCCTGCACTTGACTGTATCTTGATATATGCGGTTGTCGATTTACAGTAGGAGTACATAACACTTTGGTTTCTTGGGTGAGCCAACGGCTCAAGAATAAATAAAAAGCCTGATTGTTTGAGATGTTTGGTGCGCCCTCAAGGCCATTGCAGTTCACTCGTCGTGTCAGCTCATACCGAGTTTCATCATGATGTAAATCAGTGAGGTCCCATCAAAAAATATATACTAGAGGCAAAGTTCAGTCGTTTATTTGATCACAGAATGACAGCATGGACATACGGCTTATTAAAACGGGGCAGAATTGTCCGGAAAAGTTTGTCAAGTTCACCCTAAACTGGAAAGCCGAACTTCGGCGTGATCCCAGGTGCTCAGCGCCGAATGGATTATTGCCTGGTTTGAGGTCAGATATGATACCTTATTAGCTCATGAAAGAGCGGGACAGAGTGCCAAACCATTGTTCTCCATACTGAGATGAAAGGCTAGCTGGCTAATGAACATCTGCCAGCCGGCATAAGGACCCCAGCAGACACACAAAACCTTGAATTGACCATTGCTGAGAGCAGCTGCTCAGATCACAAAGATTTTGATGTAAATGTGGACTGAAGGCCCACCGTTGAGCAGCTGTAATAGCCATGGACCAGGACTGGAGAGAAGGCATACTTCTCTTCTATTATGCATGTCTGAAATGCCAAAGTTTATCAGCCCAACCTATCAGACTTCAGAGCAGAGTTCACTTTGAATTGGGATAATGGAACAAGGACGATGCAGATTTCAAAGATATATAGATATTCACTATGACCTTTTCAGGATATGAGAAATTCTGCCTGATTTTTATTACCCGATACTCCTTTTGAACTTCAACAGTTTTGATGAAATTTTGGGAATGTTTGATGATTTCTGAACGATGTCAGGCATGGCCCTGGTACATGCCATCTATGAGCACATAAGAGTTGTGCCACTCATCACAAACGTAGCCAATAGATTGTATCAATATATTAGAAGTTTTTTTTATTAATCTTGCTGATATCTCTTCATTAGTTTTTTTTTTACAAACTAAAATCTCTGGGATAATTTCAAATAATGACACTATAGGCTCTCTCGTGTTTAGGTGTTTGAAGTTAAACACTGAAGATAAAAATTATTCCCACATCCATGCCACTTTGTTGTTGAGGGGCTCAGATCTTTTCAACTTAAGCTTTGAGCAATAATATTCTGCTTCCCCTGCTGTGTCCACGCTCACATTTAAATCATAGCTGCAATACTGCTTAAGAACTACACCATAATTCACATACTATAGGTAATTTAAGGGCAAGTGTTTTGTGTTTGCATGACGGCTAAGCACCATCGTGTCATTTTCACATTTGGAAAAAAAACGGAAATTCTTATGTCACTGTCATTTAATCCAATGACTTTGTTGAAAGAAGGATATTGCATTTCATTTAAAGTAAACAGAAATGAATGCTTATTTTACAAATCATTGACATAAATCATCAGGCATAAATGGGGTATAGCGCCTTGTCCAAGGACATGTCAAAATGTGAACACACTGAGGGGTTTGAAATATCAACTTTCCAGTCTGGGGCCAAGCACCAAAGCTAAGCCATGGGCAAACCATCTCACTGGGTTTCTGAATGCAAGCCCACAGACCTCAACAAAGAAACTCATTTTTGGCCGCCTTTAGCTGTATCCTTTCCCCATATTAGATTTGAGATTTCTCATAATAGATTAATTTAAAGTTTTTTTCTTGTGTCATTGTTGCATTCATAGCCTTTCAAACTTTTATATGTAGGGTAGCAATATTCTTTTGTCTTGTTTTTTGTGTCTTATAGAAAGTAAGTTGACCACCTGGTGATTCAAAACAGTCAAAAGTTGGTGATATTAATAACTTTTATTTTAGCTCAATACTTGTTATATTTGTTAAATTAGGCTTAGGTGGATTGTTGCCTTTCAGGGCAATCGAAAGAGGAATTTAAGGCATCTACATATTTAGTTTTGTCATAAATAAAGATGATAAGAATTACGCTACCTGGTGAGATGAGATATATTAAACACAGCTGATCTGTGTGATCAAAATCATGTAATACAGTTTGCATAATCCAGAAAGTGACATTGTGTGTATATTAATATATGACTGCGAAAAATCCTTCCGTTTATAGTGTCAGACTACTAGGAGGAACTTGGCCCCAAAGACGAATGTATCATGGATATTCTCTAAAATAGTCTGTCATAGTATTTAAGTTTTATATCATAAACGTGGATCTTTGCATGAAAGACAAAATAAATAATCAAAATACATATTTTTTCTTGTCATAATGTTTTCAAAAATGTGTTTTGCTTAACAACAAAGTCTAAAAAAAAATCTTATGTTAACTACATCTGGTTAGGGACATCATTAAGTTATCCCCTGCATGATTCTGAAGTCATTTACATAATACAATCACTCCAGACCCTAAAGTGCAATTACATTGCCCATACCACCACACACTAGGAAATGATCCCTCTAACTACAATGTCAGAAAGCATCAGAAAACGGATCCGACGGCGATCTGAATGCTGCAAAGGCTACAGTGTTAATTAGGACACTGATACTTTCCGCTGCACAATTACTCTGTCAGAGCAGCTCGGCTTTCATTTTTCTCTGGCCATCCACTTCTCCGTTTGAGGTTCACTTTGCTCACCAAGCCCCTTGAATGCAGCATTGCTGAAAGTAAAAAGGAAAAAAAAAAAAAAAAGAAATAGATCATTGTAGATAGTAACAATGCGATGTCGGAAAATTGCATGGGTGTGCTGTGTTTTGCATGATTCGTTTGGAAACTCATCAAACCAGAGGGGTAGGGGATGGAAGAGGAGGCAGATGGAGGCTTGAGGGGCAGCTCTTAGAAGCTGGTATAAACAGTGCGAGGCTGCATCAGAGCTCTGGGTCCTTGGACATATGTAAATAGAGGCTTACCCCTTGAGATAGACCCAGGCTTTGAGGTAATTGTTTAGAGATCCTTTGCCCGCCATTGAAGGAGCTGATGCATTTGAGGAGAAACCTAGGGGGGATCAACTGGAACTCTGGCAGAACCACTGGGTCACAGAGCCTCAACCATCCGTGTCTGACATGAAAAAAAAAACAGTCAAATGAAGGCCATTGCAAAGTGGCGTGCATGTTTGAATGTATAGATGGAAGTATTTCCCCATGAGGGAGAACATGAACAGGGGGTAATTGGTATTAGTGGACACAAAGCTTGCCGTAGACAGTTTAGTTTTCACCTGCGCCCTCAGCTAATTTCCCTTGTGTTAGTTTCCAGCTATATGAAATCCCAATGAACCTGAGCTGACCACTTGTCCTTTAGGCCTGGACGCACCTCTGAGACAGATTTGACCTATGGTTCTAGCCTATTATACATATATTAGGACTATTTTAGATTCCTCTAAATGGCTCTGCGAGCGTGAACATTAGACATGAGAATTTCAATTGACTGATGAAAAGAAAGTTTGTACCAGGCCATGTTATTTAGTGAAAAAATAGTGTTTTTTTATTTCGTCCGGCTTATTCATTAAAGACTACACCTTCAATTTTTCTACGCACAGTAGAGCATATCTGTAAGAATCTCTCCACCAGCAGACAATGAATGACAGACAAAAAGTCAGGTCAGTACAAAATCCATCATTGTTCCTTATTTTATTTAGAAGTCTATGTTTTCCTTAATGGGCAGCTTTGCACATTTTCTTACTCGCATCCGAAAAAGATTTTTTGTCTGTAACATTTCCTTAAAAGCTCTTAAAAGCAAATCTGACCGACCGCTGCTGCTGCCGCGAATGACACAGTAAGTTATAATAGGCCGAAAGTAGCAAATTACATTTCAAAATTAACAAAAGTGTTGTGAATTTTTGAATTTGAAATTCCAAAGATGATATATGCAGTCTGCAACATTTTTTTTTCCCCCACAGTGCTTAGACCAGCACAGGATTTGGTCAAACACAATGCATTTTGACTCATTTGAACCACTTATTTGTGCTATTTTTCGGGTATATGTTAAGAAAGTCCTTCAACCTGTACATGAAAACACAAAAAAATGGAAATTTCCAGGCAATGTAGTGTAAAAGGGACATAAACATTTCTTAGAAACATAGTAAGAATGTCATTTGAAAACAGTGAGACTTGAGAGTTTAGTTAGGTGAGGACAGGACAGTTCTAGATGTTCAATGAACGGTCTCCATCTTGCTCATGCTGTAGTTTTTTTTTTTTTTGTCAAATATAGTTGTTTCTTGAAGATTCATTTTCCTGAGACAGTTAGCGACCTAACATTTTTTTTTCTGAGAAGCTGGCCTCATTCGTCAAGAAACATCCATGCGAGCCTCATTGGTTGAGGCAGAACAGAGGAGGGGGTTTGGACTTGATGAATGATGCACTTTTAAAATATGATCGGCTGATCGGATGATGAACTTCTAAAACCAAAGGGAACTTTTATAAAAATTCTGCCATGTCCATGCAACAGCCAATCTCTGAAACAACAGTTCTGTGTTATTTAGGTTTACGCTGTTTACATGACTCTTGTATACGCTGTGATTAATGCTCCCAGTTGCCATGACTAAAACCAGCTGACAGTCCATTTTTATCCACAGATACAACCATCCGCCTTCAAGAGTGAAATGTAGCACACCCACCAGCTTCCCATATTCTGTGAGGGAGCGGGTAGGGCTCGGTCTGATGTACGTAAAGGAAATGATGATCCCTGTAGTTAATGTGCTCTATCCATTTATGCATCAGAAAACACCCAAAATAATCCGTAAATTATGAATGCGCACAGACTGTGAAGACCACAAGTAAAGTCATCATCATGACTACAAGCTAACATAACAAGACAAGGAAAAATAAATCTAAAACAGACACATAAACTAGCAAATATTACATTTTTGGAGAATGCATCAAGCCTCACAACATTCCTGCACTTTTAGGGGGTTTTTTGTTAACATGAATGCATGTCAGAAGCGAAAAGAAATACTTTGACATAAATGGTTTAGGTCTTACAATATTTTTAAGAACATTAATATAGATTAATATAAAATATATAGAACAAATAATATATAACATATGATATAATATGATATAATAGAACAATGTGTGTGTGTGTGTGTGTCTCTGTGTGCGTCTAATGTCCATTCGGCAACTATTGTTTTAGATTGAATGTTAACTTGTTGGATCAAAATGTGACCACGACCGTGCTACAAGACCTCTGAGTACACCATGTAACTTTCACAAGAAAGTTGGGTTAAGAGAATGTTGGTATTGTTTTCCAAGAAAGAAGTTTGAACAAATTTGAAGTACACATAAACAAGCAAATCAGCTCCGTGTCAGAGTGTGCCGGTATGCAATGAGGTGTTGTCACCCCGCAGCGACAAGTGGCAATTGAATGTCAGAATGTGGGGGCTTAGAGCAGCTAAACTGCCACATAGGTTGTTTTTCTCTTCATAGCCGAAGGAAAGTGGGAGTGAGAAATGAAGACAGCGCAACTTTTTTGATTCCTTGCTGATAAACCACCATGGCTCTTTGGGCCAAAGTGGCTTTTGTGTGGGGGGTTTTAGGTCAGAATAGGGGAAAAAGTTTAAAAAAGTCGTTGCTTTTTATTAATTGATCAAAAGAAATGATAATTGGAGCATTGATTTCCATATTGACTTTAGTTTAAACAAATTTTTATGTATAAAACACACACATATACTGTATATATATATATATATATATATATATATATATATATATATATATATGTTTGTATATAATAATGCCTGTAAGTAGAAAACATATCCTAAAAGCTGAAAGGGTAAATATGTCTTTCATGCTAAACACCACCTTAGCTTTTAAAGATTTCACACTTTGAGCGTTCCCACGTTCAGTATCTTGAGAAAAGGTCAAGAACAGAGTGAGGAAGATGTTTGTCAAAGAAAAACTGTTTTTTTTTTTCTAGTTTTTTTTTTTTCCCTCCCGCAGCTCATTTCTTCTTTGGAAACATTTGGCAAACTGAGGGGACAAAACCAGCAGACAGCAGAGTCTGGATCGATATACATTATACAGGGGGCTTTCATGATATCTGCCTCTCTGGGCGTGTTCCTGTGTGAGATACATGCGCAGGTGTGGGGCCACGCTTGTAAGTGTGTTAACTGCGAGTAATAAACGCACCGTGGCCGTCGCCTGAATATGTCAGAACCACTCTTAGACCACAAGGGAGGGGGTGGGGGTTGGGAAGCGTCCGCTCACAGCTTGTAATATTGAGCCCTACTCCAGGCGTGTAAGAAGCTTGCCTCCAGCTCCACCTTTATAAGCCCGAGGCAATTAGAGTGGATGGGAATCCGAAGTTCAGGGGCCTTCTGACGGCACAACAAAATACGGAGCCATTTCAGGTCCCGCCTTTAACCAGCGTGAATTAGACGCGCAAATGTGTTATCTCTACAGAAGCTACTTTATTCAGCAACACAGTTCGGATGATGCAGGGCCGGTAATGAGGGCGCACTGGGACGGTGCTGTGCCTGAGTGAGCGGTGCTACTGTGACATGGATAAATAACGGAAGAAGGAGAAGGAGAAGAAGAAGAAGTAGGCGACAAGGCTGTGTGCGCTCCACCTGGGGCAGCCGAGTAAGGAGCCGAAGGGGCTGCAGAAAGCAGGTCCCTCTCTGTTACGGCAGAGAGGGACCACCTCTCTGTTTCCCAGCTCCGATCCCCCGCTTTGATCACCGACCGGAGTGCCATTCATCGCCTGCAGCGCCGCTGAAGGCTGCTGCTGATGTGTGTGGGAGCCTGTGTGTGTGTGTGTGTGTGTGTGTGTGTGTGTGTGTGTGTGTGTGTATGCCTGGTGTTCCGTCTCTAATCCGAGAGAGAAAAGAATGTTGTTTATTAGTAAATTGATTATCTCCCTGCTTAGTTTCAACTTTTCAAAGCCCGATTCAAGAAAAATAGGAAGAATATTGGATTTCTTTCTTTGGCCCACAACAACATATGAAGAAAAAAAAAACTGAAATGATGTCACGAAGGTGGGTTTTAGGGAGGACTCAGGCGCGGAGAGATTCCGAACAGGGGTTTATTGGAACAGAAACTCACTCAAACGGCGTGGATGGTGACAAAGGCTGTGACAAAACTATGAACAATGTAACAAAGCAAGGATAACATGACTATGAACACGAAGTATCAAATAAAGATTAACAAAACTGTGACAAAGTATCAAAACAAGACTATAGCAAAATATCAAAGCAAGATTAAACATGACTGAAAAACATGGCTATGACAAAACGAGGACTATTTAAACAGATGAGGGAGGGAAACCCCAGGTGTACACAATAAGTAATCAAGACATGACGAGACACCAGACATTCCCCCAGATGTGACAAATTATTTTGATCAAATTAGCGTGCAATAAGTCAAAAATATAATTTGGTGTACCGTAGTCTTCTACTGGCTGATATCAGATATATCTGAATGTGTACAACAGGGGTTTGAGCAAAGGTTTTACCATTGAATGATGCAAAAAGTCTCAGATCCAAAAGACTTCAGAAACCGTATGTATCAGATATGATACATTTGGCATTATAGGGTTATTATACTGATGTACACACAGAATGGGAGTGAAGGACCCAGCGGAGGGGTGACGTAAAATAGAGTGAAAGTTCATCACAAGTTTTATTGTAAAAAAATTATCCACTGACCAAAAAAGTTATTCTGTGAAACTACGACTCAGAGTTTTGTCGAAGTGCATGTGAAGGCCTCAAACACATGCCTGTCCATTTTCATGTTACAAGAGGGGACAGACCGTGAAATGTTGATTGACCTGGTAATGATGCGGCCGAACGTGGATCTAAAAGACCTCTGTTGCCTTTGACATCAGACATGTTCAAAAGTGAGGCTCATCTGTGCGAGTTGAACACAGAAAAACTGAATTGAACTCAGTCTGGGGAATCAAAAAAAAAAAAAAAAAAAAAAGACTGACTGAGATCAGAGATGTGGCAAATTACAGTCACAAAAAAAATGGACCGACCCCTAAAGTGAATATTTTGTCCGCGGTCACCGCTACGCTCCACACCAAGGCTCAGTGTTTGACTTTGAGTGTGCAGGCTGCGGTGGATTCAGCAGCAGGACTGCCATGCCCACCCTCGGCTCCGTATCCACAGGGGAGCTCGAGAGGCAGAGGGAAGTAAAATCCCAGAGCCAAGCCAAGACTCAGTGAGGACACCCTGCAGCCTCCACATCTGAGTCTCCATTATTTGAGCGTATTACCCTTCTTTCTCTATTTTTTCACTTTCACTCGTGCGTCGTCTTTGTATCGTCGTAGTTTAATGTTAACCCTTCAATATTTACACTTTGAAAAAATGATAGTAAACAATTTTTTTTGCTTTTTTTCCAATTCTTTGGAGCAATAATAACCAAAAATCAATGGTTTATTTCATAGGTAGTGAGGCAATGATTGGTAAAAGTGTGAAATCTTGAAAAAGAAGTGCTATAACTCACGTATAACTTAGACATCAAATACCTAAACTTAATTTTAAAGCTAGTTTAAGTGGTTTGGATGTCCCCTACTGGGATAATTAGCCAAAGCTTTAAATGTTCAGTGATGGCTCAGAATAATGTAAGGCAAATTGTTCAGACACGGCCTTCCGACTTATCACAAATTGATATTTCATCTTGAAAATCATTCATGATCTCATACCATCAAAGACAAAACAAAAAATAACAAAATATTTTTAAAAATTATTGGATGTTAGACCTTTCTTGCCCATTTTTAAGGTATAAATGCACAGAATGGCATCCAGAGTTTGTAAATGCTACCATTATAAAATTGTTTTAGGTTCCAGCAGAGGCTTTCAGTTGACTACAAAACTATACAATTAGATTTTTAACATAAATGTGTAATCAAGCCCTTTTTGGAAATGTCTTGCTATTTAAAAAAAAAAGGGGTTGGATGCTTCCTGTGTGACGGAGCTGAACTACAGCTGGCAGTGAAATTACCAAGGCAGCTTCCAGTTTTTTTTATTTTTTACCCAATCTCCTGGATGTGCGGAGTGCCTTTGAAATCACCGCAGGCCCCACGCCAATGCATTTAGAAATAATCGCTTTGACAAAATATGCAGAGATATACAATGTCACATTACAGCACACAGAGAGAGAGTGAAGAATCGACTCTCAGACAACAGTATTAGAGATGAAGGGGGAATGGAGAAAAACGCATAACCCTCAGGTACACTGTTACTTTGTTGCTCATTAAACTTGCATTGTTTGAAGTGTTTAGCCGGCGAGCTTGTTGACACAGAGGTGTGCCACGCGATGCATATAAGGCAAACAAGTTCTCCTGCCAAAAGCCGGCGCCGGGAGAACTAGGCAGGGCGCCGTAATGAGCCTGGAGAAAATGTAAAGCAGGGGAAGATGAAACAGACTGTGTGATCCATCAGCTGCTCATCCTTGTGGATTTTCTAACAGCTCCTGTGAGCTGAAATGGAAAAAAAAAAAAAAAGCTGATTGACGAGTGGAGTGGGTTGGACAGGGGCAGAACGACGGCTCGGGGATGAGATGGGGGGGTATCAGGTGGAGAAGAGCTCGGGGAATTTCACAAAAGCGCACGTCTAAAATATTCAATTTAGCCCTGATCAGCAGTTGCCTTTTCAGGCTTAGATTGAATTATCCTATATGGCCATGCCGTCATGTTGGGGGATTATTACATGCTCTCAAGGAGATTTGGTTTATTCATTTTGGCTATTGTTGACTTTGACTGGAGCACTCCTCCGGGAGCGGCCCCGGTGAATTGATTTCTGACAATCCACGATTCACCTCTCGTCTCTGACACTCCCCGCAAATCAACTTAAAGGCAGGGCCCTGACAGCTCCTCACATCACACTCCATATAAACAGGCATTATTTCTTCAGAAAGCCCTTTTTGTCTCGCACGGGGGCTTCAAAAGCCCGCATGTTCCAGCTAAGAGGAGCACACAATGGAAACTTTGAGAGTGCTGAGAGGAACATGACGCAGGAGATGTGGGAACTTTATCTAAAGCACGATTAACAGAAAAAAAACAAAAGAACTTTTACTCTCTAGCAACCCACTTGAGAGCCTGGTGTGTATGAACCCGGGTAACGCTTCCTGACATGAGATCGAGACACCGCTTGAACTTTTGGCTGTACATTTTTTTGCTTTTGCTGTACAGCTATAACACTGGAATATCCAGTTTCATCTTCTTGAATCTAGCATGGAGGTATGATTCCTAACTCCCTCTTACCTGATCTTTGGGCAAAATGTTGAGGAAAATAGATTGATTTGTCCATGTGGGGATAAAAACTTGTTTCTTGTTGGGGTTTTTTTAGTCTTTAGGTCCTGGACGCAGCTTTCAAACTGCTTATTTTTCATTTAATTTCATGGAATGTTTCCGCACGACTCCGCTCAGCTCTATTCGCTTCTTTGTTTTTAACTTTAGACATAGATCAGCTCATAAGTGCGAAGCTCTCTGACACAGAGAGAGGACAGAAGCACTATTTTGCGCCTCTCGTGGTCACTTTATTCTCAGGAGAGCGCAGGAGCCCGAGGTCTTCAGAGAACAAAGTTAACCACACATGACTGAGCTCACTTTGATCAGTTTTTAAACGGTGATGTAGTTCATGCACGCTATATGTGCTCAGATGGGAAATCACTGACTTATACCTTGCCATTCAAGCACACATGTGAATACCCTCTATGTGATGTGCACACTTTCAAAAGATGGCTGAAAAGAAAGAAAGTGGAGTTCTATGTGCTGGATATCAGCAATTATTGATACACCAATAGCTGAGGACTGTCTTTGAGAGGTGGGTTTTAAGAACTTGCATTACCCACATAGAGCTGAACAGGCTGAATGACCCATTCCACCCATGTGCAATGGACTCTCAAAAATAACGCATTTTAATTGTGCTTCAGCAGTGCAAAAAAGCTTTGATTAAGTCCGGAGTAACTGGAATAAAATCATAAATTTGAGTGGAAAGGCCTGTTGACCATCAACAGAACCTCTCTGAATGTCCGCAGGGCTTCCCGTCCCTTTCATTTTTTTCAAATGACATTTAAATGTTTTTGTTTTTCAATGTTACCTCGCATCTCTAAGTTCGCAGCGTATATCTCTGCGATAAAGCAAGCCTCGCATTGAGTAGCGACCCTTAAAACAGTGCTTACGCAGCACCTTTTTCAGCAGGTACATTAGAGCCCGACTTTGTTTTTTTTTTCCCCTTACTGTAAATGCCTGTGATAAACAGGCTTTGCCTCCGAGCAGATGTGCCTAATCAATCACAAAATTGAATTTGTGCTGGCACAGATTCTTATTTAAAGGCGGAGGGGCGATTCGACTGTGGCAGGAGACAGTCTGATGGATAAATGGCGTAAGAATGCGCACCCCCACCTTCGGTCTACGGCTCTATGTTTCTGACATGACCATTCTACATCACACTGCTTGAAAAATGAGCTCCGTGGAGGCATGCAGTCCTGCTATGAGATTGCACTTCATAAAGGGGAACAGCACACAGGGGTGAAATTCCACTGTAGAGTTATGGATTTTCCAGTACATCATTGATAGATTGCACTAATACAACCTCAATAAAGAGTTTGAGAGCAACTTTATAGATGTTTCCCCTCCTCTGTCATCTCATTTTTCTCCCCCTCTGATGTGTGCGCCGTTTGATTTGTTTGTTCTTCGTCTTACTTTGTCTGGCTGTCACTCACTCGGCGCACAGCACCGCGTCCCAAAGTCGAACCAAATCATAATTTGGTTCGACTTGAGGCGTGGAATATTTCAACCCCATTGTCACTACAGGAAAATTAAGCGGCAATTTCTCTTTGATTTCAGAAGTAGTAGCTGGATAGATTTTAGTAATAACACAAAATACATTAAATAACATCTACATTTAAGTTTTAAAAGACTGACGAAATCATTGACGCAGCAATATAATGTGAAAGCCTATCTTAAAAAAAACAGTAAAATGTAATTTAACCCTCATATTATGTTGGAAAAAAATTCCATTGATTATGCTGCGGGTCATTTTGACCCGCACCATGTAAATGTATGCAAAACAGTCACAAAAACAGGTTAAACCAACAAAAAATTAAGTAATATTGAATGAACCTTTAGAAAAGTGACATACAATATATTTTTAATTCCAACACTTTCTTTAAAGGAGGTTTACCACTCATCCAAGGATGATGATTAGTTTGGTGGTGCTTTACAAGTCGCCACCTCTGTGGGCATTCGGAAAATCAGGGACTCACACGTATCATTGTGTGAATTGTGTGAAGAAAAAAAGTGACAGGTGTGAACCCCCCGTGGCCTCACATAAATGTGATCATTTTGCAGTATGAAATGAAACACAAAAATGTTGCCACCTGGATTGGCCATTTTGCTCACGGCACTGGATATCTGCACCTGGGTCAACCAGAGATGAGCGGATGTTGTTATGAGTTACGTTAAGCAGAATAGCCAGCAAGTGTAATAATGGTTCATTTTGACAGACAATAACCGTGCAGTTTGTTTGTTTTTTCAAACCCAGTGTCCACATAACATGGGGTAACTGCGTGAAACGGTTTAGCTTAAATGAAGGGAAATAAATCCTGTTTTGAAGGAGTAGATGCTTATTTTGAATTTAAAGAGAGGTTCAAACTACTTGAAAATCAGCACCCGGGATGAAATATCTGAAAATGCCTTGAATTCACTTCAAATCATCCAAGGTAAAAGGCTCATCGTTGGATTTTTTATTATCGAAATCCGTCTGTGTGCATTTGAAAATATAACTTTAACTCATTGAAGGCAGTTGAGTCAGTTTTATATAGTAATAATGACTGTAAGGCATTTTTATTATAAGCACAGTAAACATTGTCAACTTTTAGTCATTATGATGTGCAAATAAGGACCAGATCAAGCTTCAGCTATTTTATGGGAATTCGAAATAACACACGATTCGTTCCCAGACGGTTAGCATTTCCGTCTGGGATACTGTATAAAAGTCAACCGGGCTTTCAGATGGTCATGAAATAAGACAGCATCTGTGCTCTGCACGTCAGAGGCCCTGCCCGCTCAGCCCTCTCCCATCCGCCTGCTGAGCCCGTCTCCGAGCTGTCTTGCCACTTCCCCCATTACGTACCGACTCTGGTCTGAGGCTCTGCTGCGCCCCTCCTCGAACTGGTCACCCGGACCTCGCCCCTTTCCCCTCCCGCCACGGCAGATCCTCCATCAGTCTCCCTGCTTTCCCTCCATCGCCGTCCCCGCTGCTTCCCAATGGAGCAGTTCAATCACCTACGACCCAATCCATCTTTTAATGATGCTCAGACACTCCAAGGCCCACCTGCTCCCCGTAAAAAAAAGAGCTCTCCCTTGCAGTCTGCGTTCTCTCCTCGGTGCTTCTCCCCTTAGATTCTGCAGGGTGCATGCGAGTGCAGTGGAGCAAAATGCCCGGAATGTGTGAATATCCCTTGCAGCTTCTCCCCATGTTCCTTCTCTCTTTTGAGACCTTGACCAGTTTTCTGGTTTGTTTATGACAGCATGTTGAGCGAGTGTGGAGCAGGTGAGCCGTATGCCAGGAAAAAACATATGGCCCTGCTGGGATAAGGGACACCTGCCGTCGGACCGGCGAGGGAGCGAATTAGAATCATTAGGAATTAAAGTCATTTAATGACTTCACAAACAATGCAAATTCATTTCTTGGTTGGTTCCTTTTACCCCCTCATGGGTAATTTGTCCCAGCAACAACCCGGTGTGTCTTCGAGTAACTGCTTGTGCGCGCAGGGGGAAATATGCAGTAAAACAAAGACTGGTAGAAATAACAAGGAAGAGAAATCATGGGAAACCTACCTTCTATAAAAGTACAGAAATTATGCAATTTCAATAGCAAATGACTCACTGCCGCCATAGAAAATGTTGAACTACTCTGTGAGATAAATCCCCAACTTAAATGTTGAAGGACTTGCTTAGTTTTCTCTTTTAGATGGCTAAGAAAGTTGCCATTTAATTACCCAATGACAAAAACCAAATAGCCATTACTTGATTTAAAATTGATTGTTCATCTTGATTTAAAATTTGGACAATTTTTGGACAGTTATTTTGAAGATGCAGAAATTAGTGAAGTTAAAAAGCTAAGTTTGATTCACCAGCTTACTTAAATCAACACAAATACGTGTGCAAACCTTGCATTTTTGTGCTTCTGACTAGTACTAAATTAAATTGACATTTCCTATGTTCAAATACTGCAGTTTTCCAGTCCAGGATACCACTTTTTTTTCTTTACCATTGCACTATCCCTTTTAAGAACAGGCATCCAACAAAAGCAAAAATTTGAAAGGTTGGACTCTTGACATCTCGTAACACTTTAACAAAACAGGAATTTTTGATAAATGAATGTTCTGGTTTATATTGGTGTATTTCTAGTTGGCTAGCAGTGAGTAATATTTATTTCCAACATGAGCCTAAAAGAGGCATCACTGCCAAAGGTCTATTGTTGAACTTCTAATGAGGCAAATATCAAGTCGTTTCTGGTAAGTTTTGGTATAAAGTCATCATGGGGGTTCTTGTGGCTTTGGGGTATGAACGGCTGCCTGCTAATGGGTTTGTTGGTGGATCCAGATGCCGACAACGCAGCCTCAAATGGAGCGTAGTTGCATCAGTGAGGGCTTTTGGCATAAAAACTGCAGCCAAATCTCCCATGCGAGTCGAGTCAGACGTGCTGTGGTGACCCCTGAAGGAAAAAGCTAAAAGGCGACAACTGAAAAACTGCAGCATTTTTTATTTTTGTCCTATATAAAAATGAAAAAGGAGTGATGTTTTAATGGGCAAAAGCCTCGACCCCATCGGTGATCTTTTCATTTGGACCTAGTGTGTGTTTCTGTTGGACTGGGCATTAGATCCTGTTTAATGACACATGGCAAACACAGTCACATGTTTAGCGATTATCTGTTTTCGATAATGTCACAACACCCCTCTGCAGTTGCGTATTAATGTCACGGCATAATTATGGTGGTGCAGGAGAATCACTGATGAGAGTCTAGTCATTGATTGCTGTTTTGCTATAACATAGTTTATCTCCTGAGCGTTGATCATTTTTATTCATGCATCACTTTGTGGGTGCAGCAGTCGAATGCGTCAACTGATTTTCGACCCAACCGGCTTGGAGGAGTCATGGTATCGCATTGGTAATTCTATCTGTGAGGCCTCTCTGGTGGCATGCAATGCTTGTTGCAGTCTATCCAGCTGCACAAACCTGGCTGCCAGTACCCGGCACGTTATAGCTAGTTTATTCCTGGAAGGTAATGCGTGGCAGAGATTTGCATCTAGTGTACACTCTGTGTGCGGAGAGGAGGCAGGCTGTGGTGAAACAGAAGGGGAGTCGGTATTTTGATTAAAAATTCATGAGGGCTCAGGATGAGCCACTTACTGTCAGGTGCTAATTAAATAAAGGTCAACCACTCGAGTTTTGTTTATTGAAACAAGTTGTTTTCAGTGTACACCAATCGGTCATTGTGTTATTACACAAAAGAACAGCTGACGTTTTGTACTGAAGTTAAGCTTATTAGCACCATTGGATTTCGGTGAATATTTTTTGGTAGAAGTATTTCTTTTAGTGCTTGAAATGACAGGAGAGTAGCATTCTTCAGCTGCATCCCAGCAGGTCATAAAACACTGGTCAAGAGGCCGATAGTAGTCGGGAAAATAAATAGATAGAGTCGATGTAGCATATAATGCAAACTGTTCCATAACGACAGGAAATTAGATTTTGCTGTGATGGAAATGAATAGTCTGCTTGCGTCTCCTGTCCCCCCTGGAGCTATTGGGACATTGAGTGGCACGTTTGACATGTTCCGGGCACTGGCCGGGCAAGACCATTTGACTATCCTTATCAATGCTTGCCTTATCTGCTTTACGGGAACGTTCTCCAAATGCTGCTGTTTCGCATTATATCTTTGAACGGACCGTCTATAAATGTCCCAGTGACATTGATACATTTGCAATGTCTGTAAACTAAATATCCACTGTGTGTATATCATTGAACAATTGTCATCCTGGCATAAACAGATGTGCATGGGCTGACAGATATATCTTGGAACATAAACCAATAACCCATATGCTAATGATCAAGCTGTTATGCTATGTCCTGGTCCCCCTGATCCTTCACTCTTGACTCTATAACTTACCACTGTAAGGTCACAGCACAAAGCAAAGACATAATGTGCAATATGAAAAAAAGAAAAACATAAAGCAGCATCTACACTGAACCACTACTTGATACTTTCACCCTTAGCTAACTAAGCTTTAACCTTAGCTAACTGGCTATCGTCAGTGTCAGTTTTCCAATACAGTTGCAATTCAAAGATGTCTAATTTGTCCTCTCCTGATTTTATATTTTATTTAAACACCTTCCTTCCCTCGGTAGCTATAGTTACTCAAGATACCATCCACATACTGATTCTCACAGCTTTGTTTTATCCTTATCGTACATACATCAAAATGTTCAGCCATTCTCACACCTTTTCCTAATACCAAGCAGTTTCACCCCATCCCCCTACTTCTTAACATTCAAAGTTTGTCATCAGTATATGATTACATATTGCCATCTCAGTATGTACTTTGGTAATACGTCGCATAAATGTTTCGGTCGGTATATTAGGTGCTGTGTGACGCTAAATTTATTCGCCCGCACCCCACTGCCGAGCATTTACACACAACTATCAAGCAATTCGGTAAAAATTCTTAAAGAAAATAGTGGTTGCAATCAGGAATTATTCACTAAGGCTATTGCTACTCTCTCTTTTCTATTCTGGTACTTCAGTGTGAAGCTTTGTGCAGTAGATACCTTATTAGCTGTCATTACCGAAGCTATAAGTAGTTCACAGGCAAAAGGACTTGTGAGTGTGAGTGACTATCTATCCCTCCTTGTTGTGGATGAAGTCCAGGAGCTGATGGAGCATCGGCTCTCCCATTAAGTGCTCTTTTTTTGAGTGTATAGAACTGATTCTTGATTAACAATTGTAATCAATCTCAGGCCTTTACCCCCGCGAGCCCACTCACAGTAGGAGCCAATCTTGGAGCCTGTGAATATTTTTGAGCACATTCGCCACATGCTGTCCGCTATCACAAACCCAGGGCACTTAGCACCAATCACATGAAGGGGCTTGAATGTCAAACGGTGACAATCAGCAAAATCTCACACAGACCCGGACTGATACCTCCTCAGCTCTCAGTTCTCCTCGGAAAGTTTCCAGTCTACTTTCTTGAACCTTCCCATTGGAACCGGACGGTAGGATTTGTGCGTTTGTGCCTAATCCCGTGCTATGCTAATGAATTTACGGATGCACAGTCCTGGAGAACCATTCGGAGCTGATAGAGAATCTATTGTGTAGTTTATTGTCATGTAGAAATCACCATGTTTACTTTATTTTGGAAACTGTTGGCAGCTATGGGCAGGAGGTTCTCTCCACTGCTTGTGTGACAGGTGGCACTATTGGGCTTGCAATAAACCTAAAGGCAAACAGCGAAGCAAGCTAATTATTCCTTGGTATGTGGGGTTGTATGTTCAGAGCTACGGGTCTGTCAACAGTCTTTCTGTACGCTCAAATATTTGCTTGGTGATCATGCTTCTTTGGATGTGTGTCCATTGATTTGCTGTGCAAACAAATTCTCTGAGCAGGACTAAAACAGCACTTTCCACTTCACTGCGTGATTCATATTAAAGGTGCTTTTCAGAAAGAAAAGCAGGATCTTTGACAGGAAATATGTCAAATAATGCCATATCTTAAAAGCCCTAAAGTACTAGTAAGGCTGTTCTATGTCGGGTCTCCCTGAGTGCAAAGAAAAAAAGGCCCACCATGGTACAGATCTGCTGAATAATATATTTTGAGTTCAGTCCAGAAAATAAAGGGGACATTAATGAAATACTACCCAACATCCCATAAATCACTTTTTTTCTGTGTTTGTTTCAAAGAGTTTCTCTTAAATAAATTGAATATTAGTGAATTCTGGAAAATTCTGCTGAGTCATATGAATGCATTGGTTACTCCCAGAACAAATCTCTTGGGCGTGCAGGGTTGCTGGAGCTGATAAAGTTGTGGAACATGCCACCATGAAAGAGAAGGGGATATTTGTGAAGCCCCACGCAACAAAATGTCACATTTTGTCCCTGTGACATAAACCAAAGTGACAAAAAACAGCCAAACTTGTATTGATATAGAAGCATGACCAATGATAAAGGTAAGGAAATAAAATAAAAGTCTGAAAGGAAGTGGACAGCAGCAGGGCCAAGGCTGGACTCAAAGACTACACCCCATGTTTACAATGTGTGAGAATGTCTACCCTCTGACCTTATCGATGAAAGTAATGCTAATTTTTAAGATGCCAGCTCTGTACAGTGAATATTGCTCATATGAACCATTTTAAGATAGTAAAAAAGTTTGAAAACAACATTAACAGGAGCAATGTGAGCAAAAAATAATTGCTTTTACAATTGGGAATTTCTATAATCAACTTTTTTCTCTTATTTAAACTATTACAAAAAGAAACATGAAACATGAACATGAAAAGTGTCTCAGTTCCCATGACGAGATACTTAACGAGAGAATTCCAGGGGGAAAGGAGTAAATTTTAAAATAGAAGAAAAAAACACAAAAAAACACTCGACAGCTACAGAATTTTACAGGAGCAATGTGGTCTAACAACTTCAGCCTGTAGCAGGTTCTGCATGCTGAGCATAGAAGGGTGCTATGAGCAAAGACCTAAAAGGACTTTAATGTCGGCATAAAAACGTGACACGCATCTTTTACAATTGAAGTGAGTCTACTTCTGAGCGATGTGTTCGGCGGTGTGGAAATCTTTGAGAAAGCGGTGCATCAGATGGTTTAACTGTGACAAAACGATGTCTGAAAGAAGAGGAAAAAAACAACAATTTACCGACTGTACAGATAACATGTCGCAAAACTTTGAGAAAGAATTCTAACTAAAGGTTTTTACCAGTTGTCAGAATTTTTGGAGAATCGCATTGCAGCTCTTTTCAGCTGAACACTGACCAAAATCAACAAATCCAAAAGCGTAAAAAGAAAGATTTAAAAGAACGGATGGCTTTTCACGGCCAAATGCAGCTCCGATTGGATTTGATTACATCTAAAATCTACTTTGAGAGATCTGGGGCCAAGATGTCTGCTTTGATAGGTATGTGACCTGCAGTCATATTTAGAAGAACTGAGGTTTTATCCAATGTTAATAAGTCTTTTTTTTCCTTTTACTGTCATCCCTTCTTACCAGTGTGTTTGAGAACCTTCGAAAAATAATTTCAACACTTAATCTTTGGCCATGACTGTAGAGTTAAAAGATATCACGTCAGTATGGTGTGTCTTGAAGAATTTCCTGTGAATTGCGATCACGCGAGACCATGATTCCGAACATACCAGCAAATCTGCAACAGATCATCCGGGAAAAAAAGCGACCAAGATGCTGCGATGAACAAGTCGAAGTTCATCCCCACACTCTATTAAATTACTGTGGTTTGACCTTAAGAGAGCCGTGAACAAACTTTTGAACCTGAAACCCAAACTAAGGCAATGCTGTGAAGAATTCCTCCAGCTGTATTCCAGAATGCTACGAGCTATAAAATCATCTGCGTCATCCAGTTTTTTATATGTTGCTTCTGATTTTTACATTGATTTAGTTAAGCAGCGAACACTAGGGGTAGCACACCATGAACATTTACAAATTTGCTGGCATAAACTATTGTTGCCATCTTGATTGCTTGATTTGTATGTAAATGAAGCCTGTTTGACCATAAAAGTGGACAAATGGGGGAGAATTTGTAGCTGAGGCCTGACGCAACAGCTGCTGTGCATACAAATCATATTCTGAGGAAAGTCTTTGTCCTACGATGCCTCCCTCCCTCTCCTCCATTTGGTATTTTATCTGTCATTTCAGCCTCCTGTCGCCTCACTTTTTACGTGCTCTACTTTTACTGAGGCATCACAAAAAGTTAAAATCATGTTACCAGTGTCTGCATGGGCTATGTAAAGAGGAAGAGGAGTTTGTAGAATGCTTATTAATTCATTTTACAATTTATTAAGATTTTTTTTTTCCTCAAGGACATCTATCTTCAAAAACTTATTGAAATTATTCTCTGGACATTTTTCCGAGTCTCAGGCTCATACAGGCATTCTTCTTTCTTTTCTTTTTTTGAGATTTCTGATATATTCTTTGTCATCAAAAATCAATACAGGTACAACATATCAATACACCTAATGAAATAGAGCCTAATGTTATCCCGTAATTCATACAATAGCTTGTAAAAGCATCCCCTGACAACACTTGTGCTAATGTGATGAGCAAAATAAGTGAAGTGATATGATGTGATACGAATGATGTGCAAGATACTCTTTCAATACAGCATGAATAAGCAGAAAAGCTGCATAATATATATGCACACATTGATATAATAACATATATCTTACTAATCCTTGAGTGAAATCTGGATCTGGGCCGACAACGATATGGGTAACGACTGTTTTCAGGAGCCATCGAAGAGGAAGAAAATAAATAGAGCCGAGTACCTACTGACTGGCCATTGCAAACGCTGAAGGGTCAGCGCAGAGGAAGCAAAAGACGATGCAAACTAAACACTGCTGAAGAGTCTGCATGTTCTCAGATGCCCGCTGTGCAGGGTGGACACAGTCATTGACTTTACCTGAATTGATTTCTGTTAAAAGTGGAACTACCTGTGTTTGGGTGTTTTTTTAAAAATATGGCAATGGAGAAGAAAGAATGTACAGACACTAGTAAGCATTGGAATAGACCGTACATGCTCTTTGGATAGATACCTGCTGTGTTTTTTTTTTGTTTTTTTTCTAGGATCTATTATATGAACTTTGTCTGGTCTTGTACTAGACAGGTGGCAATCCTTTTGTATAATTGACTTTTCAGTTCGATACCTTACGGACAATCCTCACAGGATCAGACTGGCCATTTCATTGGATTTGCCAGAGGCTACTGGGACTTAATAAACTTTCCCTAAGTACTGCTTTTTTGTCAGGTTCAAGCCAGGGGAATGGCTGACATGCATCCTGGCACATCCTCAGTCTTCCTGCAAGTCAGAGCACCACCATTATGCAAATGAAAAATATTTCAGAAACTTTAAAGTGCCGATGACTCATTCATCATAAAAACAGGTCATTTCTGCAAATGTGGTATTGGTGATGAACATTCATTTATATGTATCAAGATAAAAATAAAAAACGGAGGAAAAGACACGATCTGAGCAGAGTGGTATGCAGGCTGCTCACCTATTAATGTAGTAATGGTATAGGCACATGGTCATTTTCTCTTATACTGCAATATTAAAATCGTCCCTGGACTCTATGTAGAATTTACTGCAATAGCTCAGTCAAGTGGATTTAATGACAGAATCAAGCTGTCAACTAGCTTATAGCACTTTTTAAATCAAATCCAGGGCTGTGTGCACATATTTTACTACATCTTTCTGTTGTAATTGGGTTCCAGTTTACTTTGGCCAATCTTTACACACCCATCACCTCAGTTCAATCTGACTGTTAATACCACCCTTGTAAAAAATTTAAAAAGGAAATTATATTGAGTGAGAGTACAGGAAATGCTAGAAATGGGTCTACCATTTTATTGTTTTATATCGTGTTTGTCCCCTTCTTTGTAAAATGTCTGGCCAAGTGAAGGTGGAGGTGGATCCTTTGGGTACTATAACCTGGGGCTGGTGGGAGAGAAACTGCCAACTTTCCAACCTCCTAAAGTAGATTTTTTTTTATTTGGTCTTTCACTTCCGCCAAGCTGTTTTTTCCTGGTGTGAAGTTTAGTTCCAGCTCCGGCATCAGGCCACCAAGGGCAAAACACATCTCGCATATTTCTCAGAGCTGCTCCGGCCATTGTTTGTGTGTGTGTGTGTGTGTGTGTGGTAAAGTGTTATGCTGAATTACAGGGTTATATTTCATAATGTCAGATTGAATTTGTTTTAACACTTACCAAAACCTAAAAATAATTTCTCAAGATTAAATTTTTAAAAATGTACAGATTACACAAATGGGTCGGAAAAGATAATCTATTAACTCATTGACTGCCAGAGTTTTTTGAGCATTTTGACTGATTTTTCAAGAGAATAGTTTGTGCTATGACTATGTAAACACCGAACACACCAAAAGAAAGAGTAGACTCTCTTCTTTCATCAGGAAAAAAAAATTGTTGTTCTACCTTATTCCGTTCTTCCTCGAATTGCGTCTCACCCGCGACATGTTCTCTCATGGCGAACCGTTACGTTTTTTTTATTTGCCTACAGTCTATGCTCATCTCCCATTAAAAGTGGCACTGCCACCTAGAGGGTCAATTTGTTGCTACATACTCTGTCTAGAAGCCAATATTTACGGACAAGCTTTAGCAGATCGTCCCCCAAGCTACTCTCGTTGAAAAACATAAAAGACGTCTATAGACGTCTTTGGCAGCCAATGAGTTAAAAGAAACAGTTGATGGTCTTTGACATTAATGTTGTGCTGTTTGACACTATTTGACCATCCCTTCTAAAAACTTATTACTTACTCTGACTGCTTAATCAGTCTGAGGTAACATTGTAATATGAATGTATGACAAGTCTACATTAACTTTACACCTGTAATTCCAATCTAATACTTTCAAGTTAGGTCTCAACATACTATTGCAAGGCCCGCAAAATTAAAAACAAAGAGTGCTGGGAAGGAACAAATTTGTTGTAGACACATTCTCCCAATGCGTGGCATTAATTGTAAAGCGCATTTGGAGCTCACCTTTACGCAGTCCTCACAGCTGAAGAGATGTGAAACTATTTGACTTTCCAAATCTTCAATGAAACACTTGTTTGATGGTGGAGATCAAGTGCACCCCGTGGGTAGAATAATCTATTCAGCATCCCTGCCAGAGCTCAATGTTCGGCTCATGACAGGAGCTCTTGGGATGCACAGTTGCATTGTTCAAAAGTGTTTTTGACTTTGACGATCTTCTTTTGTTATTAAAGTAAGAAAACAAAAAAACAGGTTTATTCTTTAGTGGGTAAACCTCAGAGTACATCCTTGAATCTCACTTGTCTTTAGGTACGATGTTTGAAAATAAGCATCGGCCAGTCATTTCATTTAGTGTCTCTCCCTGGGATGTCTTTCAATTTAGAAAATTGAGAACGCTGAATGATTTTAACTTAGTTCCACAGATGGAAGCCAAATGCACAGATATCCGTCATGTATAATTTAGACGCAAACTGATGGATTAAAAGACATAGTGGTTAAGGCTTTCCTTGCAATGTTGTACTTTCTTGCAACGATTGTCTGTTTCCATTTTCTTGACTCCTATCCAAAATTCTTAATAACTGCAATCATGTCTTTTTTCACATCTAAGAGAATAAATTAGTTAATAGTCAAGCACTAATTTAAATGAATTAATAAACATTATCTCTCAGCTTTGTATAGAATCATCTTTCTCTACATCCCATAAGCATTGGAGGCTAATTTGTATAGATGAAGACATAAGTAAAATAATGAAATTTTAACATTCATTTCATGGTCTAAAATACATTTGAAATTTCTTACCTCAAAGGACACATGTCTCTGAACAACTGGAACACGATTCCATTCATGAGATTTGTCATTTGCTTAGAGATTGTGTCCAATTTGGCTTAATGTAGTCTTTACTGAGTAATTTTGTTTTCCTAAGAAACATCATTTCTGGACCACAATGTCTAGATTCAAGTGTTACATCTTGTAGCTGTCTTAAATAAGTGTTAAATTATATATTGGAACTTAAAAATGGTAAACGTAGCCCCATGCAATCAAAACCTAGCGCCCCAAAACATACCTATACACGTATCAAATAGCTTAAGAACAAAAAGTCTTGTGAGTGTCTTACAAAATAAGATGATAGATAGGAGAAATTAAATGTCATGTACCTTTAATGATTCAGAGGAATAGCAGAATAAGTTTGGTTCAGATCAGTTCTATTTGTTTCTGTCCCGGAAATTCACAGCAAAAGTATCTTTAAATAGAGAGTAATAACCCACCACCGATTAGATACAGTCCAGTTCTTAATTATGTAATTACAGTCCAACACAAACTAATTCATTCCAAGCTCAAAAACAAACATATCACATCAGATCTTCACTTCAGTCCCTGGTGCTGAGAGTGCTCTGGGCTAAGAGTTGCAGCAGGGAAGAAAACTCCCTTCAAAGGGGAAGAGACCTCCAGCTGAAACCGACTGAAGAATGGCGTCTGTGCGCCTTCGTGCATTGGGGAGACAAGGGCCGTTAACTGAAGAAACACAAACAAACGTGACATCAGGTTGTGGATTCCAGCAGGGAATAAAAAGAACATAAAACAAACTCGGTTCATGACAATTATAATAACATTTATGTACATAGAGAGGAAGGACTTCAGAGGAAGGGATGAGGGGAGGTGTTCTATGTAAGAAGGAGGTTGCCTTTCCGGAATTCGACTTAAAATTCAAGATCCAATACGCTTTATGGCAGTTATAACACAAAAGTGGGAGAGAAATAAGGTATAAGATGAAAATAAAGCAAACATATCATATGTGATGGACTGGTGACCTGTCCAGGGTGTGCCTCACCTCTCCCCTAATGTCAGCTGGGATAGACTCCAGATACCCTGTAACCGAATTACAAATAAGCGGAAAGAATAATGGATGGATTGATGTACAGTATAAAAACGTAAGTCACTAAAACCAAAACTTAAAAGATACAGTTAGTAATTGAGGGATCGATGTCACCTGAGCCAACCCTAACTAAAGGCTTATTCTACTGTAAAATAGGGGATATGCCTCTAAAACACAAAATGGCACTTGGTTCCACCAGAAAAGGGGCCTGAAAACAGAAGGCTCTGCCTCCGATTCCACTCTCAGGCATTAAGAACCAAATGGATCTTTGAGAGCAAAGTCCTCCGTTGAGGAGATATGAAACAACAACCTGGACTTCCTGAACAAGGGGTAGAACTGGGCCATTTATTTTCGGGTTCTTACAGGTAGCTAGAGAAACATGAGCAATCTTGAGAGGCTTTTCATAACAAGAGGAAGTGTATGGACTATTTGAAAATTCAAGTTAATCTTCTCGTTTTCACATTTTACAGCATGTCCGAACCCGTTTAAAAAATATATTTAGCCGAAATGGAGCATCAGTGTTTTTTGCCCTCAGAAAGCCCCAGTGCTTGAGTATGGGCTTGGATCCATAAAAGTTTAGTACTACTTTTTTTTTGCACACAATCAATAGCCCGAAAAGTTCAGAGTGCACAGTGAAACGGATGAGACCGTAACCGAGAGCTTTGCTCAAATCCACACAGCAAACACCGTCTCAGGAGGGACTCAGAAAAAAGGACTGACATAGACAAATCTATCCCAGTGCGACACATTCCGAGGCACAGAAATGAAAATGCCACCAGGGAGGTTGTCTCTCCACTCCGACATGAGCTGTTTAAAATGAAACTTGTGGGCCTTTATTGTTTAGGACTCTTATCAACTGCAGCAGCATTTGTACTATAATTAGCGCTCAAAGCGCTGCGTGATGCGAGGGAAGTCTTTCCGCCTTAACATTACCCCCATCTATCAGAGCTTAGGAATTCATCAATGTATTTATAATGGCCTTCAAGCCCCGCAGCATTTCTCGCGGCTACACAACCAAATAGGATGCAGAGCTGTGATCCTCAAAGAATTTGAGCAGGAATAATGTGATCCCAGGGCACTGCTGCAAACGCTCGCCCCGAGCATTAGGCGCAGATAATTTAAACACATAAGCAGGTTCTTAGCGCACCTTAATCAATGCCAGCGGTGTCTCAAAGATGGGAGGGAGGAGAAGGCAATGCGGAGATAACGCCGGCATAACCCGGGGAGGCGCATGCAGAGGAAATAGAGAGCACTGAAGCCCTCTGGGTAACGAGAAACAAAACTCCTGACAAAGACTTCTCCTTCCGGAGTTTTTTCCTGCACCGGAGTAAAGTCACATAATGAGCAGGATCACACCACAGACATTTGACAAATTCTTCCGAGTACAAGGGTAGCTTACCGAAATGCCGTTTGACTCGAGAACAAACAAAGCGCAATGAACTTAACGGTGGCATTCCGCAGATCAGCGCGTGGTGCTGCGATGTTTGGAAATGACTATTTCAGAGGAGGCACGTCAGCCCAAATATTGGCAATCCTGTCAAAAAAAAAAACCCACAGAGCAGAAATGTTTTATGATTTGGAAACAGCCGGCAAGGAGCATTTCACGATGCGATGTGTGATATCATAGGCAACGAGCATCACTCAGAGAACTTATTGAAAAAAAACTGAAATTCTTCAATGTAGCATTTCCTGCTCCGCTGCCAGGCCTCCACATCAACGGCTTCCCCCCCCCCCCCCGTCTCCTATGAAACTGATGGATGAAACCATTTCCCCAAAACCAAACATGCCCCAAAACATTATTAGTGCCATTTCCTCTTCCGTATTAAGGTGAGAACTGCTGAAGGCAGATCGGCGAGAGCCTTTCCTGGTGATAAAGTGCTTTCCTCTTTAGGTCTCTCTCACATCACAGAGGAAATGTGGGAGATTTATCAGTGGCGGCCCACTCAGGAGCTTTCTCTGTGGCTGGGCAGCTCTCTGAGGACCCTGTTTTGTTGCTCTCTTTCAGGGAGCAGGTGTACTTTTGCCACAAAGGCGTTTTGAATTATACATTTGGTGGTGTTGTCAAAAACAGCAAATGAGAGGCCGATAGCTGAAGAGCAGAAGACGTAACTAAGAGCTCAAAGGTTTTTTTTTCCTGTTTAGATGAACCGCAAAAGACTAATCGATAGCCCACCCACCTTATTTATGTGGTGCTTGTTTGGAAAGTTCATTTACTGGCTGTTTGCCATAGTTTTTTTTCTTTAATAAGAAATGTTTTCGGCCACTTCCTTGACCTTTGTGACTCTTGTTCGCAATGCTAACCTTTGCATGTTCTAAACCAAACTGTATGCCAATTACTGCTGGTTGGTAACAATAAAGCCACTGGCTTCCCCCAATACAACTAATTAGGCTTGCTGGAAATTGTTTAGGGACCTTTAGTTTGAGCCTAACAGCTTTTGGAGTATAACACAGATGTCCTAGCAACCGCTTTGATTCAAAGCACATGCTTCATTCAGAGAAAATGCGAAGTGAAAGTCAGCAGATGAGGTGGGTTTGTTTCACAACCGATCATTCGGGGCAAGGGAGCTATCTGCTCTTCGCTTTCGTCGCATCCTTCCGTGCTTGTCTCAAACGCACAGTTTGTGGTCTGTTGAAAAACGTCAAACTTGCTAGCATGTCCGCAAATAAACCAACTGGCGTATACGATATGTGACAAGCTTGTAATGATCGCCATGCAGACATCATCTACTACATTGTGTTCTAATCAGTAAGCCTTCTCCCTATTTTCTGAGGTACTATATTATAGTTTTGCATGAAGCAAAATGCGCATAATATACAATACTGAATGCATCTTCACTGAAAGAAAAAGACTTTTGACCCTTGTTTGTTAGTGCAGTCTATACGGGGCATTGATACACAACGTGGCTGTGATAATGTCCAGAGAATGGCATTTATTAATATAGTCTGCATGGTTTCCCCTCACTAAGATCAAACTAAATTGTAATCAAAACTGACATCTTTGAAGTCTTTTTGTGTGTGTGTCTTCTTGGTGGAAGATTTGCCAGGCTCTGTAGTTTCCTGGCAAAATAGTATATATTCATCCCCTAAGAGGCTCAAGGCGGTTACACACTGTTTTGTGCTTTGAAGGTCGCTATAGAATTCTAGCTAGCGTTAGCTCTCGAAGGTCAATCTGACCTCCCATAAATGCACGAAACTAGCAGCAGACAGAACCATGGAGTTGGTTTAACTATCATGCGGTTATCTAAGAAACAATGTCCCTATATAGATACAGCTAATTTAGTAAATGTTCCTGAAAAAGCTAAAAAGGCGAACTGCTAAATGCTAGCGTAAAACAAACCTCGACAATCTCCAAACGTCATACAAGCATCAAAAGTACTGTTGGATACCAAACTAATATGCAATGGGTTGTTGGCTGTGAGATTGTTTTTGATAGTTTCTTAACATTTTTGGAGACTCTTGAACATGTTGCAAATTGCGTATGCGTTAATGTGAAAAAGGGAGCGGGCCTTCATTAGTTTAACATGTTTTTATCGCAAAGACATAAAAATAATCTCGTAACAACAAGGTCTTTAAATTAGACTCATACAGCTTCAGATGAACAACAACAAATGACTTGATTGAACTAATAATAATGAGGCCTAAATGCAGGACTCTGCAAACCCTTGAACACCCTCACTGATTTATGCCGATTAAGCGGATAAATAACAGCCAGGTGCCACTCATTAAACGTCCTGATTAAATGATCATCAGCGAGCGTGAGCCGCTACGTGAGAACAGATGTTCTGGCAGTTTGCTGATCTGAAGCGTAGCCGGTTTGTGTTTGTGCAGTGCCAAGGAGGAAAGACACCAGCAACAAGGGGCAATTCCCAGCTTTCCTGTTCAGGCACATGACCAATTTCACTCTTGAGCGGTTAGAAATATTGTTTTAAAGTGGAATACATATATGTCAGTAGTATGTTCCTTTTCCAGGAGGAAGGCCTACAGTCAAATCATCCAATGTGCCAAAGGAGTCCAACCCTCTGTTACCTTGTCAAATACAGTAAAGAATAAAGGTTCATGGCAGCACAAAAGACCAAAGCAGAAGAGTTTGTTTGGAATGGTTGCAAAGAGATTGCCTTGTCTTTCGTGAAAAGAAAATGGAGGCTTAGCTTATGATTTCCAAAGTACCACCTGAACAAAGCCACAAGACTTCTACCATAATGGTCTTTGGACAGATGAGAAAAAAGTAGAAAAGTAGAACATAAAAACACAGTGTAACATGTTATATTGTGTTCATTTTTGGTTTTGTTATCATCAAAACTGTCTCTATGCATTTTTGGGGGCTAAACCGACATCTTTTCAATAATTAAGGAAGCATGTTTTATTAACAAAACACTTGTAATATGTTTGTTTTTTATCAAGGAGTAGCACAGACTTAGATCTTTGGATTAACTGTAAATATGTACACACATAGCTGCCGTCTGTTGTTTGGATTATACACTCTCAGGCAATGTTCTAAAAAGTGTACCATCCATACACACTTCATGCATGTCATTTTTTATTCAGTTCACTTAATCTCTGTTTAATCAGATGGTAGAGGAGCCCTAATTGTAATTTTTTTTGCAACGAAGTCCATGACCAAGACAGCACAAATCAATACAAGCATACAGACATGTGACAGCAGACATTTAAAACAGTAAAATGCAATTATGTAGTTGTTTCTTTTTTTTTTTTGTTTGTTTGTTGGTTTTGTTTCAAACCTTCTTTTTCTCTACTATTAAGTCCACATTGTGATTCATACATGGAGGTTGAAGAAAGGTTGTTTCTTTTTTTGTCATATTTGGTGCAGTCACGCCAAGTAAAAACAATTTTGTCAACGTTTGACACGTAGACACGTGGAAACTTTGACATGTGGACAGGCTGAGTAGCTTTTCAGTGGTTCATCATTCTATCTATTGAGATGTAGCGGCCCCAACTTTTTATATTCATTTTAAAGTTATTAGCAATAATACAAAGTTACTGGACAGAATCGCCAAAGTGTTTATCTTGCGGTTGGGGCAAACATTGTAAAGCTCATTGATAATGCTTGCAACTCGTAAACAGCGAGAAAGAACTTTATTTTTTAAATGTCAGTCAGACAAAAACTAAGAAATTTAAAGGACTGAGCCACAACACACACAGATCTCCTAAGAAATATCTATAATTTATTTAAAGGGAGCCATTCGAAACAATCCTTCATCGAAAAATGTGTCCCCCAATCACCTCCCATCTTGCAGAGAGGCGTTTAATTTGTCCTTTCAGCACAGTGACACTTAAATCCTTTCCCTGTAATTACACATTATTAATGTTATGTAATTTGGCATGACAGAACCTTGGATGCACTGACACAGTTATTGACATTAGCTGGCTATGCTTCTTTCTTATGGCTTTGGTTAAAAATCCCTAGCCTAATTATGTCCCGATTAGGGTTTTATCTCTCAGGCTATGTGGCGCCACTGTGTCATTTTCTACTGTCAGCACATGGACACAACTCCACACTGTTCCCAGAGACAAGAAGCTCAATATTTTCATTAGGTTTGACAGGACCAGAGCATCTGTTTGCCAGTACCGGTGCAGCGTGACCCTGAATGCATTCTTAAGCGCCCTTAGTGAATATGTAATCAGATTAATTCCTCCACTGTGTGTGGTTTGAGCACAGGTGCAGGTGACAATTCCGTCCGTGATTCAGCCCAAGTGAGAAAAGAAACTAGTTCTGTCACCTTACACCCTGTGCAAAGAAAACTCTAAAAAGCTCACAATTTTCAGGCTGCAATAAATTGCAGAGTCAAAGATGGCATTCTGAGATGTCATTTCTGCCAGTAATGGGTTTGTAGCTCTAACATCTTGGCTCTCCATTGTAAGGTAATTGAGGTATTATTACATGCTGAAATTGGGTCAGTTTTACCTCGGCAGGAAATAGGCAACACGACTGCAAGACTCTCTTTCACAGAGATTGCCATCAAAAGCACATATGGAGCTTTGTGGTGATGATCGATACTCAGAATCAGAGCAGTGACTTTAAATTCTGACCTCTCATATTATTTTGAAAACTCAGTGGTTTATTTATAACCTTTTTTTGTTTGTCATTTTACAGCAGACAGGCACTTTTACACTTTACCCGTTTCATCTTTTTGCTTTTTGCTTTTATTTGTTGACACATTATTATAGCATCAGTGAATGTCTTAATTTTGGCCATTTTAAGTGTTCAGAGCATATGCTGCAGAGCTCTATGTACACCTTTGTGTGGTCCCATAATCTAAAACTGCTGTCGGATATAGTTTGATAGTAGTTTACCTATAGTGAGATGTATATTATATATACTGAGATCTGGCCTCCAAAATAACCTGACTTAAAAGTTGACGAGTTGTCTCCAATATTCTGTAAATTTATATTAATAATATATTATATATTATATAATTATATGATAAATATACAATTATTAATATATCATATATAAGTAATAATGAACACAGCTGCCATCTTGGATAAAGACTTCAAAACAGTTTCTGAACACGAACACGCAAACAATTGACAAATATCATCAAATTAGTATAAAAAAGTCACTACTCATGAAATAGAACTGTTTTTTTTATTAATAATCACAAAGAATTGAGTCTGTCACTGCCAGAAATTCCAATGAACTGTGGAAAATTAAACAATCCCTGAGACGATTTTATCCTAGTAAATATGTCCAAAGACCATCCAAAACAGTTCTAGGAGCAATTAGGGAAATTCCAAAGGAATTGTCAAGTGGAGGTAACTCAAACAGAGACTGGTCCAAAGCAGAGGTATTCGAGCCAATTCTCAAGCACCTACTAAGCAATGGAAAGCAGAAGAGAGGTACTGTAATACAAACTGAAAAGAAAGCTTAACTGATGTGATAGTCATGAAATAGTGTAATTAGCATCCCATAGGAACAGACAAAATGACTGAGCACACAAAGTGACCTTTAAGAGATGAGAGTAATGAGGCCAGTGAGCAACAGATGAGAGAACCCTCAAACCGAACTGAAACTTTATCCAGGGATGAGAATTCGCAGCCTACTCATCTCAACCCAGACTCAGAAGAAAGAAAATACCCCAAACTGCAAACTGGTTGAGAAACGTAAGAGATCCAAGCTCATTTTAATGCAAAACATAGCAAACATAAGCAAGCAAAATGATTCATTTAGAAAACCTTAGGTTGAACATATGAGCTTAATAGCCGGAAGCAAAACACTAAAAAGTGAACAAAAGGGAACCTTCCCGGCAGCTTGGGTTGACAATTTCAGATACAACGCAGAACTGCTTTTTTCCTGGTTGGTGTGGGTGTCTGGATTGAAAGCACTAGATGACTGTTTTCCTGAAAGGCAGAGAAAAAAGTCACGCTGCAAACAAGGTTTGAATTTAGTCCACATTACTCAGTAAGCGGGATCTTTGGCCGGATCTGTGCCACCTGGGTGAACAAATGAGCTGGCGGGGTGAGGAGACTGGAGCTTTTAAACATTCACTGGAAGATCAGCCACAGGTGAGTAGAATGATCCATGAAGGCGCCACAATCCACTCTCCCCTCGGGGGAGCAGGAATGCATAAGAAGAAAACAGGTGAGAGAAACAACAAATACCACAGACCCTGACAGCCAGATGTTCTCGCAGTCTTTGAAACTATTTTTAGCAACAGTTCTCTAGATCTCTTGAAGAGATATCGGAGTTCTTCTATGGACTTCGGCTGCTTTTCTCTCGTTTTTAGTCCAGTACTTGTGCCTTCCAATTTTCATGGGGAAGTTTGGAAAAATCACCTCATATCCTCATTTACTTTACTGTACTTTTTTGTAACATTTCCATAACGTGTTCTTAACTTGCAAGTTCCATTTAAGCTAAATCAGACATTAGTGTTTGGTAAGTGTCTCATTAACCTGAGGTCGCTATGTGCAATTTATAGCAGCGAGTACCTGCCATGCCTTACTCTTGTCGGATGGGTACTGGCTGTAAAACTCATTTGCATGCACTGTCAGAACATATTCAACGAAACGCTAGCAAGCTGTAATTGTATATCAGTGTTTGCTTGGCGAACAACACAGTAGAAACTGTAAAAAAACGGAGGAGCTGTAGTAGCAAGCAAATCTGGGTGCGTTCTCTTTTATCGAGGGTTCACACCCATGTCTTAATTATGTTATGTCTTAATTGGAACATCCTAATATCCTGTTCTTATAGCATTTTGCTACGGCTAAGATTATAGCTTCTCCTCCCATAGTTGGTACCTCTGGGTCTGTGCATGAACCACATTTTCATATAGACGGAATATAGTTTTTCTATGTCTCTTAAGCCTCTCCCTAACACTCAAATATTTATGCTTTCAAAAGAACAGTCTGTACATCTGACACCACAGTATCCTGATCATGATGACGTGCTTTTAGACAATAATTAGCGTTTGACTACTGTTGGGTTACCTCATAATCAGTACTTGGTCAACCAGTGTGTATTTGATTGTTTATATCAACCAGGGTTAGATGCCTTTGCTAAAGAAATGAACACACTGTTACACTTCTGCTCCAATCACAATACTCAGGTTTTGTCATTGGACTGAGCTTGACAGTAATCCTGATAAAATAAACATAAAATTGGTTAAATACTTAGCAGCAAAAGTTACCAATACTCCAAAATGGAAAGACGAGAAAGTCAAAAGGACTTAATCGGTTCAGTAAGACAAATGTGGCTTTGCAGGGAATACTTTGTGTTCAGTTTGTCATCATTTTTCAGTATCTTAACAAACCATATGTTATCTAAAATTTTACAGTCAGTCTTTAAATTATTTTATATGGATGTTTTTTTATACTTTTGGGTAACTTAACTAGAGGTGTTCTGCAAATTCAATTTGAAAAAATATATTGCTTGTGACATCTTTGATATGCCTTTTTTTCTGGAAAATAATGGGAAAAGACCCATTGTGAGATTATTTCTGTCCGCATGTATGTTCTAATGATTTGATGATTCTTCGTACGATTGCACATATGATATTCGTTTGTCACAATCAATTACTGGCAGGAGAAGCCATGTTGAGGGGCTTATCTAAATTGAATGGTATGGGTTCATAGCTAAAACAAATCTTTTTTTTTTTCTCCTACCATACTGAAAACCTCTTTTAAAAATGTCACGTACGTATAATCTAAGGCTTTTTCTACCTGATATCTTATTAAAGCAGTTGCACATTTGGTCAGAAAGATATTACTAATTTGGGGAATTTCAAAAGAATTTGCAGAACACTGCAATGGCACTCTTTTTGCAAAATAACATTCTTTAAGTTTAATACTCAGTTTGCTTGGTGTTGGTCATTGTTTTCACCTTTAAAGCCTGTTTGGCCATATTACGCAATACAGACAGAAATGACACAGTATGAAAAAATGTTGGTTATTGTTGCTCCATTTTAGATACGATATTACTGATATATGTACAAATGTCCCCTTTGCCTCTCTGAGAATTTCTAGCATTTCTGTGGCTCTGCGTTGGGTAATTGTTGCTGCGTGCCGCTGAACAATTTGGTAAAACCAACCTTATCATTTACTGAAAACGTCTAGGCAAATTAAATATGATCCAACATCCAAAGAAACCTCACAAGGTTATACCTCAAGAAAATAAATACATGCTTACTTCTGCCAAAACAGCTACTATAGCGAGATGAAAACATGTTATCACAAGACAAAAGGCTTCACACAATAAAACGGAAAGGAAAGACACCATGACACATTACGGGTTATTCCTGTGCCTTTTCCAGGCAACAGGGTGATGTCAGTATCTATGCCCCGGTGAACCCAGAAACAACACATCATCTAACCCTCAAGAGCACATAAACATGCCGTTGCTCTGCAAGGCCAGGCCAGCATGAAACCCCGCAATTCTACAGTATGTGTAAATGGAGTGCTGGATTCACAGGTGAGTGGACACTGCTGTCATTTCGAGAGGAAATAACAACCCTCGCGGCCAACTAACAGGCTCGTAACACGAGCACTGAGATAGATTTGTCTCCGTGTTTTTTTGCTGGAACAACAGCAGCGAGTGCCCAAAGTTCAAATAATTTGGTGCCCGTGTGGTGTGAAAAGCATATGTAGCTTTATTCACTACGGCTGTCTTTTCATGCCACTATTGAGGTGAGGGTGACCACCTTAGGTGGTTTTAAAACAAGGTTGTTAAAACTGTAAAACGTTTTAAGGATTTTCTAGATTATATGTTTATTCTAAATATGGGGCGTCACATAGGAAAGTCACTTGAGCTACTACTTGCCACATTAGACCAAAAATAGCTGGAGAGAAATATCTTTTTTTTTCCAATTCAGATTATTTAAATTTACTAATAAAGCGAAGGGGAAAAACTAATCACACTGACAGAAGAAAAGATTGATATTCAGGGAAGTTTCCATTCATCTCATTCGCTTAATTATCTCAATGTGAATCCAAAGCAGACAAAGACAACTGGTCACTTCTCTGTCCGACACTTGGCAGTCGGCAAGGAAGTGTCTGGAAATAGGATATAGCACATGCAAGTGGTTGTCTCCATTAACCTCTAAATTTAAAGATAATTAAACCATCAAAGCGTCTCGGTCATACAAATTGTCTCAGCATTTACTGTGGGCACGTCGTGGACATAAATGGCTGTCAGTTGATGAGCATGAATAGCTTTTTGTAGATTCCCCCTTTTCTTTATCACGTGGTTTTATTCGAGGATTGGTATCTAATAATTACTGAGATTTTTATACATAAAAAAAACTGTGCATTCAGAAAACCCCTCACAGTTCGATACTTGGTTTGTTTTCCATTAACCAATATTTGTCGGCACGCTAAATTAAAATTATTCAACACAAACTGCATATTCTTTTTTAATTAGCATATAGAAAAAACTTCTTATAGCAGACTTGTCCATGTTGTCTGGCTTTTCTGTCGGGTTTAAATAGTGCAATGTCAACTAAAACTAAAAAAAAAAGAGGTACAATTTGCGAATGTTTTATTTTTTACTTCAAAATAAAACCTTTTTTCCCCCATCTTTCACAAACTCTCACTTATGAGACATTTTCAACAAACAATTCACATGCACATCATGGTGAATGAAAGCCTGGGATTCCTTTCACTGTGAAATACTGCATGTCATCCATCACAAGTATTTTTAAAAGTCAAAGTTATCGCTCTGCAAAGAACAAGTGATATGCCGTTACTTTTAAGTCCACGGTACTTTTTAAGCTGTAGAGATATCACACACACACACACACACACACACACACACATACACACACACACACACACACACACACACAAAACGCTTTTGGCCATGATGACATTTTGACCCTTTTCTGCCTCTCTAAAGACTCAACAATAGTGGATGTGGTTTGTAAGGAGACAGGTTAGATATGTGTATATATATTTTTTTTTTTGCAATACTCTGCAGACGATGGTTTAATGAACAACAAACAGTAAGATGCTTCCTTTGTGGGGGTAGAAGCTACAAGTTTTTCCCATATTAAAAGGCCACAACACCTGACTACAAGTGGTAAGCAGGACTTTCACCAGTTATCAGTACATTAAACACGTTGTGCTGGAATTTGACTAATAAGCACATTTTCATACATTACACTGAGGGAAAAGGCAGCTGAGTGGGCCAACAATTCTGTGTTTTGAGACATTTACATGCAAGTGAGGTTGCGCAACTGCAAAGAAACACAGTCCCACAATAAAAAAACTATGTAGTCAGTGATTCTGAGCAAAGTGAAGCTGTGCAGAGCTGTTGTTATTTTTATCCTGGCTGCTCGTTATGCTGCTCATTTTACTCAGGATCCGATTCAGTCTCAGACACATATGTCTGATTCATATGTGGCGTCATTCGAGTGTTTTCTTTCTATGCGTTTACAAAGCTTTACTTCTGCAGAACTGGGGACGTGTGTGTTCGTGACTCACCGTTGTCTTTGTATTTTGACCAAATCAAAGCCAATTACCAAAAAATGTGGAGTTATCAAAGATCCAAGGCTTATCTAGTTATCCGAGTTTGAGAAATTACAAACTGGAAATGATCCTGGCAACCATAAAAGGATTTATTATCTCAGCGTGAGGTCAAATCTCGGTGGAGTGGTCAGCTCCTTGTGGTTGCATTGAGGTCAACAAATTCAAACTTTAAAGTGGTCCTCCTATTGTCGGTTATCCTGTTGACTGACTTCTACACTTACATCCACTCTTTTGAAGTGTCTTAATCCGTTTATTTTTATTTCTGTTTTTTTTTTATTGTTGCGTCTAACCTTCAACAAGATTTGAAAGCTCTCTTTCTTGAAGCAATCTTCAAATATGTCATCTCTCATCCCAAACGGAAAAAAAGAAAATACTACCAATGTCATAAGTAGGATGTGTATGATGTCATTCTTCACCCTAAAATGGAGTATTATTTTCAAATTCAGAGAAGATCTAATAATAAGAAAAAAAAGACATGGTTTTATGCCATTAAGTCCTGAAGAAACTTAATATTTAAGCAAGGATATATTTGTGGAAAAAGAAGAAAAAACTTGAACTGCTGAAAATGGATACCAGCATTAATCTAGTATTGAATTTTCTCCCCTCTTAAATGGTAGGTAAAAAACAGGATAGTCCATCATTGAGGTCCTTTATGCCCAGTCTTTGAAATTTGCTCTTTGCTATTGACCACACAATCGATACAGCTTTCCTATAGCAGAGCTGGTAATATTACTCAATTTTCACAGTTAGGTAATATTAGTCTCGCAAGAGCCAATCTATCGATCCGGCCACACATAGACTCTCTGTTACCACGATAACTCCCCAGAATCTGCAGCCCGTATTCCAACTTGATGGTTGCAATTGCTGCTTTACTTAATAGTGTGCAGAAATTACTGGGGAAGTTTTGGTGACTACTCCTTTTTATTGATATTTACCTCGAAATGAGTCAGTTTTGAATAACCTTTAAAGGCTCTGATTAAACTAAAAATGAAATTTGTTTCCATCAATCTTGCATATCTAAAACTCTTTTTTTTCATTAAGACTAATGGTTATCCCGATGAATATTAAAATGGTCCACTTTCAAGTCAGCACATCTGCTTTATTGGGTGTGACGGGATTTCTGAAATACTTTAATTCGCCACACCTCTGCCCATCGCCAAATGCCATGCTTCTCTTTTCTGTTCTCTCCCTCCTACCTTCCATCATGAGGCAGCTTGTTGATGCCACAGAGACCTTATAAAAGTATCATGTCTTTGGTCTGGTTTCATCTTTCATTTCGATCTGTCTTTTTTTTCTACTTCCTGTTTTATAATAACTTTGCTTTTGGCTTTCCTATTTTTTTGTTCGCTTTTGCTTTCATTGTTACCCTCAGATCTATTTTGCATTCAGTAGATTATCTCCTTCGTGCCATCTCCATCTGCTTTAGTCAGTCATCACTCACTCCAATTCCAATATTCCAATTATGATTAAGGTATTCCCCTGGCCTCCAAGCTTCTTAAATTTGTATTTATTTATTTATTTGTTTTACAAATCTAATGACCCAATATACCTGCCCAAAAATAAATAGATAGATAAATTCTAAAACCCACAGGGCCCAAAAGATCAATCCCCTGATGCCCTGAATATCAGAATATGCATCCATTGCAGACCAGACCAGTGTACTGAAACAGGTTAGAATACTTGTTCAAAATAAATCACATTCACTTTATTGACTGGCAACTTCTATGATGTGTAAATGCACCTCATGGATTAATCTTTTACATAGGGAAGAATTTGATAAGGAGCTTTTTAACTAATTGAACATCATCAACTTCATTCACAGAGTTGGTTGCAGTAGGTGTCTCCAAAAGTAACACTTGGTTGACATTAGTTAAAAAATTGGAGTTTAGAGGAATGAATGAACTGTCCTTTGTGTTGGAATGTGAGTGTGTCTATTGTTTCAACACACAGAGGCGGTCGGCTCATGAGTCATAGGATGACTTCTAACTTCCTTCAAAGGCCTACAGCAAAAACTACAGCAAATCTGCTAAAAACAAAACAAAAAAACACAGTATATTTTTGGATTAATCAATCCAAATTAAAGCCAACACCTGCACTGTATCAGCAGCTCAGGCTGGTGCTGGATATTTCACATTTTAAGAAATGAGACAAAAGTGTATCTAATATCTCTGAAGGAAATGAACTGTTTGACTTATTATTAGTTGTGTTCTGCTCTTTTGAAATTCCTTGTTGTAAATGTCTTTCTTACTTTCTGGATTAGTATCTTTATTGCATCGGCGTTCTGTTCAGGATTTTTAAAAGAAAGGTAATCTTACATGGTGAAACTCTTTGGTCCCATTTTTTACTGTGTAAACTGTACAGAGAGGAACAAGTTAATCTGAACACGACAACACAAAGCAATATCTCAGTAGCTCGGGCTTATATTGGAAAGAGGAGTCGCGTTATGGTCAGTGGTGGCTCAGTGTATTGGAAGCTATGCTGTAGAGACTGATTTTAGGGTCACCACCACTACCCAGCACTCATTTACTGGGTAATTACGCTCACTTTTACTGAAGAGGTAAAATTAGAAAATAAAAATATGCAGAGTTATGCCACTTTGGCTACCTGACAGGTTGCTAAGAACTTTGCTTTCATTAAAAAGGAGGGCTCGTGCCTCCAAGCATGCTAGGCTCATTAATCCGTCTCTGATGTGGTCAAATTCAAACTGCTTTACTCGTCCTTAAATGAATGCAAGACTCCAGTTGAACTTTGTTGCTTTTCTGTAATTTGACAGAGCACATATTTCAAATCGTGTTGTAAGAAAATGAATGTAATCATTTCTTTGTCTATAACAGTTAAAAAAAAAGGTACAGTCGGCTCATGAGAAAGGATGGCTGAGCGCATCCATGATAAATTGGAATTAAATGCGTGGCAGCTGGATCGAGATTGACAGCTCCAAGTCAATGACCAGCCAGGTAGAGAAGTGTAATATCTCCTAAGAGTCTATTTTTCTGACTGACAGACAAGTTCACCCAGGTTACTGTTTTCACAGCGCGAGGCGGTTCTTCAAGCGTGCAGAGCTCAGACCCTCAGAGGGAAATGAGAGGAGAAGCTGCTGTCAAGCTGCTTGTTAGGGAATGAAAACACAACCATAAAGACTAAGATTGAGATGTGGATGATGCCATTTAAAGAACACAGATGTGTTGACTGACAATCCCCAGAAAAATGGTGTCTGCAGGAAATAGAAAATTGCTTCACTAGCTGCATTTCCTCCCGTGTGCTCTGTTATTCTGTTCACTGGATCGATTAATTTTGTTTATAATGATATCCGTGTCTGCTGAATGCTCAAAAGATGCTGAATTCCCACAGCTCCCAGGTGGAAATGCTCTAAATCAAAAAAGTCTGATCTAAAGAGATCAGTGTTCTCAAAATAGCAAAATAAGATGAGATGACCGATTCTTTTTTCGAATATAGAAAGAGAGAGAGATTTAACAGCTACCAAGGTGTCTGATAAAATCTTCTCTTTGCTTTGACTTTCTTAAAAAAAAGTTTTCAAGTATAAAACTCTTTGACCCCAAAAGCTGAAAAGCACCAAAGAGGCTGTTTTAAATATTTGAAACTGTATCAAATATAGATGTTTAGCTTTTATTCTGACCCAACTATCAATATTTTACTGTAAATGGTCCAGTACAAATGCCATTTCTGATGAGGACGGAAATCTGACACATGCTCCCTTCAAGCTCTTTTTGTGATTAGAGGATGTGCCTATTCATTGAGACGGCATTGGAGATAAGAGTCACTTGTTAGACTGTTTTCTTAATCCCGCCCAAGTCAGATTGGGAACTGTCCTTCAGTATCCACAATCTTGAAATCCAAATGAAAGCCTTGGGTAGATCTACAATTACCTCAGTACATTGATACTTACACTGATATAGAATGGCACTGATCTATCATTTAACAATCAGCATTTGCACAGTCCAATTTAATGACAACCTCATATAGCTTTGGCATAAATGAGTATTTATACTTATGCGCTACATTTTGTTAGCTAACTGAATCTATATATTTGGTACTACTAGTTCCCAGCTGATGTTCCGCCAGAGAGATGGAAATCAGCAAACTGAGTACAATGACGCAAATATCAAACATCACCATTTACCGCCTTTTAAAAATTCTCTGCAAAAAATGAAAAAAAAGCCTCAAAGCATGTGACTCATAAACTGATTTATTTAACACACAAATGAATCAGTTTATAAAATCAACTTAAATTGAAGAATTACAATCTTTAGATAGTTCATTCCCACTAAAGGCTACTCTACAACCTCGGCCTTGCTATTTTAACTTACACTTCTTTTATCAAGACCCCCCTCCATTTTCCTCAAAGGCAAGTTAGCAAGTAGAGAGAATGCTGAAGGACACAGTGAGGCTGAGGATAAATGTTTGCATCACTCACATAGACACACAGAAACACAGATGGGGTGGGAAAAACGACTGTAATTTCATCAAGCTTTATAGGACATTGGATACTGTATCATTTCTTGTGTTTGGAAGTTATTTCAAGACCTGTCCTGCATATTTCTTCCCTCTTTTGCAGATTTACCTTGTCTGTACAGCTTTAGGAAAGCCAGTTAGAAGGTGAGGAAACAAAGTCGGATGTATTTTTATTGGAAAGGCCTCGATTGGAGGTCTTGAGCGAAGATTTCAAGTGATTGCAAGATATCAAGTGGTTGCTGTCTGAAATAACTGCTGCACTCAGGTTATTAATCGCTATTCGAACAAGTGTGATCTGCGTTTGAATTGGAGCATGGTATTTTTTTCAATAGTGTCTGCAACATAATTTTCTGTCAATGCTTTCAATCTTTCTGTTGCTAATGTAACGTCATAAACATGGAATCCGTCAAGATAAGAATCATGTGTTTAGATATTTACCTGGAAAAAAAGTAGTAGTAGTAAAAGTGTTGCAGTGAGAAGATGATAATGATTTTCAACTCACAACATGGTTTTCAATTAATATATTAAGGATAATCAATCTACTTTCGACTATCATGTCACAATCAGAGGAATTTCTCGATTTTTCTTATTTTTTTCCTCATAGTTCAAACCCTGAAGTAAATATCTGTCACAGCAAAGTTACAGACTCATCCAGTCAAGTGCAACAAGGGTCAGACTTGTATTTCAAAGGAGGAAGAGCTGTCAGTCTGTCAGTCATCTCATAGCTTGATACGGATCAAAGGCAGCTCATAAACAGAAAACTGTGCTGCAGCTCTGAGTCATGCAACATTTCAGTTGTGCAAGTTTGACTTTGGTGCTATATACGTGCTGCCCAAACACCATCTTCCAGGCACATTAGCGCTGTCCCCTAGTTGCTCCGCTCCTTATGAACGCCGTACAGGGGCCTTTTTGGTATTCAAACCGTGAAATAGTCTTTGTTCGGCGATCCCCGGGCTGCAACAGTTGCTCCTGCTGCTGCTGCTGACATCGTCAGAAGTCCCGATAATCTCCTGGTCATTGAGTTGGCTGTTTTTAGATGTGCGGTAATTCACTGAACCTCAGAGATCAAGGATTACAAGCCACGTTGGGCCGCTCGCCAAGTTAAAGAGGCAGACAGAGCGCAGGGTGTGGGATGCTTAGTAAAGGCCACGGAACATAATGTCCTACAAGAAAACGAGCTAAAAAGGAGACAGATATTTGAGCCAAGAAAACAGAGGAATGACCTTAATCAAATGCTTATTTTGTGTCGAATTATGGGGCGTAGGTGCGCATTGATGTTTTACATATGCCCTCTGTAATTTAGCAACTTATTTTCTACACCTTTAATCAGAAGTCTAGAACCAGCACAGAGACTGTGAAGGAAAGCAAGGTTACCTGGAGAGATAGCAAGCATATATAGGATGAACATCCTTTTCTATGCATTGATGCCCAACTGGAGAATTGAACCAGGAAATTTCAATCCATCACACCAAAATGCATCTCTCCCCTATGTTATTACTTAGTAATAAATCGTATGCTAGTATGTATCATACTAAAAAGTTCAACTGGACTAAGGTATACTGTATTCCCATAAGCAAATCCTCATTCGTATCACAAACATTAAGTATTTTAAAATGTCTTTGCCACCATTCTTTGACAACCTCCTCAAACTAATTGGAGTGAGGTTAAAGACGGTTTGCTCCCACTTTCAACCTCTCTGTTTTATTGAATTGGAAATTGTGTGTTTTTGGGTTTTGTGTGATGCCTAATGGACGACGTAAGCTTTGGTCATGGATATCTTTATTAGGCCTGTCTTGATGTCCTGGCATTCTATAGGCAGAAAGGCAAGAAAACTGTGAAATATTCAGCACATAAATCATTCTGATTTAATGAATCCGTCTTCTCCCAGACTTTCATTGCATATGATACAAATGCAACGTAAAATGTCAGTGATATTTTTGTGCTCCTGGATTTCATAAACAATTCAGCCAAAAGCTGTTTCTTTTTTTTTTCTTCCTGTAAATTAGATTCATTTAGTCAAATGGATTTAATTTCAGCGGGCTGTAATGAAACTACCCACAGTGTACAAGCTCTAAAGGAGGCTGAAAAAGCATTAGGCTAACAGCTGTGAAACCCACAACAAGCGAGCATATAGGAACATAAAACTGTGCCAGGTACATGACAATCGCAGCCCATTTTCCGCCAACTTCCCTGTGTTTCATGAATTTTTTAAAGCTCCTCTTTTCCCCGCGTGTCCCATTTATAAGCGTCCAGTTTAATTTCACCATCTCTCCTTTACAAACTGGTCGTGAGAAGACCTTTTTTTTTTTTTTTTTTTTGTTGCACAAGATGCAGTGAACCTTTGACTTCAATTTCCTGGAGCTGGCAGCCGTAAATTAGAAGAATGTTTCAATGGAGTGTACTGTTCCCTGGCCTCTGCTGGGAAGGCCAAGACGGAGGGTGGAGGGTGCTGGTGTAGTTACTGAAGGATGACCCCTCATCATTTAGGATGCCCTGCCCTATCACTCGGGGTGTGGAACCTTGTCATTTGAAAAGCGTCACATTTTTTAGCAGGAAAGATCATTTTTTTTAACATAGAGCGTGTGTTGAAGAATGCACAATAAGTACGAACAATAACTTTTTATGTATTTATTAGATATATTTATATGAAAAAAAGAATGAGACAGGTTTCATATGCGTCATTAAATTGCTTGTTAATGAAGAAACGTAGAAATAAAACAGTATAGACATTAATATTATGGGGGCCTTGTTAGATTTTTATGACTCTAAAGGCAGGTTTGTTTAGATAGGAATTGGTGTCATCTCTTTTTTTTAATCTAGTAAATTTAGATTCAATCATTACCCATCAAACACAGGACTATTTTTATAGACCAAGATTAAAGGTTTATTTCACTTGCCTGTGTCAGTCAGGAAATACTTCACCCAGCCACTTGTTCTGTTTCCTGGACTCACTTAATAAGAGGCTTAAAATCAAAAGTGCATTATCAGGGTAAGAAAATGAAGAGCTATAATATAAATGGATGGCCTGCATGGATAAATAAGAAATCGGGCTGTTTTTCTTTTTTGGTCTCTGTGTTTTACAGAATTTAGGGAATAGCAATGATAAATTCTACCTGTTCATATGCGAAAACTAGTTAACAGTCAAAAGTACAAAACAAAAGTAACTGTGGAAATTCAGGTCCATCCAACAAACTTTCATGCAAAAATACATATGAACCCTCTGGACCCCTTGGAACCAATAGAAAATGGATTAAAACAAAAATAGGACAAATTATTTTACTCTTGAACCCATCACAAAATACTACACTTTTTTATTCTGTCTTAATTTTCGACTCTGGCATTGAGACATGATAGCTTTTACAAACACCCTTTTTTAACTTTTATTCCTGAGCTGAGCAAATCTGGGACCAACCGCAGTAATAAAGCTATCAGGCACAGAAAAATGTCACGAAAGGAATTTCACACTTTACTCTTGGTGAGCTCTATTACCTGTATTTCAGACACTGTCAAGAAATTGTACTTGATTCTGCCATTTTGAAGATGAAGAAATAAAATATGCTTCAGCTAAATCTACAAAGTATTTCTTTTTCACACTTTTGGAGAGAAATAATGTTTCAAACATCAGAATTAATACGTAATGACACACCTTGGTATCATGTAATCACACTTAAGTATCACTAATACCGTCTTTGGTAAACATCGGCAAGCTGTATTTGAAATTATGTAATGTCAATGCAGTTTTCCAATGAAACGCACATAAAAGAAAAGTCTTCAGAGTGCTCTGATAGTAGCATTAAACTGTGGATTAGTTTCCAGTGTGTCTGACAACGTGGCCTTTCATGTTCCTCTCCCTTAGGGACTCATTTTCCTCCTCCTCTGAGCAGTCTTCCTGTGCATCAGCCTGGACTGTTGCTGTGACAGGAGGTTGCTTTCCTCTTCCCCGGTGAGATGGTCCTGGTACCTTTATCCACCTTGTTGTTGTTTACAACCGTCTCCCTGCTGTCTGTGGTTTTATTGATCGCCAATCAATGAGGCGCTGCCGTTAGTGGATAGCTGATCGGAAGGGGTCTAACCCGGGTGTCAGCGGGAGCAGGCAGGGCATCTCACATAAGTATCGGCTTATGAAGTTTCTGACACATTTGAAATCGAAAACTGGAAGGATTTGTGAGATAAAATAACCATGACGTTATGACCCGGTTTTTGATATTTTACGTCGCCATTATATCTCTCTGATTCTGTGGTATATCTATTAACTTCCAGTGGAAATAGTCGAGAGGAATGTATGTTGTGATTTTTTTTTTAAAGATTAGGAAAAATGCAAATTTTCATGACCTTTCAAAATAAAATGAGGTCCTTTGTACTGCCTATTTCTTGTGGGGAAGTCATGCAAACAATGAAAAGGGTTCAAGCTGAAATGGAGATCTTTCCTGTATAATATTTGAAGGTACAAAAACTTGAAAACTTGGTCTGTAAGTACTCCCTACACACACACACACACACACACACACACGTATATATATTCAACAGTATTTTGGAGCCAGTGCTGTGTTATTTGGTTAACAACTTAGAGCCGCAGGATTGCACTGCTTTATTTGAATTAAGTAGATAATAACTAAAGTAAAAGATGCTTTTAACCCCTAAGGGGAAATGATATTGTTGCGCAACACCATAATCACATAATATCGCGAGTCCCTACAAGCATTGATTGCACAATGTCGCTGTGGAAACAAATTACCCCATGCATGATTCTTTGCTACATCAGAGCAGAGAAAAACCTCTGACTGAAAAACCTCCATTTTGAAATCAATGTGACACAAAGGGGAGTTTTGTCCATCACAATCATCACATTTTCCAGCCCTATTTTTGCGCAATCAGCTACTACACACCAGCCTTTGAGCTGCAAGTCTGTATTCCCCATTGCAGATTAGAAGAAAATGCATGTACCATATAGGCTATGCTGTCACACTGTAATTGTTCTCACCCAACCCAAGAAGTATTTTAATAAAATGTTGTCTTGTTTTGTTGGTGTCAGTCATGGATTGCACACAGGTTCAAATTTAAAAGATAATGCAAATGTTTTAGGCTTATTGCAGTGGCTTACAAGTACAGTAGTGTGTCCCATTTTTTTTAAGGGCAATTTTTGTGTTACTCATATCCACATAAATCTGTCACCTTTCGTCCATCTGTCCATGTGATGCTATCTATTCATATATATTTATTTTATTTTTAAAATGTGACACGTTTCTGAAATTTAATAACAAGGCTGAAAACATCTGTAAATGGAGACTGACCCAGACTTTAAAAACAAACATTATTGACCAGTAAATACGCAAATAAAAACTGTGCCTCGGTTGATTTTGCAGTCAGTATAGCGCACAATACAGAACTGTCTGTGTGCTTCGAGGGTGCATTAATGTATCCAGTGTAGTGGCAATTCATTGCAATTAGCTGCAACTCATTTAGGTAAGTAATGCCATCACAACTCCCAATGAACGGCAATCTAATCCAAAACATCCACTCCCCTTAGATTTCCCCGTCTAACAGGGGTACGTAATCTATATTTAGAGAGAAAGGACTCACAGAACAATGTCGCATTCAGGAAACATATATTATTATCTTTTATTAGGAGAGTGTCTGAGTTGGTATGTGTGGATGTACTTTATAAACCTATTTGCAGAACTCGTAGGCACAGCTTTTGATTAAATAAACGAGAGCCGCGTTGAGTTTTACAGGGAACATGTCCCCCTATAAAACTTTACTTTGATAATCCATCCATCCATTTCCTGTACCCTTCCAGTCCAATTCAGGGAATTTGAGAACACAATATATCCAAAAGTCCATTTGTCCTCAAATTCTAGTTGATAAATTGACACAATTATATCGTTTTTATTTCTTATTATCATTATCTAACCTCAACAACGATGCTATTCTTTTGTCTGCTGCTCCTTTTGATGGGTCATATTAGCAGTTTGGAATGAATGAATTAAAATCTTAATGTCAAATAAGTTAAAAAAGGCTTTTAGAATAGATTTTATAAATGAAGGAACACATAATCCTTGATATTTCAGCACAATGTTTCCGTTGTGCCAGCCTTTTGGTTCACAGTTGCTGTAAGTTAAATAAAAACATTCCAAATAGATAATGGCATAAAAGCTATTACCATGGCAGTGGCGCAAGCATCTCTTCAGGTGATATTTGTAAAAATGCTGCAAAATATGTGTCACATCATGAAGAAACAGAGCCTTTATGAGAGCCCCACAATGGCGAGTCACTACAAATAACACGTTCCAAGGTAAAATCTTACAGCTCCACACACAATACCTTAATTCTATTCATTCTCTGAATTGCCCCTTTCTCCATGGTGATTTTCTTTGTAACCACAACATCCAGTTCCTCTTGTTAACCAGCAAAAAGTGTTTCTGAAGGCCTCAATAAATCTATGGTCTTCACATGCTCCATTATCTGCGTAGATTTAGCTGATATACCAAAACCCGTCATATCCGTTTAGTACAATGGCCTGATCAAGAACCTTTCTGGAGTCGTTAGAAAAATGTGCTCGGCGTCGTGTGCACGTGTTTTTCTTCCCCTGATTCGAGACAAATCTCACCAGAGGAGACAAGCGTGCATATATTACAGGCACCCGCTAAAGGCATGTGACTGATTTCATCAAACCCTGAAATCCCTCACTGTCAAAACAAAAGGTGCTTCTGCTCTGAAATGGAAGGGTGGAGCGCGCTTCCCTCAGGTAGCCACCGTGAGGGGGCTGGCAGATGGAGCCCGCAGCTGTTCTCAGGTAGGAGAGCAGGTTGGAGATTGGCTTGAATTCCCTCTGGACCGAGCCCATCTCAGTGGGGAGTTCACAGTTGGGCCTTTTTCGCATTGGCAGCCTTTCAGACCGGGCTGCAACCGGAGCTTAAAGTTCACACTTCTGCTCTCTATTGCTTCTTCCCTGTTTCCTTTTTTCCTCCTCATTTGAAACTTAGCTGCGCTCCAGGATGTTGACTGCTGGAGTCTGTCTGGAAAACATTTTCTGTTTTCATATCATTTGTTCTGAATTGACAAAACCTGAAGCGTTTCTGTTTCTTTTAAGTAAGACTGCACAATGTTTAGCTGTACATCAACTGCATTTTCTATCAAATATTAGGCAAAAGACGTCGCTGCCCTTAAGATAGCCGCTGCAATGAAAAGTGGGTTTTAAATGTTACACTTGATCTGACTGCATTAGCTGCTGCCAGGAAGAGAAACCCCTGGGAACAGATAGCATTAGTAAAAGGAGCAGGGTAATGAGTCGGCACCAGGTTAATGCTGGACAGTCAAAGCAGGTGATGGCCATCACAATGCATTTAATCTTCCCTGTCATACACAGCATTTCTTCCTCTCTGTTTGTCCTGTGTGCTGCCAATCATTAAATCACACATTAACTTAAAGATATAAATGGACGGTGACTCACTCAAATTATGCTTAATCCCATAATATAGAACATATAATTATAAAGTAACAATAGCATGCATCAATGTACCTTAGGGGTCAGGTAAAAGAAAGATGTTCCCTCGAAACAGCCCAATTCTTTAATATTAGAAGCTAAAAAGAAGCTATCAGCTATCTTTTGAAAACAGATGCTGGAGAACCAAAACAGATTTAAAAAATGGGAGGGTTGCAGGACACAGAGACACGCTGGTGAAAGGACAGCTGTCTGTGCCAAGGCCAAAAGCAGCCAAGTTTACTTTATAGGTGCATCTCTCATGTCTGCCCGGAGTCTTCTTTAAATCATTCAGATCCAGCTGCCAAGCTCTCACTCTCCTTTTGTCCACTTTATAGCCATCATCTCAAATCGTCTTGTGTGTGTGAGTGTATACGTTGGTGTGAAGGGTTGCTTTGTCATTGGGGGTCAATTTTTTTTTAGCTGCGTGATTGTTGCTGCACAAAAATGTGAATGACAAATTGTCATTGTCATTTAACATTTATTTTACGCTCCCCCACCCTTAATTCCACCTTTGTGTGTTTGGCTGGGACAGATATTTAGATTTTTATCCACAATGTAACTGGATCCAAGGTTGGTAATGGGAGACATATGATTTCCCCTGATAGCCCGAAGGCTCAAGATAAGTTTTTATGCAAAATGTTTATGATGCCTTCACTTTTTAAACAGGTTTCCTATGTTGAATTTTTATATCATTCAACATATAGTGTTTGTTTTTTATCCAATTATTTAGAAAGATGGAAAATTATCTTTCTCATAATCTGAAAGGAGGAAAAATCAAATCTTAAAAAAACAATATTCAACTATATTCAAAGCAATATTGTTGTGACAACTTTTTAAACCCTTTCTTTTGTTTCTTATTTATGTGTTTAACTGCAGTTTCTTGAACTTTGTTAAGATAATTTCTTAATCGTCTTTGGGGTCAGGTAATTTTTACAAGTAAAACAACTTAAGTTTCCACAAAGGTGCTCAAACTAGACGGTGTTAAATGTAACACAAGACATTTGCATACTCCAGACAGCTGTGGACGATCTGTTTGGATAGGCTGAAAAGAAGAAGAAAATAGCCCTAATTGTGTCAGAAAACAACACAAATGCATGTCTTTGCAAAACATTCAAATTGGTGATTTTATTTAATTTTTTACTTTTTATATTAGTACCTTAATGTAACTTAACTAGGCTTAGGGGGGACAAGGTGCATTCATCACTTTTTGCTATTTATTTAGAAAAATAACATTAAAAATATTTATTTTTTTACACCAACCCAGCATTTTTGTTGCCATCTTCTCCCAAAATTACGTTTACATCACTGTTTTATTGTACGGAAAAGGGACTGTCTTTGTATAACCCCGCTATCAAAGTGTCATCTGAACATGGATGGCTGGTGGAGAGTTGACCAGCAGAGGATTTTTTTATGGGACAAACATTTACTCACAGCTCAGCTCTGCCAGAGGGGGCTCAGAAGACCAGAGTGTGTGTTCCCCTAATAGCCGGTCTATCTTGGTTGTTAGTCCCTCCTCCGGTGCATGACTGACGCAATGGAATGATTAACGCTGTGAATGCCCAGCTAATTTGATAAAACAACAGGCTTGGTTGGATTAGTCCCGTATTGCCCCTTTTTCTGTCTTTTGCTCATTCGCCAGTGCCCATTCATTTCGGCCTTCATCGTCATACGTTTTGACCTCTCGTCTAATAGTGACTGTTACAGTTTTTTACGCAAATGGAGACTCAGGCATGGGAGTGTCGTGTGTGGCACGATCCAATGCGCTGGCCCTCTGACACACAGATGCCAATTCGACCCTGTAAGTTTCACGTTCACCTCCCAAATCGGCACAACTGGGACAAAAACTCATTTCAACAGGCTGCGTGCCGTCTGTTGTTTAAATTCATAGACAAAGTATCATTGACTGTACAAGCTTTGACCAAAATCCGGCCCCACACCGAAGTGAAAAGCTCATATGACACATGAGTAACGGCGTACACTGTAATTGGAAACATGACAGCGTTTGACTTCAGGAGTGACAGCCGAACCCCCAAAAACCCTTTTCTAATTGAAGCGCTATTCAAAAAAATTTTAATATGTAAATATTGTAAACTAAATCCTTCAGGAAATGAGGGCTCTGAATTTTTTTTTTTCTGTAATACATTGTTCACTGTGTATCACTGACACAAAGAATTATTCCAAAAACACAGTCAACTCATACAGATCTGAAAAGGCAGCAGCCGTGCTCCATCCTCAGTTCAAAACCTGTTTGCATACTTTACATCTGATTTGTCTCAGAGCTTAAAAAAATCCCTATGCAACTGTCTGCTGTTCTGCTTCATGCCCTCCCCTGGGACTGAAATATGTTCCGTTGGGGGAATCAAGAATATATTGCCGTTGGTCAGATCTTTTTTCTCTTTTTTTGTGGAAATGATTAGGGTCCAAAAGACTTATGTCCACCTGGTGTGTCAGCGATTGTGTCAGAGTGGCATGTAAATTCCTCTTTAAGAATGTTATGGCATTTTTTATTGCATATTACATTTATTTACATCAAACAGCTTTTGTCCCAACTGGCAAAAGCCACACGAGAATCATGAATACAAAATCAGTGACAGTAAAGGGAAACATATCCCCGATACAACAACTTTCCTGGCACCTCTAAAGCTTATAATTCATGTCAATGTCGGATTTGTTTCATTTTCGCGAGGGACAATGTGTGAAAAATGGCAGTCGGTGGCTTTGCGGGAAGCAGTGTATGGCAGGAATAGTTCCTAGCAGGGGTAATACTGTCTCAGATTATCCATTAATGACCTCTTTTTGTGACTAAATTTGATCACAAAAGAATGCTACATTCACACATAATCCTGTCCTTTTCTTTAAATAATTTTGTGTAAAAGATTCTCTGTATTTCATGTATTAACGTCTTCAACTTACAATGTATTGATAAGTGTTTTGCTCCTCAGTTCCCATTTTGATGGAATTTTCGAGCACGCTTTAGTACAAGATTAGCATTCAAACCTTGAAACCGAAAGCAAAATGCTAAGAAATAGATGGAGAGGTTAAATTCCATTTAATCCACGATGTACTATGAATTTGGCCTTGTGTTTCATCCTGTTGGCTGCTGAAGAAAATCTATGATTTAGAGTGTTGAACCCCTTCCTTTCTCCCTCATTAACCGTCTGCACCATATCTGTATCTATAGCTATAGACTGGGACATACACACTCTCGTATTTAGCTCACATTTACAACGAAAGCATGAGCGGGAAGTCAGCCTTTCATGTCTTTCTTGGGAAATAACCATAAATTCTGATTCTTTCTTTATAATGTTCAGCAAGCCAAACAGGCTTTGTGCTGCACATCCTCCCGAGTCAGTAACTCCTTCAGGGACCTCCTGAGCTTTAAAAAAACACTAGCCAGTGTGAGATAGTGATGTGTGTTTGGCTGAAATATAATAAATGATAAACCCATGTTCCCATGTGTTTTTATGTATAAAAAGTCATTTCTGTGTGGCATACATTTTTTTAATAAGATTGACTTTGTAAGAATTTGTAAGAAGTCAGGTTTCCATAGGAATGTTTGATCCACATTTGGAAGATGAGGAAGAATAGTTGCTTTTCAATCATAAGTCAACATCAACATCACTTGTAAAATGGCTTCAGATTACTCTCACTGATGTAACTTTTGCTCATGCACATCAAAAGTGTAAATGCTTCACAACCGTTAAGGAGTATTACAACTTCGAAAAAATTGTGTGTCCCTTCCAAACAGTAAAATCCCACATGATTAGTTTGCTTTTTCGGCTAAACAATTAACTCATTATTCTGATATTACATAATAAACTAGATACTCTCTGAGATTAAAATAGTTTTTTTGAAAAGTTACCCCTTTTTTTTCTATTATATCATATTATTATAGTCATGTATAGCTTAGGTGTCGCATGGCTGTCACTGGTCAGAGATTCTAATTCCTCACCAGGACAAAAATCTCATCAAAACGCTAAGAAAATAAAATCTAATTTATTCCACCGTCTATATATCATCAATACAACTAACAAATCTAATAATAAAGCTGCCAGGAAGGAACATCTTAAACACTGACCGTGTTTAATATCATCTAATTATTCCTGTTGTTTTCCCCTCAAAAATAATATCATACAGTGAACATAAAACTTTTCTATTTCTCTGTTGCTGTCTTTCAGAGTATTGGAGCATAAAATTGGAATATCATTCCATGATGGCACTGGCAGAAAAAAAAAATCATTTAATGGCTGCATCTCAATTGTATATTTTGTAATTGCTATAAAAGGTACTGGTGAAGAACCAAAGTGTTTAAGGTGGATGGCTTTTTCATTTTTTAATTTGATGGCTTTTTCCCCTGTGCTGTCAGACCTCATCCGTCAAGGCGGTGAGTCTGGAAGAATTTTCAAGGCACATCCGCGGCCCAAAAGGTTGTATATTTGAAAGGTTATGATTGAGACCCACAGGTACTTATTAACAACATTGAATCTGGAAACTGACAAATCAAGGCGGGTTTTTATCATCTGTTGCACTCAATCTGTCTTGATTTGATTCGCGTAATAAAAAAAAAATGTTTTGAAGGATTTGCGGGACAAAACCAAGGTTAAATCTCCTAAAAAACGGATTGGGAATCGCAGCAAAGAAATGCAAACACCCATAACAGCATCCCTCGCTGTTAGCACTTCTCCCATTATTTATTCACCTTAAATTTGCAGCAAATCTCTATATATAGCTCAAAGGGTCGAATCTTGCAGAATTTGCTCATTTGGCAGAATTTTCCCACTTGTGCTAGTGAAATGGCGCTTACCAGTTTAAGCAACGGCACAAAACTTTTCAATTGATCCTGCGATTGTCTGTGTGCTCTTAAACACCGCGTTAATGTGAGGAATCGGTAGGGATAAGTGGTGCCTCTGGTGCATCAGCATGAGGGCAACCAAAATAATACGTCCAGGACATATAATCCACACTCCCAAACTTCCAAAGCGCTGACCGTCGATGTGTTCCTCACTGGTAAATTGCTTTGGATAATGCATCTGCTAATTAACTAACTTCCACATCCACATTTTAAATGCTTCATTAAGGTGTTTTTTTTTTTCCTTGTCTAAAGCCTTAATGAGTATTTGGGCACATGGAAACAACTTTGCAAGTTGTAATCCAACTTTTCAAACCCTACAATTATAGGACTTGATTATTTAGGTCATTCATGTTCTCCTATTCATTTTTTTCCCTCTATGGATGTCAACCACGGTTGTTTTATTTACCAGAATAAATATTCAAGTATGGTTTGGAAAACGGATTTAATTGAATGACAAATTCTTGGAATAGGGCCTATTGCTTGGCCACTTAAGTCAAGCTAGTTGGTGAATAGAACTTTGTTTTTCTGCCTTTTCAAAAGATCAGTTCAGATTTGCTTTGCAAGTGAAAGACATTCCATCTATCGGTAAGGCAAACCTTAGATCATTTGCAGGTAAAATATCTGTAGAGTCCAAACTGTAAAAGATGTCTGCTTGATAGTGTACAAGTCGTACTAGGGATGTTCGACATGTCTGGACTATCGACGCATAGGTTGTCTTGTGGTTATCTGTGTTCTTAGACACCACACTTATATACACAATTAGTGGCTATAAGTGGCCACCCGCAGAGTCTCCTCATGTTTCCAGCATGTGGGCAGACAAAATCGCACTTCAGCATATGGCAAAGATGACTTAAAACCGCCGGCCCCGGCCACACGAGCGATGCCTGCACAGGGTCCCCTGCCAGCTGGCTTTTTGCTTCACGGCCTAACTGCTTTTCTTGTCTTATACCCGTTCGCTGTGCTGGGAGATACATCGTCGCTTTGACGGACTCGATGCAGTTTTAACGTCTCGAATCAGAAAAAAAAGAGAGAGAGTCAGATGATGCTAATGATGCTAACAATGACCAACTAGCCCCTCATACACCAAGTCAGTATTCATGGAACCTAAGGCTTACATATTGTCCTTTAACATCTTGTTGGTACCTTCAGACCCGATGCAGTTTTAATGTCTCAAATCAGAAAAAAGAGAGAGAGTCAGATGATGCTAATGATGCTAACAACGACCAATTAGCCCCTCATACACCAAGTCAGTATTCATGGAACCTAAGGCTTACATATTGTCCTTTAACATCTTGTTGGTACCTTCAGAAATTTAAATTTACGACGGTATTACACACTTCAGCAATCATAATACATGTGATTGTATCATACCCTCATAACCTTTTTAATCAACTTTAAAGACCGTCTTATTGTGGAAATGGTCTGAAAATCAAAGATTGAAATGGTCAATCCATCACTCAACTAAAGTTTAAACTCAGTTGTTCCCACATTGGCTGATTTTCTGTTTGGCTTTGTGCTGTTAACAGGGCTGGTCGAGGAAACATTGTTCCTGTCAGAGTCATTAGTGTGGTTTGTACGAAACTACCAAACAGGGTTCAGAACAGGAACACACAACTTGTCGTTGGTCGAATGGACAAACATTGTAAAACGAAGGAAAATGCCACATTCTATGAAAAATTGTCCCATACTGCAGTGAGTAATTGGTTTCTTTATACCGTTCAATCTCTGCAATATACACATCATTTTGACCTCAGGCTTTCATTGATTTTTATACATTAGAAAAAGGTACATGGTGAAAGAGAAATAAGACGCCTGCACAAATTAAGCTGCAGGAGCGGAGGATCATTTGCAGTCTGACAGAGTTACAATCATGAAACATGTGTCTCACGTTTCCAACTTGGATGCCCGTGATGTAAATGTGACGCTGGCTGACTGCCCATACTCACAGAAAGGAGATGACGAAAAAATGGTAACAGGACTTGAATAATTCAAATTTGACTACAAAGGGACTTTATGAAAAATTAATAATAGCTTAGTTAACTCTATAGCAATCAAACAAACAAATTGATTTTTTTTTCTGTAATCACTATTGTGTTTGTTATTTCTCAGTGGCTGATGTCGATATGAGTGTGTGGGTTACTAAAATATTGCATATATAAAATGGGGAGGCAAAAATAATTTTTCCTGAAGTGGGAGGATTTCATATGTACAAAGTTTAAATACCCGAAGAATCTTGTGATCAGAAAAGAAAATTTTAAAGAATAGAGTGATAGAAAATGTCCCTGAGTAAAGCTAAGAATAAGCAAACTAAATGCTGGGAATTGTTTCAACTAAATACAAGCAAAACAACTAAATAAATAAATGAAAATACAAACGTGGTGTCAGAAAAATACAAAAACTTAAAACATAAAGATATTACATTACAGAGAAACATCTTTATTTTATTTTGATTTTTAAAATTTTTAAAAATTTTTATCACGACTATCCAAGTTATGTAATTCCAAGTTTAGCCTCTTCACGTTATATATAAAATATAAAAATGTCCACATCTTACCCAAAAATTGTGTGAAATACAAAAATCTAATTTATTTTCATGGGCAAAATATTGAAAATATATATACAGCGTTTCCCAATCCTAAAAGTCAGACAAATACAACCTCGGTGGAACAACAAGACATGGCACTTTGCATCATGTCAGTTAAGGGAAAAGTATAAAAGTGTAGTGTTAAAAAAAGAAGTCCCCCTTTCGGAGTAAGTGGTCAGTAGCAGCCAAGTGAGTAATTCGAATGCACTTGATTAACTGATCACCATAAAGTCAAACCACATCTAAAAAAGCACAACTTATTAATAATAATATCCAATGATAATATTCAGTTCCGCTGACACAACGCCAAATAAATGACATTTGCTTTTTTTTTTTTCATATTGAAACAGAGTTTTGCAAACACAGGTACCTCGCTCAAACAAGACAATTAAATCTTTTCCCACGGCAAATTACGGTGTTTACCCTCAATGCTCTGAGGGCTACCACTGGTCACCATCACCCAGGGTACAGGCTTATAATTAAAACAACATGAGGATACGGCATAACACTGTAGGCTCCTGCAGGCTGTGTTAGACCACACTTTCTGATAATCAAGACTCTCTCAGATGATTAGTCCGGTGTATTTATTTCTAACAAGACAGCCGATTTGAAACCCACACAGCGGTATGGAGACTGATTCGGCAGCTGTATTGCACACTGTTAGATTGTCCACAAATTGTTGTTGACGGTTTCGGAGCCTCCATGTGAGACTGATATTTATTTATTTATTTATTTCCGTAAAGAAATGGTGCACTGTGCCCGTACTTGTAGCCCGGTTAACAGCATCCTCAGCGAATATTTGTGTGAGAGCCGGGGTGCTGTTTTCCCGTCTGTGGCTTTTGACGTGGGACCGAATGCCAATTAAACACTTTCACAATGGACTCAAAAGCCGGGTGTTAGTGGGCGTTAGTGAGGATTTGGGCCGGTGTAAGAAAAAGGTTTTAGAGAACTATTTGGTGCTGCCCAACACCTTCTGCAGTGGAAAGGTTATTTACAAGTGGAATATAGTTACCAATCTTTAGTACTGAATGTCCAAACAAGTTCATCTGGGGGTCAGAACAAAAAAAAAAAAAAGAAAAACCAAGTTATTTAACTTTATTTAGCTTTTGTCTCCAGACATTTGTCAGGAGAAAGTTTCCTCTGTAAACCATTGCCTGAACTTGTGGTATCCAATCCAAGTCCAGAACTCGGTCGGATCAAGTGAATTCCCACAAACTGAAGTGAAATAACATTGCAAAGAAGACTACACCAATGTTTCTGCCCAAAGCTCGGAGAGGTGAATATGATTAGTTTCAAGTAGTGGTTGTCAAACTGATTTTCCAAGCTGTGTGAACTTTGTATAAATATATATACATATATATATATATATATATATATACAGACACACATATGTATGTTACCTGTACAGTATTGTAATAGATGATAATGCTCTATAGAATGTTGTGTTGATTCATGGTTGTATTTGCCCATATTCAGGATTATTAAAAAAAACATTTATTTTCCGAAACACTAAAAAAAGCTGTTCAAGTTTGTCGCTGTCATCAATGCCAGCAGCTCTATGAGCATATCTCTCCTTGACATGCTCTTTATTGCTTAAACAAAGTTTATTCACGAAAAAAAATAAAATAAAAAAAATACTCATCAAGGGAAGATTGTGAAGAAATTGCTGAACACCATTTATTTTATTGTAAGAGTAGTATATTTTCTGTCCGTCCCACTAATGGTCTAACTGTTTACTTTAAAATAAGATAACTTCCTAACACCACAAAGACCATGCAAAAGAACCCAGTTTTCTCACCCTGACAAAGATAAATGGATGACGGGGTTTTGACCCTGGAGTCTTTTTAATAAATTAGATAAGACATTGATTAATTTGTCAATTTAAAATGACCAATACCGCCATTAAATCTTTCTTTGCCCCATAAATTATTCATTTTCATCACTATCATTCGGTATTTAAAATTCCATAGGTAGATGCAGGTTGATGAGAGTATCAGCTCTCACCATAAAACTGCACATTTAGCAAAACTTTACGCGACAAACAGCCAAGGAATCAGCAACGGGCAATAACTCAGTCATATTCCTTCTGAAGGACAGCCATTAAGTCTGTACTTCAGTCCTGCATGGGCTGGTTGTGGAAAAAAAAAAAAGCCCACAGAATTCTGTGTGACTTTTTTTTTTTTTTTTTTTTTTTATCTAAGTAGCTTTAGCATTTATCCCCGGGGTGGCACTCTGCTGTTGCAGCTTTTGAATATGTATGTGAGTTATTGGTCCTGAGGGAGCCATTCCATATCCATGGAGTGGCGGATGGGTGACAATGGGGACCTGGACTTTTTTTTTTTCTTTCTTTTATCTGGGGCTGTCTGCCTACTGATGTATCTCTCAGCCACTACTTGGTCAGATTGCCTCATCTATCATTGGCCTCAGATATGAAAATGTTGATCATTGCATAGGGGCCCAGTCACAACGTTATGGGTGCAATCTGGTGGTATCACGGGGAGGCACTCCCCCAGTGGAAAGGTACGATAAGGTAATAAAAAGTATTTTTTTTAAAGAAATGTGTGTCCAAGACCGAGTTTTCCTGCATTTGAGTAAATAATGAGCACTATTCTGACCTTATTTGTAGATTCTAGTCAAATTTTTATCGATTTGGGGATGCCGGGGGTATATAACTAATTTTATGTGTGGACTTTAAGCTTCTAACCACACAAGGATTCGTTTACTGTCTAGTTTCAAGGACATATGGCCAGCAGCATGACGGCAATCACCACTGCGGTGTTGCTGTGAAATTAAAGACGTGTTTACGATTGTGCTCCCTTGCCAAATATCTCATACCCCGCCTTTGTTTATTAGCTTCCCTTAATAATGTGTGAAGGGGGATCGTAATTAGATTAGGTTTGATAAAGGAGTTACCAATTTGCATTACACAAGGTCATTCATTATCTTTTTAAACTTGGAAGGCCCAGATTATCTGTTGGTCAAACTTGACACAGCTGCGTGTGAGCAGACCCCTGCTCTGGAACTTGGCAAAAACATCTTTGTTTGCTTGAGTGGCAGAACGCCACGGAGAGGATTTTTTAAATTGACTTTTATAATGATGCCAAAGAGAGTCTGAAGTAAATTAATATGATTAGAAAAATAGAGGAGCACAACTGCAGTCCAAGCAGTGGGGAAACAAAGGGCGTTTGCTTTCATTTCTAACTAATTCATTTGACAGAAAATTCTAATTTTTGATTATTCACAGCTCATGGTTAATTAAACGCACATTTATTTTCCCAGGTGCCGGCCAATTAATCTAATTTTAATAGCTACATAATTGAAAACAATACAAATAAAAAATAATCACATTCATTTTAGAAGACATCAACCAGGACATAATCAAATCAGCTGGGCTTTCATAATCACAATTTATCGAGTAACTATGTCAAGCGCGTGTAGTGATGCACCCACAGAGAGTGATCAACCAAATGGGTCCCACCCTATGACTTAACTCAGCTTAAAACAGACACTTGAAGTGACACTTCCTACTGTTTTCCAAAAAATGAGACAGGGTGGAGCAAAATGACTTTCTCTAATGCTTTTACAAATGGTGCTGAACGGAATAAATCAAAGCCCAAAGCTTGAGTAAAAAAAAAGTGAATAATTCTATATTTCCATTACTCATGTAAAGCTGTCATTAACAAAGGTGGTTTACCTTGCACACCGCTCTTTTGAAGTGAAGCTGAAGAAGCCTCTGACTGAACATGCTTTGTTTTTTTCTTTTTTTTCTTTTATTTAACTGTGTAAATCTTTAGTAGTCCACAGTCCCAATGTTTCACAATAATTGTTTTAAACAAATGTGAAAATGTCCATATCCCGAGAGTACATAGGCTCTTAATTACATTTTAACATTTCCTGTCTTGCATATGAAGAAGCTTCCTAATGCACCATGTTTTAGTAGACAAATGTCCACATGCCAAGTGATCAGGTTGTGGTATTGACTCATCCCTGATGATGTCTGCAGCAGAAGCCCGAGAGCCAGACCTGTCGAGGTTGTCGTGAAACACAGCTGAGGTGAGAGCAGCAAACAGGGAAGGAGACCCGTGCGCTAATCCCACAATCAGCGGCGTCTCCACGGAGGGGTTTAGCATAAAAGCAACAGCTGTGGTGGTGTGCCGGTCGCAGCAATAAAAACCGCAGGTCATTTGGCAGAGCTTTAATCAACACCCATATCACAGCAGCTCTACTGAGAGGATTAAATCCTCCTCTTTTTTGTGCCGGGTGCCTTTTCTTCCATACATTTTGTCCACGGCTGACACTGCATTAAGAATTAAGCCTTAATTAGTCTTCCATTAAAGTGGAGACCAAGTTATTCACATCAATCTAATCTATCATTCAAAACCAGTTTAAAACAGCCCCTTGGGGCACGGCTTGTCAGAAGCTGAAACTACATTTTCTTTTTAGAAAAATGCTTCACTTGACTTTATTTATACTTCAGCACATTATCTAGTTATTTATTTATTTTTAGAGAAATACTTTATCCATCCCCAGTCAGGAATATTCAACTTGCCAAGCAGGTTAAATTGGATAAAATAAAAATAATAAATAAATAAATAAAAAATAAATAAATAAATAAATAAATAAATAAATAAATAAATAAATACAAATAAAATTGGATCAAATAAATCAATAAACAGATAGAAACAGATAGAATAAAAATGGTAAATAAATAACCGATAATTATGGAAATCTTAGAAGAAAAACTGTTAGATGCCACTGTTAAAAAGCCCTATGGCTGTTGGAAGAAAGGACCCCCTAAACCTCTCAGTCCTGCAGTGCAGTGAGCCTCTCAGTGCAGCTGCTCCTCTGTCCTGCCACAATGCTGCGTAGGGGGTGTTAACTCTCCTCCAAAACAGAAAACAACGTCCTTCTTATCTGCTGCTCCAACACAGCTCTGAGAGGGTCCATCCCCCTGCTTAACAACAACACTTGTCTCATCAACTAGTTCAACTTTAAAGGTTTTCGTCAGTGGTGTCACTCCCCGAACAGAAAACAAAATAGAAAGGTACACTCTCAACGACAATGTGTGATAGAACGTGGACAGATCGGTCTCTATCTGACTTCCACCAATGCAGACTGACCGGAATAGAGTTTTAAATCTCCTAAAGTTCACCACTAGTTCTTTGGTGTTGATGCTGTTCAGGAGGAGACAGTTCTTTTTGGTTCAGCCATTGAAGGCCCTAACAGGGTCCCTGTACTCCTCGTTCTGTCCACCATGCACATATGCCACAATATCAGAATATTTCTGGGTGTGGCATGACTCTGAGCTGTACAATGTGTACAGGGTGAAAAAACCCCAGTGCTGATAATCCAGCATTCCACAGACACATCTCCCCATCCTGACATACTGTGATCTGGCAGTCAGATAGTCTGTACTCTGTGATGTGAGGTAGGGGGGGGGGCACCCCTGGAACAGATCTACTGTCTTTTCTCGACGTGTTAGACAAGCCACATGCCGTACAAAGCCAGTTTGGCAGAAACACAGAGATACATGTTTAAAATCCTCTGTGATTGTGACGAATCTGTATCCTGGTCTCATGGATTGAAGGTTTCCCTGTGGCATATAGATGACCACTATACGTGGGAACTCTGTAGGTGAATTGAATGCACGGAAACCAACTTATAGCAGTTCAGTGTCTGGAACTCATGCCCTCTCCTTTATGGTCACATTGGAGGGGTTAACCAATCTCTGATTGACTGGACAATACTCAGTCAATCGGGACTCAGACAGACACATTAAACTGCTCTCCCTTCACATCTACTGGTTTCACACCAGCTCCTCCAGCTTGTCACACTTGTTCGGCAGAATTAGCATTTCCTATAATTGCTAAGGACAAAAAAAAGCTTGTAATTCCATCCCTTCTTGTGTTTTCTTTGCCTTTAGTTTATCTCCAGCTCTGCCTCCACGGAACTGCTTCCTTAGTTGGGTCTGAATCAGATGTTTGTTTGTTTTTTACCTGGTCCAAAAAGAAGTAAAAAACAAAAACAAAAAAAGACAACCTCTGGCGCTTGGCAACAAGAAATAGCAATGTCAATGTCAGCACTAAATCATGGAGGAAAGATATAACCTTGCAATAAATAATTGGTCTTCTATAAAATGCCACATGTGCTACTGATACCAAAATGTGAAAGAAATATTCAGAATAGCAGTTTCTATATGATTTGTTGTTTATTGCTGCTCACTGTGAGTGGTAGGCTAGTTTCCCTCTATGAGAGGGAGATAAATGTATAATTAATGTAAAAGATACTTTACTGTAAAAGATTGGCACAACATGTACAACTGCCACCCTTGTGGGTGCACAATCTTACAAACTTTACGGTCTTACTTTAGTGTTGCTGTGGATGTACGAACATAAAGCTACACACACACAGTGACACACACACACATATATATATATATATATTTCCAGACTTCATATTTTCAAATTTTTTATTACATAACATGTTTTGCAAATAATGTTGTGCGTATGTGTTTGTGTGCTTCACAATTTCTGATCTGTTTTCTCCTTCAGTCCAACGCCTCCCTATTTGGTACTTTAGTTCATTTTCTTCATCCAAACTTTTTCTGCAGCAATATATTTACAGCTGCTTTGCAAACACATTCTCTCACTGTCGGTTTCCAAATATATCCGCTCATCAAGCATGAGGTCCTTCTGCCTGTTGTGCTGCTCTAAACTGCTGTTTGCCCAAAAGCAAACTATGCTCAGTCCTTCACTATCAAATGGTGATGGCTATGTTCCACATGGTCTCACATCATGATGTGGTTGGTGCTTTTTTAGTGAAGTTTTTCTAATTGTTGTTAAGCAACATCTTACATATGTATAAGGACCAATGCAGCCATCAGATATAAGAAACTATTAGACACTCCTAGTAAAATTATATTCAACGTCAGTGTAAAAACTTGACTTATTGCCAAGTGAACTATGTCAAATAGGGAGTTCAATTGGCCGCTCTCTGATTGATTGCTTCATATTTCTCAAAGAATGTAGTCCTGTAGACCTCAATTTGAAAACCGGCCCTCGTTTTCTCTGTCCTCCGCGGTCAGCATTATCTGTAATTTCCATCTCTTGGGCTGCAAAAAGATGGAGAACTCTCTTGTAATGAGAAAAAAAAAAACCTAAAGTAGAACCCAAACTCAGGAGGAGCAGCCGACAACTTCAATAGGATGGAAGCTGTCGGGGAGTTTGTTTGCCACACAGAACACTGATATTCGATCAATGATGATGATGAAAATGATTGTCAGCTAGTTTATTTGATCAATAGATAGATTTGGCTTTGGTTCAAACTGTTGAAGCACTCACAATGGGTGTTAACTTCTAAAGCTTTTGCCTGATGAGATCTAAATCACATTGTTAGGAGAATCAAAGAAACTCAAGACAAAAAACTGCTCTCTTTTCACAATGCACCCATCTGTATTAACATCAGCACATTTAGAGGTATCCACAGAAAAGGTAAGAGAAGGCTAGAACACTAAACTTACAGTAGGATTGCATAAGGCTGTATTTTCTGTTCTCCATGTCAAATTATCTTTTAAAGCTTAGGGTGTTTTAAGGTATCCGCTCAAAACTTTCCGACTCGTTTGCACCGATGAAATTGAGACCCCGACAGTATGAATTAAAGCTGAAGCTGCAGTGCTGCTTAGGACAAAAAGGAGACATGCATCAGACATTGTAATGAGTCTCATCAACAGAAAAAAGGCACAGCATGGGGGACAAGGTGAAGTAGAAATCCCAGTTTACAGCCCGAGACAGATCCAATTCTCTTACCCTGTGTAATTACTGCAGATCAGACTTTATCAGCGATAGACATCAGCCCTGGGAGCTCAGTGAAAATGAGCAAAGAAATGTTAAAGGGGAGAAAAAGGATGGTGGGAAGGAAGCTCTTCAAAAACATCCGCCGATGTTGAGCGGGGTATTATCAGGTGTACGTCAAATATCAGACTTTAAACACAGCCAATAGGTAAGAATTAAAATGAAGCTGGATAGTCCAAAGGCCCCTTTGTTGCACGACTTTTTCTCTGTGGGATTGCTTTGATTGCAAGCATAGGGTTGTTCGATAGCTTATATTTCTTAATTCATTTTCAGAGTTGCCGAGATACAGTGGATCAAAGGGAGATGAGGAAGATATTAAAATTCAGTGTACTTCTAAGAGATTTTTGATAATATTCCTTGTGCTGACATGAATTCAAAATCAGATGCCTGATAATGCTCACCAAAAGGGATATTTAAACAAAACTTAAAAGCGAGATTATACTGTACATCAGATATACACATATTCAAGCATAATAATGCCAAAACACGTAATTAGCCATGCTGCATTTGTGGTTTTTATCAAACACTTTCAGTGAAACTAATTGGCTGTTCTAACTGTGTAAGCCTCTTGGTGTTGCGGAGTGGTGGGGGGAGGGGGAGGTTGACTACAAGGCAAAGAAACAGCATTTACAAAGCACTGAATCAGCACATTGTCTCACAGTCTCACTAATCACCGCTGTTTCCTAAGCACACACAAGCGGGCGGCTCGGAAAGAATGTTCACAGCAGTCGGACCAACACAATGATAAATATTACACTCTCAAAGCTACCAGAGGTTGGCCCTGCTGCTCCACAAGTATGCCTGTTATCTGATGTGTCGGAAATCCCTGCCTGCGGTGTGATGAAGCATATGAGTAATCAAAGTAACACCAAAAGCAGTCTCCGTAAATATGGGGTTTCTTACATCTCGTTTGAGCTCCATAATCATTGAAAAAAGCGACCGGCGCCATTAAAAAGTTTACCATCATGCTTCTCAGTAGGGGAGAGATCCTGTAGATGCTTATAAATTGGGCCGATGGAGTTAATTTCTTATATGTATAAACCCTGACAACATTACCATAACTAATTTTGTGAAACATTGGTGATATGTATTTGCATGAGGATAAAACATATTAAGTCATATACACAAATCATTATCTGAATCTACTGTATATAACTGTGTGTCAGTTTGCTACTATTAGTGATTCACTAACTTTGTAGATATACAAGGCTCAGCAATCAATATAAAATCGAATGTCAGTTTGAATTAACTAAACGTAAACAAGAGGACAAAATGTACAGTGTGGAAGCTACATTGGTTCCCTTAGCCAATATTAGTATTTACCATAAATAAAGCTTAATAACTACAGCTTTCATTTTCATTTTTCCTTTGATTTGGCTTTTGTGATGATGTGCACTTTTTAAAGTCTACCTCTGATAAACTATCACATTAGAGTGCAATGATGACATCATTGCCTGCAATCTATTGCCTCATAACACTTTTGTTTCTATCTACTACTGACTCTCACGTCTGGCCGACTAGTTCAAAAGATGCTGTACATTGTCGCACATTACATTTTTGACCGGTTTTATCCTTGTCATGACATATCGAAACAGCCCAAAGCAAATGAACCAGCGATTCATTGCCATTGTTAATCACCAATTTCTGGGTTATATGTGAACAATTTTCTCCCTTTTTTGTAGAGACACTTTAATTGGCCAGTGTTTTCCAATAAAAGGAGAGACTGAATAAGCGGCATTTAATAGTATGCCCATTATTCTGACACTGGATAATCAGTATTAGATTAAAAAATCTATCAGATGAATGAAATAAGAGGAAAATTGTCTCAATGACGGATATATTAACCTCAATTCTGCCCAGCTATCGCATTGGATTCAAAGACTTGTCGAATGATACTCACAACAACTTTTTAGAAGAATCACGTAAACAAAGGAGATCTCTGAGGTCCTCAACAAAGGTTTTTTATGCTTATCCGGCTGGAAAAGATTGGCGCTCACCTTTCCAAAGTCAGACAGTTCTGAAAGTGCTGAGCAGTGTTGGTTGGCACAGTGGGGAAGCAAGAGGAGTGCAAAAAACTCTATGGAAGAGTCAGAAACGATCAGTTTATTTTAGGAAGCTGACCAACATCTCAGCTCAATATTAAATTGGATAGTCTTTCCAAATATATGTATGAACAAGTGTGTTTTTGTTGTTGTAATTTTGCGGTTAGGTTTTCAGGTTCTCATTGTTCACTTCCTTATTTTCCCCCCCTCTTTCTGTAGTCGGCTTCCTGTGGTGTGCTTTTTTCTTGTTACTTCACCTCTTCTTCCGCCCAGAAATTCACACGTCTCAGACTTTCTCCACAACCTGGTGTAAGGTTTTCAAAATTTCTGTTCCAGATATAAACTGTGACTTACCAGGAGCTGAAGTGCCTTTTCAAAAGGCCCGGGAGCGTTTTTCACCCAGCTGTGTGAGTTCATGTGTCTGCAGCGCCTCCGTAACTGATCCAGCTTCCTGCTTTCTGCTACTTGCTGTCTCAAAACTACTTTTGAATGTGGACTTCTTTTCTTTTTTGGCCTCCTGGCAGAGCCATAATCTCCTGCAGCTCTTTGGTTTCCTGCCACGGAGCGCAGTCTGGCGCTCCGCGGGCTTCATATGCCGAGAAGGTCACGTCTCCCAGAGGTGGCTTTCATTGTCCTTCAGCGGCCCCTCCGACATTAATCTAGATGCGTCAGTTTTAAACGCGTCTCCCCGCTGTAACATGCGTCCACAGAGATCAATCAATCCATCCGGTAATTTCATCACCACCTCTTCCGCGCTCCTCTGGGTTTCCTCGCCCGCCCGTTCTCCTCCCTGTCGCCTTCCCGAGGTGTGAGACAGCTCATTCATCAAGATTCCCATTCTGAATGGGTATTTAAAACTGTTTTAATAATGCGTTGGCCGGGATTCCACCTGGGGGATGGAACATGACATTGGTCGATTGACTGATAATGACTAAGTCATGTCATAAATATCACACCTGGGGAAATCAAATGAATCCAGTTGCTGAACGTGACATGACATCCTATGGAAAACATATATCCCCCTTTTAGTTAAGCCATATTACAAGAAAGACAAACAAAGAACTGTTTGCAGCAGAGTGGTTGCTTCTGTCCAGATGCATTTCCTGGAGAACATGCTGATGTTTTGTGTACCTTTCCCTTCCCTCTTTGTCATGTGAGGCACATGCCAGCTTTTCTGCATGTTTACCAATGACAAATGGAGGACTTGGGTCTTCGGGGGCATGAAGAGGGAATCAGGTGCAGCAACACTTCAGGCCTACAAGCTCCCATGGCTCGCGGCCCAGGGGCCAGCAGCAGCGGAGCAGGAGGCAGACAATTGGCTGCATTGTTTTCTCCAGCCGCGCACAATGCAGGGTCCCAATGCACACTCCATGAAAATGGATTTACCAGTGGAAAAAAACACCTGAAATCTCCATGGAAAGAGGAAACTTTCAGTGCCCGGCACAGCTGAATATCTCATAGATATGAAGTGCTTTATGAACTGTGATATTTTGGTTCACGAACAAGAGCATGAGCAACACATCACTCACAGAGAAGAATATCAAAGCAAACTAGAGCAAACAGAACTCACAATTACACACCATCCTTATCATACTGTAGCTTTTTGCATGAAGTACTAATTACAGAATATGTGTAATTTGTTTTACTTCATTCAGACATTGCCCCACAAGATCAGTTATCAAAAACTTAGGGGCTCACATTTTATTTCAGAATGAAAAAGCTGCAACAGCCCTCACATTAATTGGATCTCAATCAATGTAAACTTCTTTATGCATCTATGAAGGCCTTTAGATTTACCCATACAAATCAGAGCACGATGCCAGCTGGCCCTGCAGCAACCGTGCATTCCATTTTGGGTGGCGCATAGGAATTTATTTTCCTAATTTGTTTCATAAGCAGCATTTTGAAGGTTTGGACTAGGCATTACTGTCTGGCTTGGAGGGAGATAACCACTCTAGTTTGCAGCTCCTTGTTCCACAGCTTCTTTTGACTTTAAAGGGGACATATTATGTAAAACAAGTTTTTTAATCATTCGATTATGTACATTTGGGACTGTGGAGGGCCTATCAGCAGGCAAAGTGTGAAAAAAAAATGACTCAGTCATATTTTTGTGGGCTGCCTCACTCTCAGTACAGGAGATAAATCAGGAGCTTTCAGGAATCTGTAGTTTACGACGTCATTTGCTCTAGCTCATTAGAATATTCCAGCCTTTCACCTGCATGTTGCCACCCACCTGAGTTTACTCCGCCTACCTGTGCTCCGCCATTGCCCCTACCAGCAAAAGAGAGTTGACATGCCTTTTCTGTGCTGGGCTGTACAGAACCGCACAAACTTCTACACAATATCCCTGTCTCAGAAGAGTTACGAGCCCAGTGGATTAATTTTATTAACAATGGAAATGTCCCGGCTAGAGTCGGCAAAAAGCTGTTGGTGTGCGCAAACCACTTCACTGGAGACTGTTTAGGAGCCTCGGTCAGAACAACACAGGACTGGCCAAAAGACTGTTGCTGATAGAGAGGGAGCAGTACCAACTATCCGTTGCAAGACGACAGACACAGAAACTGTGAGTAATTTTAAGAATGTATGCTTTGTTTTTCATTGTTGGTGTAAAGTTAGCTAATGCTAACAGCTGTTAGCTGCTGGAGCCGCAGTGAAGCTAACGTAGTTATTGTTTGACAATGTGTGCAAGATGCAACATGAAATTTATATGGTGAGGTTAATTTAAGCCAGCTGGTGCAGATTTCTCCAGATTTTTTTCCCTGCTGTGACGCTTTATAGAGATTTACACAAAGTTTATGCCGTTAATTACCGGTAACCCCCCTCCCCCAACGGCCACAGCCGTCATTGGCTTTGTGTAGGGGGGGACTTGACGTTACTGTTGTGAGTTTCATGGTTTAAGCCACGACTAGTTTTATTTTCGCCTGTGTGTTGGTAAACCTGCATGCTTTTCAGTGAGTAATCGTTACTATGTGCGTGTCGCCGCTACCATGGTAGCGTGAGCGTGCTGACGTCGGCACCCCTCCCGGAAGAAGTCGGTGGATTGCCTGTGCATTTAAAGAGACAGGCACTCAAAACCGAGCGTTCTGAACATGGCTGTTTTGGCAGGGTGATTGAGCTGCTATTGTGCTTCATCCTTATAGTATTTTGACCAAAGCTTGTCACAGACATTACATATTAGGACACCAGGGAACTAGGTTAACTTGTCGAAATAGGGTATAATATGACTCCTTTAATATCCTTTATTTTGGTTGTAGCCCAGCAAGGATTAATAAAAATAATGAAGATTTTGATTAAAAAGGTGCAATCATATTTTTTTGGCAGACCATTAAGATCCAGCAGAAGAGGTTCATGTTTACATTTAGGATTCTGAAGCCTGTTCATTGACTGGTGAATGAGAAGTTCATGAAATGGGTCATTTCCTGCCACAAATGCGATCCCAGCGACAGATGCCGAGTTAAATACCGAGATGTAGCCCTATTTAAGCTATCTTAGATATAGGTTTTGAAATTAAATCCTTTCTAACGGTCTTTTCAAAGGACCGACAAATACTCATCTGCAGCGAGCAAATGATCTGTGTGTGTGTGTGTGTACTCCACCTAAATCATTTCAAAACAGTTTCTCCGGTGATGATGGATAATGTTGTCGGAAAGGCTTCTGGCTTTTGACCTGCAGGTTTGCATTCACATCTGTCTTCAGGTGCTATAAATTAGACAGCAGATGTGCTTAAATGGAAGAATTCCTGAGAGTGATACATTCTGAACACTATAATTACCTTAAATGATATTTGCAACAATGGACATAAAAACTAACAACTTCCTTTCTTCACACACGCCTTGTTGAATGTATTAATGAGTTTATGGTTATAATTTACCCATTTATTTTCACAGTCAATTTCCTGTCGTAACTTCTAGCATCAGTCTTGAAATGATTATTTTTATGCCAGTCACACGTTGAAACCAGCACAGGTACATAAAGTTTATTTGACTTACCAATTGAACATTTAAATCTGAGTATACGATGCAGTGAATATGTTTCTTTTTTTATATATCAATTTCTCTTCAATTTTGTTGTAAAGAACACTTTTAAGAAAAAGTAAAAAATAGAGAGAGATATGTCAAAATTGAATTAGCTGGACATCTATCATAGGACCGGAGGAGATTAAGCCCTGTCAAGTGGAGTTTATCTATTTTTAACAGCCTGGCCAAAGTGATAGCAAGCGGTCTGCTGGTTGATCCGCTATTTTGGTCGGCTTTGAAATGTTTTCACGTCAAGAAAGGGGATTACTGTGTTACTTCATACAGGCATTTGTGACAGTAATTGATTTAAAAAAAATAAATTGACTCTTGCTTTTATTTATTCATTTTAAGATATCTAAATATGAACATTTAGCCAAAGAAATTGACACTGAAATAACTGCTCTTAGACAATTTTGCTCAGATATTCATATCTTACTCAGGATGAATTCTGATTAAAAAAAAACCATTGAAATCAGCCTGGACGCATTGTGTTTGTGTTCCACTGTTCTTTGTTATTCAAATGTAGTCATTGTCAGTTTGCTTTCTTCTTACTATTGCTTGTTTCATTTTGCATTTCTGTGACACTGAAAATCCAACCTTCAGTTAAGAAAGATTTTATTGTTTATCTGAATTAGAAATTACAGTATATTCGGCAGAGGAGCTTCACCTCACAGCTGTTGCCAGATTCAGACTGGGAAAGTAAAATCAAATGCAAATACGCTGATCTGACTTTGAGACCTGTCTCCCTACAGCTACTGTTTGTCACGAAGGTGCCCTGGTGGAGGGGTTTTTTGTATCGTCTTTTTCTAGTCTCGTCATTTCCTGTTTTATTTTGAAGAATAACCCTCATCTCGTTTCAGGTCACTTGCACTTCCTGTTGTGTCACCAGTCTGAGCGTCTCCCTGATTACCTATTGTCTGCACCTGGGCATCCCTTCCCTCTCGTGTTCAAATAGTCCTCGTCTCCCCTTGTCCCGTGCCAGTGTGTTTCTTTTCCAGCCACAGAGCCAGTCCTGTCCTTAGCCCTCGTCACAGTCATAGCCCTTGATCCTTGCCTTCTGAACCCCTTAGTTTTTTGCCTCTGCCACGAGTGCGTTTATTGTTTCCTCCTAGACGTAACATTCCTAGTGAGTATTTTGGTTGTTACTTTGGTTCCTGTCCTGCCTCCTTGTGAGAGATTTACTTTGCTACTTTTCCGCTTTGTGTTGTAACTTTATCAGCCTCGGTTCGAGAGCCCTTTCTGTTTATACTTTGTTCTCCGTTGCCGGAGCGCTTTATGTTTGTTTTGTCCACTCTTTCGAGTGCGCCTTTTGTTAATAAATTTTTGGAATTCTGAACCACTCTGCGCTTGAGTCCTCCTGCGTCCACGTTCGTGTCACTGTTCTTATTCAAGAAAAAAGAAAAAGATGAATATTGGCTCTTTTGTTTACGTTCATCTGCAGACAGTATTTTGATTTTCCATTTTATGTTTGGAGTTATTGAAAAGGGCTTTCTTTATTTTCTAACTTTCTTCCAATTTGCAGTTTCTAAGTTTAAACGGTCTGCCTCGAAACAACACATTTTGAAATACACACTGATTAAACCCACAAAAATTCCACCTTCTGACTGAATGCTGCCTACTACAGCCTTTTTTCTTCCCCAGGTTTTTATCATGCAGGTAAGCAGGTGAGTTCTCTCAGTTAACAAGGCCCCTAATAAAAACAAGAAATGACCTCCTACATTGGATTCCTGCCAATTGCTTGATTAGGTCATCTAAAGCAGTGGGGTTCCTTCCAGGTCTGCAGCATGAGCACCAAAGACTCGAGTCCCTTGGGCCTACTTCCCCCCCCCCCCGTGATGCTGTCCCTGCCGAGCCACACTTAATTCAGACTCAATTACAGTAGTAATACAGGAAAAATAATCATGGAGCTTAAGGTAATGCAACCTCTTATTTTTTTCGGAACCTGATAACACCTTCAGTTAAGGTAATCAATTGGTTTCAGGCTATTACTGTTTGCGTCCACAATGCTACCCTCAAGTTAGGACAGAATTATAAGAATTCTACGAGAACAATAAACCACGGGAACCATTTATCGTTTCATGTAACTGTTTCTGACTGTCAAAAGGTGAGTTGGGTGTATAGAAGATGTGATATGTATTGTAGCAGATAACTCAAAGGATTGTTCTTTTGGGAATCGTATTGGTGGTTGCTCCCATGTATTAAAAGGTGCTGGTAACGTTGACGTCAAGGTTTACTGGTTACTTGCTGGTGGTTCCCTTGATCAATCATTATCCTTTACCTGTGGTGGACTTATGCTTTCACCTTCCGTTTGCTTATATCTACCAGTTCCCCTGAGACACTTGCAGCTTGGAAGCCACTTGGCACCACCACGGGGAAGTTTTAACCCAGTCTGAAACCAACAACTTACCAGTCAGTCGGGTAACTTGTGGAACTCACTTGAATTTTTTAGGAATTTCAAAGTTTCCACTTGAAGACATGACCACCAATATTTGTGTTGGATCAAAGTATTCTGCTGTAAATGAATCACTCACTCTACTAACTGGTCTTTGTTAGGTCCATAACAGAATTACATAGAATTGCTACTTGGACCATGGGGTCCAAGTAGCAATTCCAATAAAAATACTGACAGCCAACTAATATTCAAACGAATGTTAGATGATTTCTTTTAAAATGTTTGATTATTTGATAAAACTTTTTTCTTTATCACATACGACTTTTCCTTCCATCGTGATATTTTTAGGAGTTGTGTGTGTGACCACACTTCAAGGAAATGGGTCTAAATTTGAGGTACACTGACAGTCATCACAGATGGACAAGCTGTCAGAAATCCTTCTCAGTCAAAAAAAGACAACTCCATATCTGTCCCTCCCCTGGGTAAAAAACTGCCCCCCCAAAAAAAACCCAACAACATGTTTTTGGCAAAGGACTGAAAATGACCAAATGGTCATTAAGTTGTTTTCATCTCAAATATATCCCTATTATATGCCCACCATGTGTTAGGAGTGAATTAACAGTTGTCCCTCTGTATCTTTGATTTTAAAGCACATACACCACACATGCAAGTAAAATTAGATTTAAACGAATTGCCATGAATAACAAAACGCAGCAGTGTCTAAGTTCCGTTGAAACAAGAGCAAAGTTGCACTATTTGTACTCAGTATCTTTTTTGTACTTTTCAGGAGTTTGCCAAGAACTGATTTTTACAACGGTGCATTCTGCCACTGGGAAATAGCCATAATTTCATACACGGAAGCCCAACAAAGCAAAGAAAAAAGAAAAAAAAAACTTATTCTGAGTATGGATGTTGAAAAGCTGTACACACTCCCTGAAGAGAATTCATTAAACCTATTTACTCCACTGGGCTACTGATTTTACTAGCATTTGCACATGCTCACTGCCCCATGTCAAACGACCAAACATACCATGTGAGAGTCTCAAGGGTTGCCTGATTCATTCATGTAACAAAGTCAGAAGATGGACTTTGAGCTTTTGCTCATTAGCTTTTGGCTTTTACAGTAGCAATATATTTTTTTTCTTTTTTTTTTTTGCCTCCGAGTCATGGTATGTTTCTGTAGTTGGCTTTTTAACTTGAACTCCAGATGGGGTTCATTACAACAACGGACATTATTAAAAAAGATCACTGGGTAGCACGGACCAAATGTGTCGGCCTTTCCATTACTTTTCCAGAACTCTCTTTTTATTATTGCTTAAGAGAGAAAACAAAACTCATTTAATCTCATGCTTCACCAAAAACCTTTCTTTAAAATGAAAAAAATAAAAAACTTGATGTCCCAACCATTGCCCAACTTGCATTTTAGTGACCAATTTGATTTAGAGATGGAGAATATGGTAAGATCTAAGTTTCTTATATATATGTATATACATATATATTGCAGTGCATTTAGTACATACGTACACATACAAACCTAAAATTAACATATAAATATGAAAGAAACTGAACCAATATAGCAATACAAAATGTATGAAACGTATGTAGCTGGAAATCGTAAAATTTAAATTCACATGACCCCCAATATGGCCAACAAAAGACAATGATTATGAGAAATTAGTGATGTATGATAAACTTCATGTTGTGGGAGAAAAACGCCAAGAACTGAGCTAAGCTCATTGTAAGTTAACAGTGGTACGTTGACATTTTATGAGAGAATATGTCTCTATTTCATTGTATTTACTCCCTAACTCTCCCATACCAGTTCTATGGCAGGCTGTAGCTGATTGTGGAACTTTGGTAACTACATTTTTACAGTCAAATAATTTTGGTCTGGACATCCCATGTAGAAATCTATATCATCAAATTAATCAAATTTATCAAATGAGCTCTACAGTTGTTCGAGTTTAGATGTATCGATAAAGTCCATTTACTGCACTTGCACAAAAGGCAATCAGGCAAGGAAGCATAGATTGGGAAAGAAAACCGTAGACTCATTGATCATACGCAACTTACAACAGAAACTCTGCTACCAAAAAAAAAAAAGTAAAGGTTTCTAGATGCCGTGGGCCATCTGCCCACTTTTCATTGGAATTTCTGCACTGGTTTATCATAAAACACAAATTTGACCTTAGTCCCTCCGTGCAGTTTAAGCGTAAATGGTTTCCACCCACAACAGACTAATTACGGATAACGTATGTCATCAAAATGATGTACAAGAAACTGAAATAAATTATCTGGCTCAAATGCTACGTAAAGAACCACCTATTTAAGAGGCCAGTAAGAAAGGTCAAAGTTCATGCAAAGTGTCATTCCTTCCCATGTTCTGTACAACATTGCTATGACAACATTTAGATTATGTTAAGATATACATATATATATACATCCAGAACATGTAAACCTGACCTGATTCAGTAGAACTGAAAGCTGAGTTCAATACCAAGCAATACTTTTTCTTCTTTTAAAAAAAAATATTTTCTAATATCTCAACGGCTGTATTGATCAGAAAGGACAAAGCTGAGGCCGATTCAAGATCTATCTGTTCTTCCTGTGTGAGGTTATTTATCTAAAAAGAACCATTACATTTTGATTAATAGTATCTTTTGGGGATTTTTTGATTAATTGATGACCAAATCCCCAAGGCCTCCTCGGCACAGTCTGAGCACGTAATAACTTCTGTTCAGACAGCTCAAGGTACACCCAGGTGGCGAAGAGGGGATCCATTTTTTAGACTTCAATATTGGGAAAATGAAGACATCCGTGCTGTCGAGCTGCTTCATTACAATCCTTCACTCAGCAGACCAAAACCTTCCCTTTATATGCGCTCTAATTCTCTTTTGTGGAAGGCACAAGGATGCTCGTGTTGTGCTGGAAAGCTGCGCATGTTTTCTAAAAGTATAGTCAGTTTGTGGAAGATTCATCGATTCAAGTCGGAATAAAACACCTCAATAATCTAAGTCCAGAAAAGAAAAGCTCTGTGTTGCCATTCATAGTAGGTATGTGTGACATGACATGATTTAATTTATGGCTCTCATTAATTTCTTAGCCACCAAAAGAATGATGCATTTATGGATATGATTAGTACAAATGTGGCCACAATTAAGCCTTTGGTTGGTGTTATGTGGCTTGAAATTCAGTATTTTGTATTCCGCTCTCATGACAAATAAAGGAACTTGGAGAGTCACTAAACAAAAAAATAAAAATAAGATAAAATTGTATTTACAGTTATGAAAAGAATAATGTGCATCATAGGGACATGTGTTTCTTGTATATATGGGCTACTATATGCGTTTCAGCAAAAAAATAGAAAAAGATACTTAGATGTTTACCATAATCTCAGTTTCCATGTTGACAAAAACTATCACCGGAGCCACTTAGGTGGAAAAACTTATGGTTTATGGCTGGTTTGATTCACCAATGAAGCATAAGAAGAAAAAGGGGCGCTATGAACATTTTAGGTAGGCTGAAATCCTGAGTGTCTGTGTATGTATATGGAAATCACATTTCCATATTCCTCCTAAACAATTATCTTTTTTTGAATCCTTCCTCAAACTCCCTTCAACCTACCTGAAGATCTGCTCTCCACCCCTGGCAGACTCTTAAAATAACTGTGTTTTCTTAATTGCTTTCATCTTCCTTGTCTTATACTCTTGTAAATTGCTTTGGAAAAAATTTTCCACCATGGAGACCCCTTAAATTGAACGAATTAGGCATATGGAG
>JABUIW010000020.1:17703294-17716171 GCA_013363375.1 Menidia beryllina | reverse complement strand
TTTCCACCATGGAGACCCCTTAAATTGAACGAATTAGGCATATGGAGTTCATATTATTAATGACATAGCATGTTGTTTGACATAAACAGCACAAACCATTCTTTTCTCAATCAACTGACTAATGGCTAACTTGAAAATATGATCCTTGCGAACAGAGGATAAAATTCAAACTGTGAAAAAGTGCTTTAAAAATCCTCTTTACTCACAAATGCAAATCAAACCTGTCCTTTTATTGTCCAATTGCCACCATTTCCATGTAATTCAATTATGAGCTGTTAAGTACTGTTTGAAGACCAAACAAACCAAACCGATGACACAAACCTCCCCAGTAGTGGGTAATTACACAAATAAACAGAAGCGTGATCCATTTCAAAGGGACTCGCCCAATGAAGCTTTTTAGAAATCAGCGAAATTTCCCCTCCCACGTTTTAGTTTATTTATCTTTTTTTTTTTATCTCTCTTCCTCACCTGTGTCTCCATAACTCTTCGCTCCATTTTTTTTTTCCTCAACAGGAACGTTAAACTGTGACAGTCTGTCTCACCTTGTAAAGAAGAACACATGGCATTTTAATTACCGGCGGACAACACCGGGGCCTCCACGCTGTTTTACTGGTTCTCCAATGCAGCCCTAATGTATCTGACAGAGGAGGCACACAAGACCTGAAATTACAGGGATTAATGTTTCCAAGACTAAACACTTCAAATGGGCGCTCTGATGTGAGTGCCATGCAGAGGAGCAGGCAGAAAATCCACTTAGAGCATCATTTCTTTGGCATTATTCACTCTAGAAAGCAAAGCACTTTTCAGCGAGCTTTGTTGATGAATGCGCGCGCCTTGGCAGGCAAACTTTAATTTGGAGTGCTAAGTGTTACGCGCACAATAATTGTCAGGATAAGAAAAAAGGCATCCAGTAGGCCCAAAGGACGAGGCCCTGTAACTGAAGCTAAATAGAAATGTTAAACAGTTTCTTTGATCTGCCTGTACTGAGTTCTAGTACTGCGATACCAATTTCTATTTCCAAATACAGAGAAAAAGCTGGAAACAATCGACAAGCCAGTATATGTTCCACCATTGATATTGGTCCAGTTATTTTGGACTGAGATTGTGTTTTTGTTATGTGAAAGGTCTGTTTCAGTTTCAAAAAGGGAGAATTTCTTATCTATGAAAAACTTCACCAGGGGTCAACTGCACAAGCTGTTGACATTGATTTTTGTTTAGAAGAAAGCTGATCAAATAGAGGAAAATTAAGGACAGAATCAACTGAAGAATGTAATCAAGGTGTTATTTTCTCATTTTCCCTCATTCAGACTGACTCAGAAAAACAAATCAATAAATGCATTGACACAGAGCCAACTGGAGATGGGATAGGGGATTGTGAGGAGCACATCGTGTTGGTAGCGGGAATGCCGTAAAATGTCCCCCTGAAGTGTGGAGTTTACTCTTCTACTCAAGGCAGACACACTTCAGCTGGTGATACATCACATTCTACATATCAGACACTGTTGTTTACTAAACAAGATTACATATGCATTAGGAGTGTGCTGAGTAAACCTTCCCTGTTCTGTGTCCTTCACACTTACAAAGCTATCGATTATAATATTCTACCCCCTAAACTGGTTTACTGCAAAGACTTACGCCACCCCATGTACTGTACATCCCATACAGTTCCTTGCCAAAAATACTAAGGCGATAAAAACTAGAGAATGTTACACCTACTGTGAACAACCAAAATGTCTCTAAGGAGGTCCATTGCATCTGAATTCATGTCGTTGTTGACTGTGCTGCCTTGTTCAATGCATCCCAAGCATAGTTTTTGTCTAAAGCAAACACAATGACAAAATTTCATCATTGCATGGTGTGTGTATATGTAATCAGAGCAACGGGTAAAATGGCGTCCATTAATATGTTTTTTTCCCAAAGAACTGTAGAATAGAACCTAACCCTAACCCTTTTTAACCGCAAGTGTCTTGAGATTGACTGAGTATTATTAAGGAAAGGAAACAGCTTTCTGTGGGTCCTGAAGGCATTTCATGAACTCTTGAAGTTGCTGTGCATGGCCGTGACATAAAAACCCAACTCCTACATTCTGGTTGCTCGCCTCGTGAGCGTAAACCTTTAAATATGAGCAGTATCAGCAAGTTGTCTCATTTATAAATCCCTCACATGCTTGCAACACATTTGACATGAGAATACACACGCCTCTTTAAAATCTCTAGACCAAAGTGAAGGAAGACTTTAGAGATGGAGAAAGTTTTTTTTTGGTCTTAAGTGGAAAGGTGATGAACTAAATCAAGATTAGAGAAATTAGGTGTCGAGCCCTGTCAAAGATTTTTTAAATGTTTCGAATCACACATTAGCTGATATTTGAGAAGCTGATATTTAGACCCACACATACACGCACACACACACAATCACACACACACAGTGAATGTAGAAAATATCTAACGTTGTAAAATGCAGAGGTTGACTCCAGTCACGAAAAGAGGCTCTGTGCAGTGTACCACCACTCATGGTATCACCACATTTCCTCTGAGACCAAACCCGGGGTGACACATGTGGTCAGGTGTTGAATGCAGCTGCTGAGATTTTGGGGTCAGGGCAGGAAAACCTGTGCTGACTCTCTTTCAGCTGTGTGTTTCAGTCAACGTCAGTCAATACTGAAATCATCATTGTTAGCTGTAGCAATAAAATAATTGTATAGAACCACAGATAATTTAAACAGTTTGAAAAATGATTTGAATTTTGGTTGATTTTCGCAAAGATCCCTGCAGCCATGCTTCATGCACTAATCCAGTCCCCTCACCTGCAACCTGTACACACCAATAGAGTTTTTTAAGTTAAGTTTTAGTTCAGTTTCACTATGTGCCTTCACTGAGAGTTCCTTTCAAAATTTGAAATAAGTAATCTAAAAAATCACAAGTAAACAGGTTAGATGGATAAGTGTTCACTTATCAAGGTACCATTTTTCATTTTTTGCCACAATCTGCTGTCAATAACCACCAATCAGCTATTTTCAGCTATCAATTAACTTGTTAATTACACTTAAGAAGAGACGGCCCAACTAGGGTGTGAGGACTTTTTAACTCTTTAACTCCACTTACTATAATGGGATTGGAGACAGAACCTAAATTTGTTTACACTCATCTAACTTTTAGACTTTTGTTCAAATCGGTCTAATAAAACTTTTTTTTTTTTTAGGTACAAAAAAAGTGTTTTTCCCAAAAACTTTGTTTTTAAGCCACTGTCTGTTTTCGCACACCAACATCTGAGCGTTTGCAGAGAGAGACCCTACTGCTAGATTTCCGAAAGTGCGATCCAGAGTTGCATCTGCATCATGCAGAGTTCAAAGTCATTGTCAAAACAGATTTCCTTTAGATGCAGGATGCGAACTCTCCAACTTTGTCTGCATGTTTTTCTTGCAGTGGAAATCACAACGATGGAGCTTTTTGATTATGCGTTTTCTTTTTTCTTTCCCCTGTCACACCGATTCAAGCCCTCTTAGTGTCCGTTAGCATCCATAACAATGATGATGAGTTGTATGAAGAAATATTTGCTGTTTTTAGTGAAGTGAATGCATGCTGGACTGCTGATTGAACTGCTGGCATCTTTCACTGTTTTTTGCTTCGTGAAACCTTCAACTTTGCTTAGAAAAGACAAGCACTATTTCAAACATTAGGGATGTGCCATTTGGCTAATGGTCGTCATCCACTGCCTCCGTCTAGACTACCAGTGCAACAACGCACAGATACACATTCCTGCTGTGACCCCAGTTCAGCAAGGAAACATGGGTTCAGAAAAAAAGAAAGTACTGGATGCTTGCAATTATCTGTCAATTTTACTACACATCCTGAGTGGAAGGTAACTACTTAAATTACATGGTCATTACGTTTCTGTTTAAGTGAACAATCTTGACTAAGGATGGCATTAGACGCATTTATAAATGGAGAATGTCAAGTGTAAAATACCGTTACGAAACCTTCATTTGAGGGAAAGTTGTTCATGCTCTCTTGAAGGAGTTCTGTGAAACTGAAAACAAGAGTGACCTAAACCGGACATGGGATTGTTCCTCATACGAAGGTGAACAGCTTTTAGAGCCACCTTTCTCCATTATTGTGCCTTTTAACCCAATTCTTTAGTTGGAAACCTGAGAATAAATCAGAGTAGATCAAGAGTAAAATATAGACATTCATTAGGTCACAGGTAAAGTATTTCAGCGCTGGGATCTTCACAGACAAAACCTCTCTCTCAGGGTCTCAGTCGGCCAAGAGCCCCGAATTCTGGGTATGATCGGCATTATCTCCTTGGCTAGGTCCACCTCTTCAAAGGAAGACTGGACACAACCAAGTCCTATTGGCTAGTTACCTCTGGTCATGAACAGGCCGGGTCCATTTCATGCAGTTGACATTGGAATGTGGTAATAAATAATGTTTGTATGTGTTGACCTTAAGCTGTGGAACAAAGAAAGAAAACAAGAGAAAGAGCGAGTCTGTGGGCACAGCCAGAGACTATAACAAAAAGTAAAGTTCTAAAAAGAATAAGACAATCAGTAATTAACATAGATTATGTTATAGCATATTATGCTAAAATGAGTCATTTTGGCCAAATTCTAACATGCCTTTATGTGCTCTTTCATTTTCCATAATTTCATGCCAATAAGATGCAGTGACATCACATTTTCGGTTGCCTTCGGAAGTCCGTAAATGGATGTCTAGCTAGATCATTTTAATAGCTTTTCCCATGCAAATGAAATTGAGCTCAACATTGTTTCACTCTGATTAGGACGCTTTCGTTTCGATCTCTCCGCTGTTTCAGGTTTTTGAGAGAAGAGGGAGTAGTGATGTTTAAACAAGGTAATGATTTGGACCGTTTCCAAATAAAAAGATTTGTAGAACCAGGAGTGCCCTAGCTGTAAGGAGACGGTGCCAACCACCTTACCACCATCCAGCCCTTGACGAGGTCCCAGACTGAAATTGAAACAGTTCTTCATTCGTTTGATACGGCTCTCTTAAGAAACTGACTTGAGGCAGTTATTTAAAACTGTAGAAAGTTTTAAAAAACAAAATATAATTGATTTACTTCCTTGTAAATCTTACTTCTTAGAAATTAATCATATTTTACCTCAATGTGGAGTTCACTTGGATTAAGGGATTTTTCAAATATTTCAAACTCTTAAAGTTCAGCAGTCTTGATTTTTTACGCATTGAAGGAATATTGTGTGGCACATTGTCGATCATTCTTTGTTTCAAAGTAATATCAGTCCAGCACCGTAGCTCTATTTAGGTGGACAAAAGCCCTGTGGATCAGGGACAATAAGGCAAGCTCCTGAATATGAGCTAGAATAGGAACTTCAGGTTCAAGAATTAAATGTAACATTGAAAATGTAAAAAAGATTTACCTTCACTTTTATGTTACTCTGCTGTACTTGACACTTTTTGAATTATCTTTAAACACCACTTCTTGCTCTGCGGGCCCCGAATGCACATTCCCTTATGTCCATATTGCCTTCCCTGAAGGCTTGTTTATGTTGATTTAAAAGTTGTGCTTGTAGGAGTCACCACAAAATTGATGCGGTCTGTCACGAAGCTTGTAAAGCCCATTAGTGTCCCTCCTGTACTCATCATAGACCATTTCCCGCTTTCCCTCCTTTGAGGCATCTTCTAGTTTTGCGCGTGTAAACAATTGAAACCAAGAGATGCTGATCCATGGAGAATAGTCCCTTTAGATGAAGGTAATACTTTATGTAAATATATATGCACAGCACGCCCTACAGTCAAGGATAAAAGCAGAGGCAAACAGCCAGCTTGGCTGTGGGATTATAAAAAATGGTCAAGCCTTCGAAGCCTCAACCGGTTTCTGTGACTGTCCAGCAACACAGCGATAAGGATGTGATGGCTACATTATTCTTTATCATTACTCTGGAGCAAGTATAACATGTTAGTTCATGAGCTTTAAAGCTGCAAGCTCTGGGAGCAGCAATGTAAACCCATGTGGAGGTATACCTGATAAATTGCTGGTCTCATTGAGACTTTTGGATCATGATGGTGACAGAAAAGTGACAGGACAGCATCCGAAAGCACGACAGGCAAAACAATTAGCATAACAAAACACGCGTAACAAATACAGATGTAATTTTCCCACTCTCCAAGAGTTCGATGGAGATGATTTAGCGCGTGACGATATGCAATGTTATCTTTCACGAAGATGGCCTCGATTCCATTTAGAAGCCGGGTGTGAAAAAATGTCTTGAAGCCATGAAATGAAAGATCGGGGTCTATTTGTATTTGACATTGATGTTTCACTTGTCAGTTTAAACAAAAAAGGTCAAATGCTAAGAAACATTGTTTACATTTATGGTAATATTCTCCCCTTTTTACTATGTTGCTGGTAATGAATCCTGACAAGATCGCACGTGACAGAACACATAAAAAGCTTGTCGGAAAACAAATAAAACCATTTTCTCCGGATGCTCTGCAACAGACACTTTTAGCACATGTTTTATCCATGCACTCTGTGGCCCTCGTTTACAGACGGAGGATCAGTAAACATACATCAGTGGTGAGGAGATGAGGGTCAGTGGGTTGCAAATCATTAACGAATACAGTGTGTTATCTTTGTCGATGGTTGGCTGCCAACCTCGGTTTGTGTTAAGTTCCACCCAATGTTTCAGCTGCCTTTTGGCCTGACGTGTGCATTATTTTTCAAATTTAGAATGAGTAAAAAACAAAATCTGGAAGCCAGTAGTGGATTTGTAGAAGGTATAATATAACTGATGGTTAAATGTAATTTATCCTTGTCCAGTATCTTATTTGCTATGACTTGAGACAAAGGATAGCCATTTCCTTTTTTTAAAAATGTACCAAACTTTTAATTTATACAAAAGTAATACATTAGTAGTAACACATCAAATGATTATTCTTCTCCTCACACTTAAAACCAAAGCACCATCTGTCCTCAGAGTTGGATCTTTCTTTCCCAACAGAGAACTTTGCAGGTATACTTGTTGTTTCTGGAGTTGCTGATCGTAGATGATAGGCAGATCCAAGAGTTACCATGGGCTCCTCTCATGCGTAACCAACTACCAGCATGCTTTCTGGGGTCTAACAGTCTACCATACTAGGGTGCAGATAAGAGTCCAGGGGCACCCCTCACGATATACACTATATTGCCAAAAGTATTTGCTCACCTGCCTTGACTCACATATGAGCTTAAGTGACATCCCGTTCCTAATCCATAGGGTTCAATATGACGTCGGTCCACCCTTTGCAGCTAGAACAGCTTCAACTCTTCTGGGAAGGCTGTCCACAAGGTTTAGGAGTGTGTTTATGGGAATTTTTGACCATTCTTCCAGAAGCGCATTTGTGAGGTCGCACACTGATGTTGGACGAGAAGGCCTGGCTCTCAGTCTCCGCTCTAATTCATCCCAAAGGTGTTCTATCGGGTTGAGGTCAGGACTCTGTGCAGGCCAGTCAAGTTCATCCACACCAGACTCTGTCATCCATGTCTTTATGGACCTTGCTTTGTGCACTGGTGCACAGTCATGTTGGAAGAGGAAGGGGCCAGCTCCAAACTGTTCCCACAAAGTTGGGAGCATGGAATTGTCCAAAATGTCTTGGTATGCTGAAGCATTCAGAGTTCCTTTCACTGGAACTAAGGGGCCAAGCCCAGCTCCTGAAAAACAACCCCACACCATAATCCCCCCTCCACCAAACTTTACACTTGGCACAATGCAGTCAGACAAGTACCGTTCTCCTGGCAACCGCCAAACCCAGACCCGTCCATCAGATTGCCAGATGGAGAAGCGCGATTCGTCACTCCAGAGAACGCGTCTCCACTGCTCTAGAGTCCAGTGGCGGCGTGCTTTACACCACCGCATCCGACGCTTTGCATTGCACTTGGTGATGTATGGCTTGGATGCAGCTGCTCGACCATGGAAACCCATTCCATGAAGCTCTCTGCGCACTGTTCTTGAGCTAATCTGAAGGCCACATGAAGTTTGGAGGTCTGTAGTGATTGACTCTGCAGAAAGTTGGCGACCTCTTCGCACTATGCGCGTCAGCATCCGCTGACCCCGCTCCGTCAGTTTACGTGGCCTACCACTTCGTGGCTGAGTTGCTGTCGTTCCCAAACACTTCCATTTTCTTATAATACAGCTGACAGTTGACTGTGGAATATTTAGGAGCGAGGAAATTTCACGACTGGATTTGTTGCACAGGTGGCATCCTATCACAGTTCCACGCTGGAATTCACTGAGCTCCTGAGAGCGACCCATTCTTTCACAAATGTTTGTAAAAACAGTCTGCATGCCTAGGTGCTTGAATTTATACACCTGTGGCCATGGAAGTGATTGGAACACCTGATTCCGATAATTTGGATGGGTGAGCAAATACTTTTGGCAATATAGTGTATCTTTTCTCACCCTGGTCTTAAACTGAAGTTTCAATGAATTTCTTTAGTAACCTAAGCATGGTAAATCTTTTTCAGTTGCCATTGGATGTTATGAACCTCACTGAGCTGGCTCATGAGGTTGGTTAGACCAGGTGCCTTCCAGCAAGATGTTTGAATTTTGGTTTTCAAATGTTCCCTGTGCAAGGGACAGTTGCTTGTATGCGTCTATCCCTGTGATGGACTGAAAACCTGCTCGCCTGCTTCCTGGTAAACCGACCCAGCCTTCTGTCCCTGACCAAGAGTTTAGCCTCTCCTCTCTTGGTTCCCGTTTGCCAGTTTGTGACCTGCTTACCTGCCTGCCAGAGACATATTAAAGAGTGGAACTTTTCAACAGTCTGTGAGTCCTCTGTACTGAGATTGGGTCCGTACACCACCCGTTACATCCTTCTTGATTGGATTTGGCAGGTCCACAAATTGGAGGGATGCATTTTTCTTCATCTCACTATGCATGGGGTCACTTTTTTGCTGTGAATTGGCACTGTGCAAATAAAGTTCCATTCAAATTCAGCACATGATTTGTTTTAAGCTAAAAACAAATGAGGTCAGTGGTCCAATTATGGTCTTTGTTACTGAAGACAAAAGGATTTTGTCCTATTTAGTAACACAAACATTGGTGAACCTTCTTGTACTTAAAGTCAGCTGTAAACTACCCAGAAATATCACATTACATTCTACAGCTACAGCAGTTTATTTATAACATAATTCAGCAGTGACCATACTGAATCTTTCTATAACTTGGTTGCGTGAAATTGTATTTTCAAGGAAACCAGGTTACAGTATATCTGTGATCTGATGATAACAAAGCTAAAGCCTCAGATGTGCAGCTTAATGCCTTGCTCAGTAAATAGTATCCTTGTGTCTGTGTGTGTGAGAGAAGCCTATGTATCTTGTTTTTAGACTATTGTGCATTCAGCACTTTTTTCATTAATGGAAATTGTTCGATCAGGGCAAGTCGTAATGCCTTTCATTTCCAACCATTCTCCTTTCTCTTAACCTTCTCCTGCCGTCTCCCAGTCCCTGCACTCCAGCCAAGGTTATCTTTTCCATCGATTCTTATCATCAGTCTGTCAATTGATCTATTACCCCTGCACCCCACATGCTTAATTCTAGTTTGATTAATTAATGCCCCCCAATGGGGCTCAGAGTCCACCCACGGCCAGCAAATATTCCCCAGATTAAGATGAATTTTCATTGTCTTCGCTATCCTGACCATCACAAACCACAACAACCTGTGTCAGAGCGAGCTAAATTGAAAGAACCCAAAGAGTCCAAGTAATCTTTAACCCACAGAAAATGTGCTTTCAGGGTTATATATATCTTACAGTGTGTAAATCAAACCTCATTGCTTGTTTTTTTTATCCTCCTGACATTCTAAATCCCTAATTAAAAGAAAAAAATCTATAAATATATATATCATTCTTTTAAATACACATGGAAATAAATAGGGGTTAAGGGGAAATTCAGGGAAAAGCGATACTTGTAATGCATGTCTTTTCGATTAAGTGGTTACAACAAATGATATAGTCTGTGCTTGTCAAGCGAGGGTTCTATCAGTCGTGGAATTTGACGTCTATTTATCCTGGCAGGAAAATGCCTTGTGGATAATAAAAGATCAACATATTAACAGTCCATTAATGCTGCTGAAAATGTCTCCGGCTGCCAGCATCTTTTAAGAGACACTGCTTTTGCCTTGAGCTACAGATACTGTATATCTGCGGTGGCAGGTAATTCAAACATAATGCACATACCATTTGGGAAGATATTACAGAGCCTGAATATTGGATTGGAGACTGTTTGTTTTGGCCTTGTCGTGACAAACCCATTTAGTTTGTTGATGGTTTTATAACAATACTCTAATGTACTGTGATTATCAGTGATGTATCTATGATCAGTGGGTCATATTTTTTCTCTGAAGTTTTCACTGTTCACAAGGCGTTTCCAAACCTGATATACATATTTTAATACTCAGAGAATGGTGTTCCCATAATAATTAGGATTCCCAGAACTGTGCAAACCCTGACCTTGATGACCATGATTCCCAGACCATATCCCTTCATTAAATTGTCACCATTTACGTCTGCAGTGCTGGAAAAAGAATTCAGGGTGGTGGTCTGAAGTATCACCAACAAACTGTGTAATTATCGAAATAGCTCACCAAAATAGCTCATGGTATTAATCGATAATCAAACGGCGACAGCGGAGCACGGTGGCAAATAAAAACAATTTCACACAGCATGAATGGACACACATCAGCACCATGAACTGTGATCACACACAAGCAGATTCTAAACTAGTAGCTGATGGTAGATTTGAACCCCAGCTTATTAAATGCATTTAGAAATGTAATAAATGATTTTCATTTTTCTGATACAAAATCTGTTTTCGTGGTTTAAAGGGGACCTTATGTACAAACAAATCTTGTATTTGCTGTGCCTGATAACAACTATCTAGATGTCCTTAGGGATTTGAGGCTCAATCATTTTATGCTGCATTCACTGTACCATGAGAGTGGAAAGCTGATCCATGTTTGTTCTTGATTTTTTTGCTTTACTATTAAGACTTTTGAACATTTTTCCGGGATACATTAGGCATCCTCCGAGAGCTGAGAGGGCTCTGGTTGTTTGCCTCATTGCCGCATTGTTTTACATACAGACCTCACAAACAAAAGCTGAAATCTGCAAATAGAACAGAACAGACACATACAACTTAATTCTATTCAGTTTGACAGTCAAACATAATTAATTATTAAAAATGCCCTCTCAGACACGGGGAGAACATGCAAACTCCACATTAAAAGGACCCCGTGGATTCAAACCAAGAACCAGCGTGCTGTGAGGGGGCTGTGCTACCCACCACATCACCGTGGCACATACATCACATTGCCTTGTAATCTGAATTTCTAAAGACCTGGGAATGAAGGATTCCGAAAATTCAAATTTGCTTTGCGTTTAGCACAAATACCTTTGTATAAACAAATGTAGAAACTGCCTGTTGAGTCTGATAATAAACACAAAGGTCATACTCATTCTGGCCCAAACATCCTACATGGGAAGTAAGGATAAATCTGACCAATTGACCAGTGGATCTTTGTCCATCTAAGACAAAATCCTTGCTCAGTGAAGTTGTGTTGTTTCCATACAAAGTGAATCTTCAGCTCTTCTACTTGTGCAACACTTCTTCCGTTTAGACTCATGGTTACAGCAGTAGGCTGCTTTGGGTGATTCGATAAAGGACTTTATCACTGGTTCTCCTTAGCCTGTTTTTCTGTGCTGATCAGAAGACTTGTGGCCTTCAGAGACCCTGAAGTAAAGATGTGTTCTGTTAAAACTGCACATGAACCTGCCTTTATTAAGAATGTGGCTTTGTTTTCGTCAGTGAACAAGGATTTTTACAAGTATGGATACAATCTGGATTACATTAATTTGAGGTTCAGTTTCTTATGGTATGGATGGTTGGTAATCTACAATTACACCTTGTCTATTGTATATTTAAGAGAAGGTTTATCTGGTTTACTAATCTGATTTATTCCAAACAATAGATATCATTCAGAAATAACTCCATCCCACAGATGTTCTTCAGACATTGCTGCTAAAATGCAATCATTCCCCGCCTTTGTCTGACATTTCCTTGAGAACCAGCATTTTGTTTTCATCCCACCTGAGGCATCTGAAAAAAAATTGATTTAATAATCTTCTGATTAGATTTATTTTTTCTCAATTTTTTCCCAATCTTTGTTCTTTGAGAGAAAAACAGAGAGCTGTTTGTGCCTCTGCCCAAAGGAAACCTTGATGCTACACAAACAGCAACTGTGAAAATGGAGGTACAGATCAGATAAACGAAAGTTCAATTACACAACAGCATTTATTACCTCAGCACATTTAATGTTGCCTCTAATGTGCCGTTTATATGACTCCAGTGTCCTTATTATAAAAGGATTCTCTGGACAACTATGAAAAGAAGCTATTTTTCTTCTTCACTCTGTGCCGTCAGTCGGTTTTGTATACCACCAGGAACAGTGAGGAAGAAGGAAGTCATTAGACAGCATCAATCTCAAGTTGACATAACAAAGGTGTGGCAAGAGGAATTGAAACTACACACATTGTCATCATGAATAATAACCAAACGCACCAGTAGAATCGTGTCTGTACACTTCAGCAGGGTCTGTCTTCCCTGTCGGGTAATGAAATGAGGCTGACAAACGATGCACAGCGGATAATAAAAAGATAAACAATGGGATGTACCCACCCTATTGTCCTTGTGGGTCAATAAGCCATGTAGGCCTTCAGGTGCTCCTCCCTGCATGCAAACACACTTCAAGAAGACAAATTTCCTGGTTCAATATGTGGGCTGACTGCATATGTACGCATGTGTGTATGATGCATGTATGTGTGTGTGTGTGTGTGTGTGTGTGTGTGTGTGTGTGTGTGTGTGT